>CM042830.1:13190721-13790721 GCA_009982885.2 Hyles vespertilio
CAAAATATAAACAATATTAACAAAAACAATACAATAATAAATATATATTTATCTAGAAAATAAGTACGTACTATCCCCGAAAATAACAATAAATCAGTATAAAACAGTCAAAGTAACAAAATATTATATACCAAATTAATTTATTGAATTATATTCGCCACAAAGTATGTACTACATTCAACTTATTTCATACGTAGTTACATCATATTAGTTTTACACATACATACAAAGGGAAAAAATGCAAAATAATAAACGAAAATAATAACTCAGTATAAAACAAAGAATATCAGATACAATGAACACACATTTTTTTTAATTTGAAATTCGTGTTGACGCTGGTAGAGACTAACATATCCAAAAAATGTGCAATTCTGACAAAATTACATCGAATATAATATAATTTCCTCTTTTTGAAGTCGATTAAAAAAACGCGAATTTACGAGTATGTCATTGCTACATCAGAAACAGACAATTTAAAATAGGAATATTAAATTATGGCGTATACAAATAAGTGGATACAGTTAAAATTATTGTCAGTAAAAGTGACTTTTAACTAATTAAGGTCTGGTTCCATCATGTAACTGTTACTCAAATTTATGGAGTTAACAAGGTTCAAACTATAGTCAAAGTTACTCTATGCAACTGAGCCTACGTAGAAGCACCTAAAATATGTCCTGGAATATATATACAATAACCGATGGAGGTTGGATCACAACTTCTGGCGGTGGTGTTTGTTCAACTGAATTAACGGCGCTAGAAAACATCGGTGAGGGTAGGGCCACACAATAAAGTATCAACAAAATAAAGTAGATAGTAAAGTAGAACACAATGTTCAATGCGAAGGCACTGGAACCAGATGTATTATTCTTGTATTTACTGCCTTCGTCAGCCATCACGTATTATTTAATGAAATCCAATACAATACTGCGGTAAATTATTTATCTTGGTTAGTCCTCTCCTCTTCCGCAAAACATTCGAGTGAGCTGGAGCGAGTCACACAATTGTTTTATTTTTTAACTTTGTTTAATGCACTTGAGTTTCTGCCGCCTCTGCGTGGCGAGTAATCCGACTGAATAGTGCACCATAGATTTTATACCATAATTGCTAGTTGTTAGCTGCGAATCCGTCTGCGTAATGTAGGGTGAGTGGGGGCAAGATGAAAAAGGGGGTAACACAAAAATTGGTCCATAACACCAGTCTTAGCGCTACCTTTGCAGTTGATATAACTAATATGTACAGCTTCATCAGGAGTATACGACCTTTGTTGTACCCTACCATGTCAACTATCGTATTGGCTCATGGACGTATTATACTGGGTATATCAAGAGTGCTACCGAAAACGAAGCCGGGTGGTAGATTTAGTGAATACAAACACAATGCACCAGACACAATGCGACAGCCTCCGTGGCGCAGTTGGTTAGACGCCGCCTGTGAAACGAGAGGCCGCGGGTTCGATCCCCGCACCGAGAGAAATGTTTGTGCGGCCCACAAATATTTCTTCCGGGTCTGGGTGTTTGTGAGACCGAAAAGTCTCTCGTAGTTCCTGATACCCATAACACAAGACTCAATCTTAGTGTGGGGTCAGGACTATGTATGTGACTGTTGGGTGTTATTTATTTATTTTATACCTAAAATTTTTGCAAAAATACTCGACAGTTTTTTTTATGATTTTTTAAATATCGTAATTTTTGGGTGGTAAATCCATAGTTTTTGCTAAAATAATAATTGAAACTCTTTTATACCTTAGAGTCCTTATAAATAAAAGGGTATACACTATTATTGTAGGAAATAAATGAATTTACCGTCCAAATACGACCATAGGAAAAAAATAAAAAAAAATCGTCGCTTTTTTTTTAACATTTGAGATATTGAGATACCCTGTATAAACAGGACTGCGCATGAACAAAATGGTGTCATCCTAAAATAAGACATATGCATGTAGCATAAGGTTTAATTTACTATGGTAAAAGACATAGAGGAAGAGCGATCCGAGTGAGACAGACTGAGAGGTTACTATCCCTTGTCATTTGCTAGCCAGACCAAAAAAAATATTTTCACTAGTAGATTATTTTACATTCGCCACAAGGTAATTAGTTCTATAAAAAATAAACATACATACATACATGCATAAGCTCACGCCTATATCCCAGAAAGGGTAGGCAGAGGTGCCAGGACACCCACATTTCGCCTTGTATGTTCCGTCCCACAATGTGATAGGTGGCGAGCCTATCGCCATATCGGGCACAAATTTCTGACTCTGGGCTGATAATGAATAGAAAAATTCAATATCACTTTGCCCAACCCGGGATTCGAACCCGAGACCTCAGCTTTGTAACCGTACCTTAGTACAACTACGCCACCGAGGCGTACAAAATAAACAATAAACATAGAATATAAGAATATAATAGAATATAAGAATAAAGAAGAATAGAATATAAGTAAAAAATAAACATAGAATATTTATAGTAACAAATAGAAAAATATTGTTATTTAACTTCATTTCTGGGTCCATAAACAAATTTACATGACATTAAAATAGAAGGTTAATGCATGATAGGAGAATTCGTAATTATAACTCTGGCCACTTGATAATATGTCATGGCTTATACGAAACTAGCGGTCGGGCCCGGCTCCGCCCGGGTGCATACACATTTTAAAATGGCGGTCAAAATGTTTAATTCTGACTATCAGTTTAGAATACCGACCAATCGGACCACGAAAAACGAACAAAATTTCCTCGTATTTGCTAGAAATATCACCACTGCTTTCCTCCTATAGGTCATAGCGTGATGATATATAGCCTATAGCCTTCCTCGATAAATGGACTACCCAACACTGAAAGAATCATTCAAATCGGACCAGTAGTTCCAGAGATTAGCGCGTTCAAACAAACAAACAAACAAACAAACTCTGCAGCTTTATAATATTGGTATAGATGTCACAGGTGTACAATTTCAAATGAAAATGGTTAAAAAGTGTTGCAAAATGATTTGTATAAGTGAATAATATATTGGTTGTTGTATATCGATTCAAAGATGAGTGGTTTCATGAGATTTACCATTTTTGTTTAAAACAGGGACCGAAACCGGTATCGAAAATACCGGTATTTTTTGGTATCAACCGAAAAAAATAATACCGGTATTTTTAATGGTAACCGGTATCCGCCAATTTTATTGGATTCCTAGAATTTAACCGGTATCATACCGGTAACCGAAATAAGGGTTACCTTTATGTTTCATGCGAAATTCCTTACAAGTCAAAGCGGGGGCAGTGCCTGTGTGTGGTTATACCGCCGTTTGTCTTTACTAAACATTATGGCACTATACCACACAATTATCTTTACTTACTTCATGATTTTTTCAACAGAATTACCCACCAAAAATGAAATGAACCGAATCCAGCGATATTGTGTAAACAACACGACAAGTATGATTTTTATTTGTTATGCAACAACAACGCATTTTCTTTTGCATTCAAGGTCTTTTTAGGTTACCGGTATTAAAACGGTTCCCGTATATAAGGGTAACCTTTATAATGCGTCATAGCGGTTACCGAAATCTTAAAGGTAACCGAAATTCGTCGATACCGGTACCGTAATGTCGAATGGGTTTCGGTCCCTGGTTTAAAAACATTCGCTATGGTGACCATAATAAAACCCGCCTTAGATTCAGTTCAGTCAAGTTCAGCTGAATTATTGAATAACTTTTAATCTGCTTAAATATTAAAAGCAGTTCTATTTTATTTACAATTTTGTTATTAAAGTAATGTTTAATTTACACACGTTAATTTTGCATCCTACTATGTTTTAAGTGAAAATAAACATGAAAAAAGTTTTACTAATACAATAATTGATCATGAATGAAGTCTGACTAAAAAGGTTTATTTCGTGCAATAGTTTTGTTTATTGAGAGATGTAAGATTTCAGCACGGACGTCTATAACAGGTCCACTGTCTGCTACATTTTTACGCCTAAGTCACTGAACTGATTTTGATGAAATTTGATACAGAGATAGATTAGGCCTTGGGAAAGGTCATAACGTTACCGTTTGTTATACAGACAACGCTTGAAGGGGTTGAACAAAGGGATGGCAGTATGCATGAAAAAATCTAAACTGTTGAAGTCACAGATGTCAACTTTACTCATTTTTAAACAAAAATAACTGCAATAAGAAAACAAAGTGTGTTTTCTTAAAGTTAACCATAAAGGGGTTAAAATAAGGGTTGAAATGTTACATGAAAAATCTAAACCGCTGCAGTTGTAGAAACCTTTTTACAAATGAAAAATAATGGCGTGAATAATTTTAGACAAATAACATTATGGGGTCGAAATAAGGGATGAAATATTATATGTAAAATCGAAACCGCTAAAACTATTGATGTCAAAAATTCAAATTTTGTGTAAATATCACTAATAATATCTTTCTGACCTTTTGTTTGAACAATTTAAATTTAGTAACATATTGAAATTCGTGGCTGTCATTTTAAACTGTTTGTTATTGATCCGATTGGATCTGAAAATTCGATATCTGAACCACCCCTTACAGGAAAAACTTAAATTGAGAGTCAGAATTGATAATTATCGCCGCCATTTTGAACTTCATTGTTAATTCGATTAAGATAGGGATATTCGTTACGACAGCTACGTTGGTGTTACGTATTACAAGAGTTGATATGAATAATAACATGTATCTGGTATGAAGTAGGCCAGGGACACTCTTATCTAGTGGTCATGGCCTGTCCTAAGATGATGCTATGAGTATGCGATCTTCGTTGAGTTCGAGAAGTTGCTGTATTTGTCAAAACCAATCCCAATTTATTCATAACGAACATCCAAAAACGCAACCGTAATTTAAGAGGAGATAACCTTATTAGTATTGAAGCATCCAGGAACACATTGAAACTTAAGAGTATATATTGTATGGCTACTAAAATATTTAATAAGCTACCCGAAAGCGTTAAAAATCTCAACATTAAGCTCTTTAAAAACGCCTAAACACACTCGTATCAAATAAATGCTGCTATTCAATACAAGATTATTTACAAGATTCATTCGTACACTACTACTATACTGGGTATATCAAGACTGCTACCGAAAACGAAGCCGGGTGGTAGTTTAAGCGACTACAGACACAGTGCAACAGAAAAAGTTGCAAATAAAAGCGACAATTTTTTTTTTGTTATTTTTTTCCTATGGCCATTTTTGGGTGGTAAATACATTTTTTCCTAAAATAATAGTATATACCGTTTTATTTATAAATACTCTAAGGTATAAAAGTGTTTAAATCATTATTTTAGCAAAAACTATGGATTTACCACCCAAAAATGACGATATTTAAAAAATCATAAAAAAAAATTGTCGCGTCTCTAGGCGAAATTTTTAATTGCATTGTGTTTGTAGCCACTAAAACTACCACCCGGCTTCGTTTTCGGTAGCAGTCTTGAGATACCCGGTATAATATGAAATAAAATATATGCTTTTTTAAAAATAAAATATATAATATATAGATTTATACTAACTAAACGTAGATTATAAGTATAAATAATTTTGAGTTTTGTTTCAACTGCAATGAAAAACCTATTTTTTGTTATTATGTTCAAACTTTTATTATTAGTTCAATAATTATTAGTTTTTTCTCCATGTTAACCAGTTTTGTTGTTATTATTGTAGATACCTAAAATTCTTATATTATTGTATGCCAACTTGGCGGGCCATAGTTGTACGGATAAACAATTTGTAACAGCTTATGTAAACCTATGTCCAAAATAAAAATATTTGATTAGATTTGTTTGATAATCCTTTCAAAATGACAGTTAACATGGTGAGGTATAACTTGTAAATACTAGTTATATTAACTGCACAGAAAGTGGAAGCAGTTATAATAAAGATGAATTTGCTCTGTTTATCAATTACCATAGATTTGTCGAGTAAAATAGGAGTTAATTACAAAATATCTGCACCCTTTCTGATTACATATTCACCTATTTGGAGTAATGTCGATCGATTTTAGAAGGCAGTTGATCATTTTATTAGTATCGATGTTTTAAATAACAACACTTGTAATACTCGTATTCTTGCTGGCACTATGACGCGAGTGAACCGACTGCGTGTAGTACGGAGCTTACTGCTCGTTTTATACCGTTACTTTATAAAGGTAGGTGTTGTATGTGAGTCCGTCTGTATTAATATTTTTAAAAGCGATGAGTTGAAAATTCTGATTATTTTATAATTTTTGGTTTTTGGTCCTCTATCTGGCAGGCACCGTAACAAACTTGATTAAATTTTGTAATTATTTTCTTCGTCAGACATCTTGGATTCGTTGAAGGAACTGATGCTGCTGATGAAACAGAAGCCAATATGGTGAGTTGTTTCCCTACGAAGAAGCTGGAGCGAAATTCTACTATTAGATTATTTTCAATGATAAAAAGTTTTACGAGTACAATTAAATTGTTCTTGTTGAAACGACGAAGCGACTGAACTGACTGCGTATACTCGTAGCACGACCGAAACTATTCATTTTTATACGTTTACTATACAATGGCGGTTATCAGAGCAGTAAGCGTAATTATTTGCAAATTATTTTTAAAAGTAGATATTTTTTACTACATTTATTTATTTATTTATTTAATCTAGTCTGGCGAGAATAGATAAATTAATGGGAATCTACTGTTCCATTTTTGCTTAATGCTACCGGTTTTAAGAACACCAATTCCAATTAAGCAAATTGCTTTATACTGAACAAGTTTAATGGTATCTACGACATTAAACTGTAGATATGGTATCACATATATGTATTTGGTTGAAATAGAATTGAGAAAGCAAATATACATTTACCTATTAATAAAAACAATTCAGACAGTTCTGCACAAAATAATACTATTGTGATGTTAATGTTTTTTTTTTTTTATTGCAATGAATGGCGAGACGAGCAAGCCGTTCGCCTGATGGTAAGCACTAAGCGATACGACCGCTCATAAACAGTAGGAACGTTCCACTGCCCTTGCCATCCTGCGACATAAGATGTTAAGTCTCAATATGTCCAGTAGTTACTCTGGCTACAATGTCCTTCAATCCGAAACACAACAGTGCATTTACGCAGTGTTGTTTCACGGGAGAAATAGACATTGCGGTGGTACCTACCCAGATGGCCTCTCACATATGAGAGACCTACCACCAGTAATGTATGACGAATGGGTGTGCTTCATGCTACTCACAATCGGTTCACTCGCTTCAGAGCGTGTACAACAACCAATTTTATTTAAAAAAACCTCATACGACCAAAAATCCTTAATTTATTAGACTCACAAAAGCTTACAATGGCTTAGAATAATAATTCATCTGTTTTATAAATAGTCCGTTTCATCGACATATCAATGATGGCTGATGAAGAAATCAAGCACAAGTTTAACAAAACTTTTTTTCCAGGTTCTTCGCAGTTAATACTGTGTTTAAGGTTGTCAAAACAATATACAGATACCTGCCGATCATAACCATCATGTTGGCGTTATATCTTACCATTGGTCCCGTATCTCTTCGTCCAATTAATCAAATACCCCCGTCAGAAGTTGCCATTCAACCACCACCATGCGCAATAGTTTTACCAAAACACTAGTTTTAGCTCACTTAACAATAAAAGTTGATGTACTAAAGTTTGTTTCATTTTATCCCAAAATTATTGCAGTTTATTTGTTATAGAAAACAGAAAGAATATGCAAAACGAACCCCTAAACGCGACATTCAAAAAAAGTATCTGAAGAGTGGTTATATTTAAATTTAATAATTTTAATGGTTTTTTGAATATATACTCGTATATAAAAATGTGCAAAATGAAATATACTCAACCAAATAAATAATAATAACTCTTGATTTAAAAAACCACAAAGTTATAAACAAAAATATATGATTGTATAGAAAAAGTATTGCTGAAGAAGTTGCTGAAAAGACCAGTAAAGTTTTGATGATATGAAATCTTCATAACTTCTACCACCCACAAATATTTGATTTGCTGTACTGCGGCGCATATATCTACGCTTGAACAGCGGCAAACTAGCTGGTTGACCCTATTCCAACAACTTGTAATGTTGAACTCAGGATAGGTCCTGGTATAATAACACGAACTGGTGAAGGTTGCGGGTGACTTCCAGTATAGGCAATGCACAAATACCAACACATAATCCTGCCAACACGAAAGTTAGTATGGCGAAGTATTAAACACGTTGTCCAGTGCTGATTAGATTGTACATACTGGCTTTGTTAACTGCGAAGGCACTGATAGCAGTTTTATTTAACTGATTGTTAATTAATTTTATTATTTTATTATGAATGAATGAAGACAGTTTATTTTATGTTTCAAATAGCTGGGAATATTCTTGCTGGCACTATGATACGAGTGAACCGACTGCGTGTAGCGCGGAGCTTACTACTCGTTTTTATACCATTATTTTGTAAAGGTTCATACTCGTAGTATTGTTGTGTTAATTTGCCCGATTTTTTTTTATTGTAATGAATGCTGACTAGCACGCCATTACCTGATGGTTAGCGATACGACCGCTCATGTACAGTAGCAAAACCAAACACCATGAGCTACAATGCAATGTTTGGCATTCCACTGCGTTCTCCATCCGGAGACATACATATAGGTCATTGAAATATTACATGAGCTTTGTATGCATGTTTCCTCACTATATCACCGTTATAGTACATGGTGATTGTACTATCAATATACACACATGACTCCGAAAAGTCAGACGTGTTCTCCTGGCATTCGAACCTGCGACCACCATAAACATGTCGGCAGCCGCGTCTGGTTCGTTTACCAACAGCTACATTTTTGGTTTCGTTATTTGAAAATCTTTTATTCCTTGATTAGGCTCGGCTGGAGTCCCTAATACACGCAATAAAGTATTGATATCAATTTCTTCATGATCTCTGATTTTCTGAAAACTGAAAACTTTCTATAGGCTACAATATTGTACTCGTTATCGTTTTCACAGCTGGCATTTCAGTATGTGGGGTCGTAAGAAACAAGATCGTAAATCATCCTGGCACAAACTGTAGGTTCACTCCCTCCCGATTATCAGCAAGCACCTGTCTTGCTCGTTCTGCAGTTTCGGCACGGTACTTTAAAGTATTGATATCAAAAAGATTAGCATGAAAGTAACTTACTGTCTTCCAAACTAACTTTAGGTTCTTCAAAAAGAAAATGAAACAAATAACAAGTTTATTGGGTTCACCTAATGCATCAGTAAAGTCAGTTCTATCGAGGAATCCATGATGACTGATGAATAAAATAAATTCAATTTTAGCGAGGCTGGTTCCAGTGCCTTCGCAGTTAGTAAAGTTATGTACTTGATCGAAAAAATACAACGCATCGCGTCTTTCCTTTCTATCGTCTCTATCATTTTGACCTTTCCGCCATCAGAGCCTAAAGTGAAAAAAACACAAGCATTTATTGTAAAATTTCCTGATCTTGTTTCATTTGATAATAAATTGTATTTAAAGAGGTATCAGAATATTGTTTTTTTTTTCGTGGACAAGAATTGTGGGCAGGACAGGCATTAAGTCCGCCTTGTATATATTAATATGTGAAGCTTAATAAAAAAAAAAAATTGTGAAAAAATATGAGAAAGAATTAGAATTGGCAAATGCTGTTATTGTTATTTTTCTCGGAATATATTGAAACATAGTTTTTTTTAAGGTAACCTGAAATTATCTTAGAAATATACTTAACAAACTACAGCGACACGGAACTACATACCGTACTCCTAAATCAGTGTTAGCCGATGTTCTTTGTGTTATATTGTTTTTTTTTATTACTTTATTTTTTTTTGTTTGTATATGTATAACGTTGAGATACATTACAACGTGAACATTGATATCGATTATGTATTACTAATAATTGCTGTGTACTCCTGTAAGCGGTATGTCATCGGAATCTAAAGTTATAGCCGTTGAATGTGTTAGTGGCAAACCTTGTTAAATAAATAATTTGGTAATATTTTGTTCGTTTGACCGTTTTATACTGATGAAGTCCTATTCTGTATCCTGACAATGTGTGCGAAAATACCACTACTTCGTAATTTGTTTATATAGGTATAACACAACCACACACTTTAAGCACCCAAAGTTGATGGAGATGTGGGACCTAACAGAATTGTGGTCTTAACAATATTGCCAGCCATGTAAAATTTGCGCAGTTTTTGTGTTACCCCGTTTTTCATCTTGCCCCCACTCACCCTACATTACGCAGACGGATTCGCAGCTAACAAGTAGCAATTACAGTATAAAACCAGTGGTGCACTATTCAGTCGTATTACTCGCCACGCAGAGGCGGCAGGAACGTCTCAAGTGCATTAAACAAAGAATAAAAATAAAACAATTGTGTTTTCGACTCGCTACTGTTCTGTCGAACGTTTTACCGAAAAGGACTAATCAAGATAAAGAATTTACTGTAGTATTGCATTGGATTTCATCGAAGAATACGTGATGGCTGACGAAAAAAAGAAGATGCAGGCATAAAACATCTGGTTCCAGCGCCTTCGCATTGAACATTTTGTTCTACTTTACCATTTGCTGTATTTTATGCATCAGTGTGGCCCTACCCTCAGCGATGTTTTCTAGCGCCGTTAATTCAATGAACCAAATACCCCCGTCAGAAGTTATGATCCAACCTGCACCGGTCTCTGTAATTATTCCAGGGGCTATTTTAGCTGCTTCTAGTTAGGCTCAGTTTCATAAAGTAACTTTGACTGTAGATTTAACCTTGTTAACTCCATACATTTGAGACGCTAAAATTATGCGGTTAACATCGTCTAAGTTACAGTTATGGTTACAATTATATGATGCAACCGGACCTTAATTACTTAAATATAAGTCTAACTCACATTAATCTTAACTATATTCATTTATTTGATTATTTCATCGTTTAATTATTTTTTAAATTTTCTTTTTTTACCTAGCTATTGCATAAATTCGCGTTTTTCTTAATTATTGTATTCAGTGTTAGCCGATGTTCTTTGTGTTATATTGTTTTTTTTATTCCTTTATTTTTTTTTGTTTGTATATGTATAACCGTTGAGATATATTACAACGTGAACATTGATATCGATTATGTATTAATAATAAATGCTGTGTACTCCTGTAACGGTATATCTTCGGAATCTAAAGTTATAGTCGTTGAATGTGTTGGTGGCGAACCTTGTTTAATAAATAATTTGGTAATATTTTGTCCGTTTTATACTGATGAAGTCCTATTCTATATCCTGAAAATGTGTGCGAAAAAACCACTACTTCGTAATTTGCTTATATAGACAATCACACACTTTAAACACCCAAAGTTGATGGAGGTGTGGGATCTAACAGAATTGCGGTCTTAACAATGTTGTCAGCCATGTAAAATTTGCGCTAAGACTGGTGTTGTGGACCAGTTTTTGTGTTACCCCGTTTTTCATCTTGCCCCCACTCACCCTACATTACGCAGACGGATTCGCAGCTAACAAGTAGCAATTACAGTATAAAACCAGTGGTGCACTATTCAGTCGTATTACTCGCCACGCAGAGGCGGCAGGAACGTCTCAAGTGCATTAAACAAAGAATAAAAATAAAACAATTGTGTTTTCGACTCGCTACTGTTCTGTCGAACGTTTTACCGAAAAGGACAAGATAAAGAATTTACTGTAGTATTGCATTGGATTTCATCGAAGAATACGTGATGGCTGACAAAAAAAGAAGATGCAGGCATAAAACATCTGGTTCCAGCGCCTTCGCATTGAACATTTTGTTCTCCTTTACCATTTGCTTTATATTGTGCATCAGTGTGGCCCTACCCTCAGCGATGTCTCCCAGCCCCGTTAATTCAATGAACCAAATACCTCCGTCAGAAGTTGTGATCCAACCTGCACCATTCAATGTAATTATTCCAGGGGCTATTTTAGCTGCTTCTACTTAGGCTCAGTTTCATAAAGTAACTTTGACTGTAGTTTTAACCTTGTTAACTCCATACATTTGAGATGCTAAAATTATGCGATTCTTTATTTTCCTTA
Source organism: Hyles vespertilio (assembly GCA_009982885.2). NCBI lineage: Eukaryota > Metazoa > Arthropoda > Insecta > Lepidoptera > Sphingidae > Hyles > Hyles vespertilio. Next base: position 13,202,761 of record CM042830.1, read on the forward strand.
TTTTCTCATCATATATGTATAACTAATAATTGGTGTGTACTCCTATAAGTGGTATATACATACATCGGAATCTATAGTTTTAGTCATTGATTGTTTTACTGGTAACTGAACTCTATTAAATAAATAATTTGGTAATGTTTTGTTTATGTTACTCTTTCACACTGGTTTCTTCCTATTCTGTAGCACATTACTTACTTATTTTCTAGATGAAAATTGCCTTAGGTCCTATTTTATTCCCTAACAATGTGTTTGCAATATTCCATGATGATCGATAGAGTAATTAATGTTTTTGATTATAACAAACAAACTTAGATTCAGACTCATATTATTAGTAAGGACAAGGATGGTAATACAAAAACTATCCATAGGTTTTAACCGTGCACTCAATCGATTCTTATCCTCATAGTGCTTAAGCTGGCAAATGTATTCCTGCAGTATTTGCACAAGTTATTCTTTATCTTTCGCAGAAGGCTAAGGTATCGTTATTTTTAGTTCTGAAAAGTAGACTGGGTAATTAATAATTAGTATTCTATTGCTTTGAAATAATGCAACCGGTTTTAAGTGAGATACTGTATTAACTAATAGAAGAATACACTGTTTCTGTTTTTTTTTTTTTTTTTTCATAATAAACTTGTGCCACGCTAAAAGTGAGTTGATGCACATTTTTTGCTTCAACAAATACCAATTATTATTAAGTATTGTTAATACTATGTCAAGGGTCCTGGCAGTCCCTATTTAAAATTCAATTGGGGTAAACATTTATTGAAGGAGTGTTTTGGGTTATACAAGTTTTAGTATCTTTGACAGATTCGAAAAAGTATATATTGTATTTACAAATATTGTATTTATCCGCAGACGGATCCACGAGTAATAACTATCTTCAAACCGTAGTTATTAACTCGAAAACGATTATCGTTCACCATGCAGTCTGTTCATTTGTATCTAAGTTTCGGCAAGAACATCATAAGTGTTGTTATTTTAAAGCATTTGAAACACAAAACAATCAATTATGCTCTAGACTCACTCCAGCTAATTCAAAGATATTAAAAACATACTAAATTAAAAGAAAAACTTATCAAGGTAGTTTACTAGAGTATTGTCTGTCTTCCGCAGTGTCAATTTCATAGAAAAATAGGAGATGACTGTTGAAGAAAATAAATGCAAGAACATACCTGGTTCTAAACTCTTCGCGTTTAGTATTATGTTCTGGTTTATTCAAATAACTCATAGATATCTCAGTTATTCATACTTTATTGTGGCAGTTACCTTCCTGATTACTTTTAGATCCATTGCTCAGTTTAACGAAATAGCATCATTTAGACTTCTTCATGGATACTTCGGTCCTTCCTTTTCCTGGTTCCTTTAACTGGTGGTAGGTCTCTCATATGTGAGAGGCCATCTGGGTAGGTACCACCGCAATGTCTATTTCTCCCGTGAAACAACACTGCTTAAATGCACTGTTGTGTTTCGGATTGAAGGACATTGTAGCCAGAGCAACTACTGGACATATTGAGACTTAACATCTTATGTCTCAGGATGGCGAGCGCAGTGGAATATTGCTACTATTTATGAGCGGTCGTATCGCTTACCATCAGGCGAACGGCTTGCTCGTCTCGCCATTCAATGCAATAAAAAAAAAAAAATCCTTCATCGGAAATTGTAATCCAACCACCATCATATTTTTTATAATTATTCCACGAACTATTTCTAAGCGATTTCTAACTATTTAGCGATAAGACCGCCATTTGTACTTTTTATATTTTTTTGTTTCTGTATGTTGTATTTTTTTTTCTGTGTACAATAAAGATTTAAAATAAATAAATAAATATTTCTGTATAATTTAACCATAAATTATTTCCTAATGTTTCTTTTTTAACCAGAGCGTAATCCGACAGAAATTATATTCCAGAAAAAGTATGTAGAAAATAATTAATTTGCCCAAATAAGTAATGTGTAAATACATTATTATGACCCGTTTTAAAAGAGGAGCAATGATAAACAGCTACATCTTAGGTCGAAGAAAAATGATTTTTAAGAACTCTTGAGAACTAAGAAACGGCTTTTAAAGATTAAACTAAATAATGCAGATGATTAAAGATACGGAATACTGAATAGGCAGACGATAACTCACAAACAACCTACTTTTATTTCCCCATGGTATACTCGTAAACAAGATCGTAAATCATCCTGGCACAAACTGTAGGTTCCCTCCCTCCAGACTATCAGCAAGCACCTGTCTTGCTTGTTCTGCAGTTTCGGCACGGCACTATAAAGTATTGATATCAAAAATATTAGCATGCAAGTAACTTACTGTCTTCCAAACTAACTTTAGGTTCTTCAAAAAGAAAATGAAACAAATAACAAGTTTATTGGGTTCACCTAATCCATCAGTAGAGTCAGTTCTATCGAGGAACCCATGATGACTGATGAAGAAAATAAATTCAATTTTAGCGAGGCTGGTTCCAGTGCCTTTGCAGTTAGTAATGTAATGTGCGACTTGATCAAAAATACAACGCATCGCGTCTTTCCTTACTATCATTTTGAACTTTCACCATCAGAGCCTAAATTGAAAAAAAACACAAGCATTTATTGTAAAATTTCTAGATCCCAAACTTGTTTCATTTGATATTAAATTGTATTTAAACAGGTATCAGAATATTGTTCTTTTTTTTTGGACAAGTTTTGTGAAAAAATATTAGAAATAATTAGAATTGCCAAATGCTGTTATTGTTATTTATCTCGGAATATATTGAAACATTATGTCAGATTAGGCTATTTGACTATATAAAAAATATTGACTTATTTGTTACCATCCGTGTAGATAATTTAATTTTAAAACATATTTCATTATCATACATTAAAAATATTGTATATTTTATGTAAAAACCACAATTATAATTTAATTTATTTTGAGTTCGCGCCACGTGATCGTAAACGATTTTGATTGGCTATGACGTCATGCATTAGTATGAACTACTCACGTACAGGAAATGAATGGGATTGATAACGGCATAGATGCAAATTAAATATTAAAAATACCTTTAAAACGCATTATTTGTCATTTATACCCGTGATTCCCGTGAATTAATAAGTTATCATGTCCAATGTAATAAAATGTGAAGAAAGAAAAATAATTATAATTTTTTTGACAAAAACTGATTCGGACGATTGGTTGATTGATTGATCTATGGTTGATTTGAGAATAAGTGACATACAGCCTGACGCAACTTAGAAGAAAAACCATTTTGTATGGAGTCGGCATGGCAAATAATGGTGGATTATTGTCATAAATAAGTGTATTATCTATGGGTGATTGCTATTGCATTCATTCGGCGCGCTTCTCTTTCTGATTGCAGATGTCAACACTTGTCAGTTGTCACTCTTTGTTGTCAGTAATTTTGTTTGTAATATTTATTTTTGTACGAGTTTGTGTTTATTCCATAAAATAATTATAAAAGAAGTGTGAAGTGCTTAATACAGTTCTTTGATAGATTTTCTTAAAATGTCACCGAAAAAAACGGTTTATAACATGTGAAATTTGTGGAGATCATACTAGTAGCAAAAAAAACAAGAAAATAGGAAGTTTTTGCCTACATTTCCTTTGAATGAGGCTTGATAAGCAAACTACATGATAATATTGTGACAGCCTCCATGGCGCAGGCGGTTAGACGCCGCCTGTGAAACGAGAGGCCGCGGGTTCGATCCCCGCACCGAGAGAAATGTTTGTGCGGCCCACAAATATTTCTTTCGGGTCTGGGTGTTCGTGAGACCGAAAAGTCCCTCGTAGTTCCTGATACCCACGACACAAGACTCGATCTTAGTGTGGGGTTAGAACTATGTATGTGACTGTTGTGTGTAACTTATTTATTTATTTACTGTTAAGTAGGGACACCAGGCTGTATTAAACCAAAATGTTAAAATTGTATGTTGTTTACTATAAACTAGGAATGTTACATACTGTTATTATAGATAACTTTAAAAACATAATTAATTTAAATAAATCCCATATATTTAAGTTAATTCCTTACCAACTCATTTCTGCACAGGTTTTTGCATAATATGTCGAAATTATAAATCATTTATGAACTGCTCTGAATTAAACCAAGCTGCGATCTTGTATAATCACTGTATTATCGAACTCGGTCGTTAGTGTTCTTTGTTTTACAGATGCAAGCAGTGGGTTAAATTTGTGTTAAAAGAACAAGAAGAAGAAGTGTTTATTGAAAATACTTTACTTCATAATTCATACTTTGAAATATGTATGTTGAAACTAGTTTGAGAGGATATCTTTTAATTGGAAGCAAAATCGCCTTAAGAAATCTGCAGTATCATTACAATACTTAAAAGCTGATCCACTTCCTTTGTTCATTCATTCCACTTCTATAAGAAATCGCTTTGTTTCAATTACTGAAACAAAACTATTATTTACGGATATCGCGGATTCGGACTTCAGACCTCGGACTCCGTCCGCCCGAAACTTCGTTGGATTAAGTATTAATATTTTAAACGTGTCGATAGTTACTATTGTTATGTTTGTTTCCCAAAGTCTAATAAAAAAAATATTAAATAAAAATAAACATTTCATAAAGGTCGTTTTTATTTTGTTTCGGGTACTATTAAGCATAATATTGTATTATTACTCTCCAATGTACAAATTTGTGGTTATAATGTGGAATTTAGTAATTCATAAAAATGTTTAAAAATAGGCTTCATTAGACTCCATAAATTTTATCGATATCGATCAAATCAGGCGCATTGCACGCACGAGCAGACCAGCACTATGTGCTCCGTTAGTTTGGCACTTTCGACGCAATGACAGACGTTACTGGCCTAATGTTTGTAACAGAATGCCATGTAAATGGATAAAAAAAATATGTATGGAGTCCCGTCTCTTAACGTAGTGTTTTAAATTCTCTTTGACATATGCGAACGAATCTGTGGAGCGGATGTTTACGAACTGGACGCCACATCGTCCGACAGAGCGTTTTGACAGTGTAATTATTCAGTGTATTTTGTAAATTTATTTTTAAATGATATTGATATAGTAATTAAAAATAACCTTTATTTGTAAGGTCTATAGACCCCACTTCATAATGTGGTATAGTTTCCAGAAACTAGTCAAATAGCCTAACAAACTACAGCGACACGAAACTACACACCGTACTCCTAAATCAGTGTTATCATCATCATCATGTCAGCCACAGGAAGTCCACTGCTGAACATAGGCCTCCCCCAAGGATCTCCACAATGACCTGTTGGAAGCGGCCTGCATCCAGCGACTTCCTGCGACCTTAGTCAGATCGTCCGTCCACCTTGTAGGCGAGCGTCCGACATTTCGCTTGCCTGTACGTGGCCTCCACTCGAGAACCTTTCGGCCCCAACGGCCATCGGTTCTACGAGCTATGTGCCCGGCCCACTGCCACTTCAACTTGCCAATCCTATGGGCTATGTCGGTAACCTTGGTTCTCCTACGGATCTCCTCATTTCTGATTCGATCTCGTAGGGAAACTCCGAGCATAGCCCGCTCCATGGCTCGTGGAGTGACTTTGAGCCTTTTAATGAGTGTTAGCCGATGTGTTTTGTGTTATATTGTTTTTTTTTTATTCCTGTATTTTTTTTTGTTTGTATATGTACAAAGTTGAGATATATTACAACGTGAACATTGATATCGATTATTTATTAATAATAATTGCTATGTACTCCTGTAAGCGGTATATCATCGGAATCTAAAGTTATAGCCGTTGAATGTATTGGTGGCGAACCTTGTTAAATAAATAATTTGGTAATATTTTGTTCGTTTGACCGTTTTATTTTATTTTTTTATTTTAAACACTTTGTACACAGATGTAGTACAGGCGGACTTAATGCCCAAGGGCTTTATACTGATGAAGTCCTATTCTATATCCTGAAAATTTGTGCGAAAAACCACTACTTCGTAATTTGCTTATATAGACAATCACACACTTTAAGCACCCAAAGTTGATAGAGGTGTGGGACCTAACAGAATTGTGGGCTTAACAATATTGTCAGCCATGTAAAATGTACGATAAGACCAGTCTTAACACCAGTGTTATGGACCAGTTTTTGTGTTTCCTAGTTTTCATCTTGCCCCCACTCACCCTATATTACGCAGACGGATTCGCAGCTAACAAGTAGCAATTACAGTATAAAACCAGTGGTGCACTATTCAGTCGGATTACCCTTGTTAACTCCATACATTTGAGATGCTAAAATTATGCGATTCCTTATTTTCCTTATTTTCTCATCATATATGTATAACTAATAATTGGTGTGTACTCCTATAAGTGGTATATACATACATCGGAATCTATAGTTTTAGTCATTGATTGTTTTACTGGTAACTGAACCCTATTAAATAAATAATTTGGTAATGTTTTGTTTATGTTACTCTTTCACACTGGTTTCTTCCTATTCTGTAGCACATTACTTACTTATTTTCTAGATGAAAATTGCCTTAGGTCCTATTTTATTCCCTAACAATGTGTTTGCAATATTCCATGATGATCGATAGAGTAATTAATGTTTTTGATTATAACAAACAAACTTAGATTCAGACTCATATTATTAGTAAGGACAAGGATGGTAATACAAAAACTATCCATAGGTTTTAACCGTGCACTCAATCGATTCTTATCCTCATAGTGCTTAAGCTGGCAAATATATTCCTGCAGAATTTGCACAAGTTTTTCTTTATCTTTCGCAGAAGGCTAAGTTATCGTTATTTTTAGTTCTGAAAAGTAGACTGGGTAATTAATAATTAGTATTCTATTGTTTTGAAATAATGCAACAGGTTTTAAATGAGATACTGTATTAACTAATAGAAGAATTACACACTGTTTCTGTTTTTTCAAAATAAACTTGTGCCACGCTAAAAGTGAGTTGATGCACATTTTTTGCTTCGACAAATACCAATTATTATTAAGTATTGTTAATACTATGTCAAGGGTCATGGCAGTCCCTATTTAAAATTCAATTGGGGTAAACATTTATTGAAGGAGTGTTTTGGGTTATACAAGTTTTAGTATCTTTATCTTTAGTTTTAGATCCACGAGTAATAACTATCCTCAAACCGTAGTTATTAACTTGAAAACGATTATCGTGCACCATGTATGCAATTATTCACTGTTTTGGCGAAAAAGAGTATACTGATTCTTCGTTCTGGGTGACTTCGCTTCACTCAGCCATAGTAATTATAATATAATAATATTCCGTTTAAAAATATTTGTAATAACCTGCTCTGATTTAAGCCAACTTGTAAATTATGTAATAATCACTAAATTGTAAACTGGTTTTGAAAAGAGCAACACTAGAGTTTCTTGCCCGTTCTTCTCTACTGAAAACCGCTTTCCGAACCGGGTGGTAGATAAAAAAAATGACTGAATCTAAACGATGTTGAACATTTTAATGGATTCAATAAATTATTTTCATTTTCATTTTCATTTTCATGCAGTCTGTTTATTTGTATCTAAGTTTCGGCAAGAGCATCATAAGTGTTGCTATTTAAAGCATTTGAAACACAAAACAATCAACTATGCTCTAGACTCACTCCAGCTAATTCAAAAATTTTAAAAACTTACTAAATTAAAAGAAAAACTTATCAAGTTAGTTTACTAGAGTATTGTCTGTCTTCCGCAGTGTCAATTTCATAGAAAAATACGAGATGACTGTTGAAGAAAATAAATGCAAGAATATACCTGGTTCTAAACTCTTCGCGTTTAGTATTATGTTCTACTTTATTCAAACAACTCATAGATATCTCACTTATTGTGGCAGTTACCTTCCTGATTACTTTTAGATCCATTGCTCAGTTTAACGAAATAACATCATTTAGACTTCTTCATGGATACTTCGGTCCAATCAACCAAGTACCTCCATCGGAAATTGTAATCCAACCACCATCATTTGTTATAACTATTCCACCAACTATTTCTGTATAATTTAACAATAAATTATTTCCTAATATAAGAATATGTATGGTAGTATGGTTGGGAGTTTCTTATTGGGGCTTAACAGAGGTACATTTTTGTGAGAAAGGTGTAAAAACGAATGCAGTTGTGTATCAAAATACAGTCCTGACGAACCTTGTGGAACCTGTTTCTCATACCATGTTCAATAACAGGCACTGGGTATTCCAACAAGATTCGGCGCCAGCTTATAGAGCGAAGAGCACACAAGACTGGCTGGCGGCGCGTGAAATCGACTCCATCCGGCACGAAGACTGGCCCTCTTCCAGTCCAGATTTGAATCCGTTAGATTACAAGATATGGCAACACTTGGAGGAAAAGGCGTGCTTAAAGCCTCATCCCAATTTGGAGTCACTCAAGACATCCTTGATTAAGGCAGCCGCCGATATTGACATGGACCTCGTTCGTGCTGCGATAGACAACTGGCCGCGTAGATTGAAGACCTGTATTCAAAATCACGGAGGTCATTTTGAATAAACTTTAGTGTCATAAGAATCTATGTTTTGTTAAATTCATTTTGGTATATAAATGGTTACATAATGAATAAACTTGTTTCAATTATTTTATATTAAACATGTGACAGAATTTATGACCTGACTAGTTACTTATATGTATTATTAAGGACAAAGATGACAAAATGAAACAATCCACAATCATCGTGCTACACGCAATCGAGTATTTTCCTCATAGCATAATGCTGGAAAATATTTTCTTGCAGTTTTTGAATTCGCTATTCTTAAATTTTTGCAGAAGGCTAAGATATCGCTAATTTTACTTTTGAATCGTAGACTAGATAGTTAATACTTGATATTCTATTCTTGTTGCAAAATTGACTGGTTTTTAGCGAGATACCGTATTAATCAGTTTAAGAAGTACAATATTGTTTAGGTCGTTTTTAAGCTAATTTTTCTAGGCACTGTTACCAAATTAAAGGAACAACACCACTTTTATTTATAAGAACATGGGTTTATTATTTTTCGAATAAAAAATTACACACTACACCTTTTACTACCAAAAATATTAATTTGGAAAAAAATTTAATAAGAAAATAAGTTTTAATAATTAGTTGTACCGGTTGAATTTCTCAAGTGGTTCTGGCTGGCTTAATTCTAAACTATGAGGCGTACCAAAATTACTATATTATTTCCATTGAGGTATTTTACTAGTGTGGATATCGGGAATAAAATATCTGACTATTTTGCTGGTACACGATTCTCGTGTGCATGGAGACGGTAACACAGTGAAGCGAGAGAGAATATTATGTTACTCCGTAGGCGTGACAGAGCCTGAAACACGATGAGTGGTACAGTAGCATTCGATTATTATTATTATTATTTTATATTATAGGGGGCAAACGAGCATGCGGTTCACTTGATGGTAAGTGAACACCGCTGCCCATGGACAGTCTGCAGCACCATAGGGCATGGAGATGCGTTGCCAGCCTTTGAGGTGGGAATACGCTCGTTTTTTGAAGGTCGCCAGGTCGAATCTGTCCGGGAATGATGCCGCTGGCAACTGTTTCCACAGATTTGTAGTACGTGGGAGAAAGTGCCGGGAAAAACGTACTGTGGTACATTTCCAACCTCCAAGGTGATGTGGGTGGTATTTGGAGGTTTGTCGTGTTGTACGGTGGCGGAACTCAGCAGCAGGGATAAGTCCGAACCATTCTCGAGAATATTCCCCGTGGTAAATGCGATAGAGAATGCAGAGCGAAGCTACACCTCTACGCAAAGCCAAAGGATCAAGCCGGTCGAAGAGAACCTGGTCAAAAATGATTCGAGCAGGCCGACGTTGAATGCGGTCGAAAGGAAGAAGCTGGTACTGGGGTGCCCCTGCCCAAAGATGGGAGCAATATTCCACGTGGGGCCGGACTTGCGCCTTATAAAGTTGCATACGTTGACCCGACGTGAAATATCGCCTCGATCTGTTGAGCACACCAAGCTTCTTTGAGGCCAATTTGGCCTTACTTTCAAGGTGACCGCGGAACTGAACGTCACTCAATATCTCGACACCAAGAATCCCGATACTGGCTGTAGCAATTAGAGGAATACATTAAAACTGAGGTGATACGACGAAAGGCGATTTTTTTGCGGTAAACGCGCAAACTTATGTTTTTGAGGCGTTAAATTCGACCAAGTTGTGTCGGCCGCAATCCGAGACTCTGGATAATAAGGACTCGACTTCAGACACAAGTTTTTTTCGGCACTCGTAGACGTTTTCCCGAGAAATATTGGCTCGGCCGGTATATAAGGTAATACATCACCCGTGCTGTCCATCCGCGTTGCTACGCGGATGACAGCATTCTGCATATTAATGATATGCTGCAAATTAGTGGCATACATTGCTATGTATGCCACTAATTTGCAGCATATCATTAATATGCAGAAGAAATAGCGTCGGAGATAGCACACAGCCTTGTGAGACACCAGCGTTCACGGACTTGAGATCTGAGCATGCACCGTCGACAGCGACCTTGATGCTCCGGTCCGCTAGAAAGCTAGCTAGCCATTTGCACAACTTCTCGGGAAGCCCGTCGGAAGGAAGCTTCGACAGAAGCGCTCTGTGCCAGACCCTATCAAAGGCCTTCGCTACATCCAGACTAACGGCCAGCGCCTCCCCCCTACTCTCGATCGCCTTCGACCATCTATGCCTTAGGTACACGAGAAGATCACCAGCCGAGCGGCCCCCACGGAAACCGTATTGACGGTCACTTAATAGCTGATGATCCTCAAGGTACCCAAGGAGTTGGCTGTTGAAAATGGATTATTATTATTATATTATTTATGCTACAAATATTTTGTGTCCCCTCGAGTATACCTAATATCTGAATGTATTTTTTCACTTTATATAGTTGTTGGGTGTTGTGGGTAATTAATAACAAATAATTATTTGTGTACCGCCGATGTAAGTCGAGCGCAATACATCAGTTTGTGAACCACCGCTCGTGTTTTACTACCGAAATCTTACCATAGTATATATCAATATGTCATAACTACAGTATACTCGTAATATGCAAACATTTGCATTTGGCTAACAGTGTAGTGTGTACCCAATTGTTTTATCATGTACAAACAACAGAAAAATTCAGAAAATTTGCGACATAAAAGCTAGTAATATAGTCGATACTTTGACGTAAAGACGTGTAGTAGAAACGATTTCATAGGGACCACGTAAGGATTTCTGTCCCTCCATATTTCTGACAGTAATAAAATTGTGGACATTAGCTGTAGCAGCTTAGCTGATTCGGGAATCGTAAAATCGAAAACCAAAAAATTGTGGCACAAGATCTTCACACTGATCGCAACAGGTTACTGGTGGTACGTGTCTTAAACGTGAGAGGCTGCGTGGGTAGGTACCACCGCGTGTATTTTTCTCCCGCCAAATAGTAGTGTAGATGCATTGTTGTGTTTTGGGTTTAAAGTACGTTGTATACAGAGTAAGTATTGGACATATTGACACTTAACATCTTATGTCTCAGGAAGGCGTGCGCAGTGGAATACCAAGCATTGCTTTGTAATTCACGGTGTAGTTTGGTTTTGCTTCTGTCCGTGAGCGGTCGTATCGCTTACCATCAGGCAACCGGCATGATCATCTCGCCAGTCATTGCAATAAAAAAAATCAGCGGGGATTTGATTGCTAAACCCCTTTGTATTTGAGAGTAAAATAAAACCAGTATGAATCGACAAATAATTTATTACAAATTTCATTCCACATTGATTTATTCGGTCGGGTTCCTTTCAAAATGAAGTATAATTTTCAGTAAATCCAATTCACCAAAAATAACGATGATTGCGAACATGGTAAGGAATGATACATTCTTCATTATGTCGATTGCACCCATCTTGGATGGGACTTGTTCTGATAAAATTATTTAAGATGAAGACTTTCACTTATTCCGACCTTGCTGAATCCAGTTTAGAAGATTGTAGATTAGGTTGAATAGTTTTAAATAATGCTGGTTCTCTCTGACATTATAAAGGCGAGTCTACTGCCAAGCACTTAGCCATCGATCTTTTATATACCATAGTTGCTTTATATGTAGTTGTTATGCGTGGATTCATCTGAGTGTAATATTTTGGATCTGGTATTTATAGCCTGAAATTTCCTCACTTTAACTCTCTTTTTTGTAATAGAATCTTATTCATTGTACGTGTAAGTGAAAATAGCATGTAAAGTTTACAACTATAGCTAATTATGTATTTAAGAATCCACAAATACTAGAAATTGTTATGGAACATATGTGAGTTAATGTTTTTAGATTTAAGAACACAGGACCAGAAGAGGTTGAAATCACTATGCTGGAGGATAGATCTCAACTCATAATGGACCAAAGACAAACGAACATACACAATGCATCCATCTTTATGTATAGTTCGTGCGTAAATGCTATCTCAAAACCAGTTATTTGCCAAAATGCAATAAACTAAAATTAATCTCTTTTTATAAATAACTGGGTTATAATATCAAGGCCTTTTCCACAATAACAGTGAGATATGCTATATCGGTATATCGAAGTGTGTTGAAGTGTTTGTACTAAAACATGAACAACATGAACTGTCTTATTTTTTCTTTCTTTTTCTTTTTTTTTTAAATCGCCATTTACAATTACAATTTTAAATAATGTATGACAATTTAAGGATTCAATAAATATTTTAATTTCATTCATAGAAATAAAAAAAGAAATACTTAATATACAATGAGTAATGATGAAAAGTACTATGTGGTCAGTGGCTTCCATCATTATATTATATTAAAGTGTTTGTTCACTTCGCAGACTAACTTGTGACGCTGTGCTTTTCATTATGGACTTCCGGAAAATTCTCTGCATCTTCATGCTGCTGCTTGCAAGTTATGTTGGAGGAGATGATGTTCCAAATACAATCATCATTAAACCTCCACAATCAATTGTCCGCTTTCCAAGTCCTGTGATAACACCCTGGACCAGGTCTGGATAAATAAATTAATAAAATATTAAGAAAGTACTTTTTTTATTTTATCCTCTCTCCCATGCCTGTATCCAGTTTTATTCGAAGCGTAGCGTGTTTCAAATACATAGTTTCATTTAAATATTATAATTGGTCATTTAGGGTACTTGTAAGATCGAAGTATGTCAAATATTTTGTTATTGTTTATACTTAACGTAACAATTTATTTGTTGTGCCAGAGCGGGACATCAGTGGCATTAAATGATAATAATTATAATAATTTTTAGTGTTTTAGTGTTTTTATCATAGAATATTGAATAACATAAAATAATAATCAAAATCGAATTTTTGTATTTGTCGCCAGAAAAAAACTGTTTCAAAAATCGGGTTTAATTTTTAGATGTGTGAAACTCTGTACATGATTTATTTATATTTATTTTCGTAATCAAAACAAATTTCATTACTGCGACACTCATCTGTGTTTTATCACTTCTCCATATTTTGATAATGTGAGAAAAAACTCTTTCGATAGGTGCGTTACTTTCAGGCAGATACATAACATACTCAATAATTGTGGGAAATTTTATTAAGTCAAGATTTTTTTTCGAATGTGTTGGTATAATATGACCCCACGGTTTTCAGTAATAATTCGGTAAAGCATACCGATGGTACATACAGTCAGTCAGTCAGTCAGTCAGTCAGTCAGGTTCCTCTTTTATATATGTATATATAGATGTATGTAGGTCAATAATGATAATTGCTTGTAAACTCGTTTCTTTAACGATATATGTAATTGGTACGTCTGGTGCTATATTTTTCTAGGTATCTACCTCATGAATACAGATATCAGACACTTATTATTCTTAATTATAATTAAGCAACGCCAATTGTACATACAGACATTTGTAAATACAAATTTACAAATGAAAAGGCATAATATGAAGTATAATAAGAACGATATATTTAAGTTATCACCATTTATATATTGTTATAACTAACGTTTAACATATTTCAATATGGACTTCTATAAAATCGTTGAACATTCTGTACCTCTTATTTTGATACTAAATCATCAATTATAGTACAACCTGTCAATTACCTTCTAGAACAGATTAATATATTAGTACTTAATAAGTTACCCAGACATCCCATCATTAACATTAACACCCTCAAAATTCCACCATGCCGGACAAACTTAGGTCAACATGTTCCATTACCGAGAATGTGTGCCCTATACAACGGTCGACACTAACAATAAAATGGAAATCGATATGTTCAATGACTCAATTAGCCGCTTTAGGGATAGAGTTGAAACATCTCACTAATTGATTCTCGTATTTTTCTTTTTGTTTTTACAAACATGGAGTCTTCTTGATTCTTAATATTTTGTTATATTTTAATTGCTTAGTTTTTTTTTTATGTTTATTTATCTATGGCTTTTTTTCTGTTTTTATAGAATAGTGTTTATTTTTGTAGAGTATTTATAAATGTGAAAACAAATGTTGTGTTCGCCTTTTATTAGCACGCATACTTGTATTAGACGAATTTTTATTTTTACTTAAGAATATTATGTATACTGTGCAGTTGGGGTACCAAATGTAATATAGTAAAATGAATATATACACAAAAATTAACCTCACAGACACACTAAAAGTGGTATCTACAACAACAATTCGTGGTTCTACTCTAAACTTATGAGAGTTTTTATGTTAACCTACTAAACTGCCTACTGGACACAAACTAAAGTCCCGGGTAAATCTTAATATATATAATTCACGTGTCACGTTGTTTGTACGCGATGGGCTCCTAAACCACTCAACTGATTATAATGAAATTTTGTAGATATGTGTTATTTGTTCCAACTTACAGGGTGAGATAGTTTTTATCTCGATTAAATTGATGAAAATATAAAATAAAGGAAAAAACATTTTGCCATACAAAATGTTCATGGGTTTGTAACTGTCAAACATTTAATGTTCATACCGTCGATACGGTAAACTCTTCCCTCAAATTAAATAACGTATTTAAATAAAGGTTTCGAATCGACAACATATATCCACAATATTCGATTAATGGCGTATTTTAGATTTTAAAGTTGTGTTTTTATGTTAACCTACTAAACTGCCTACTGGACACAAACTAAAGTCCCGGGTAAATCTTAATATATATAATTCACGTGTCACGTTGTTTGTACGCGATGGGCTCCTAAACCACTCAACTGATTATAATGAAATTTTGTAGATATGTGTTATTTGTTCCAACTTACAGGGTGAGATAGTTTTTATCTCGATTAAATTGATGAAAATATAAAATAAAGGAAAAAACATTTTGCCATACAAAATGTTCATGGGTTTGTAACTGTCAAACATTTAATGTTCATACCGTCGATACGGTAAACTCTTCCCTCAAATTAAATAACGTATTTAAATAAAGGTTTCGAATCGACAACATATATCCACAATATTCGATTAATGGCGTATTTTAGATTTTAAAGTTGTAAATTAATGACAATAATAAAAAGTGTTTGACATTTAAATTGGTTGTCAAATATTTATGCATACGTTCAGAAATTTAATTTGTATAAAATAAAGAGTATATTATGAAGCTAAATAAATATAGGACAATCAAATAAATAAAATTCACACGTAAGAAGATAGACTGTCACTTGAAAATGAAAAATCTTTAATAAAATAACACATAAAAATAAAAACTGAACTGAACTGAATAAAATAACAATTTTATACAATTATGGAGAATATTGCAGGGATTCTCAAATTAGGCGTTGCCTGTGACTTGAGAAACCAGTTAAATATAATTGTTACTACATTAATTGTGTGTGTGAGTGTGAGTATATTTCTATGAAAATTAATATTTCTTCTCTTTATTACTAACAAAAAATAATGGCGTAATATTTTTGTATATTGTTCGTAAATATTTTTAAAAACAGCTTAGTGGGGGTGAAATAAGGGATGGAATATTGCATGGATAATCAAAATCGCTAAAGTGTTTAATGTCAAAAATTCATAAGGCACACTTTTTGGATGGAGAAACGGGATATAATAGAGTGGGAGGTACAAGAGAGGACTGGGATAGCTGACATATTTGATAGGACGAAATGTAAATGCACGGTATAAGACGGGATGGATAATGAAGAGAAAGGACGGGACGTATCGGGAAGTGACTGAACAGACGGGATGGGACGGAATTGAGCAGGACAGTAGGATAGCTACGTCATATTTAGGTATACAAGAGCTTATACGAAAAATAACATGTATTTGGTGTGCAGTAAAATAAGAAAAAAAGGTGGGTCGGCCTATTTTACTATGCTAAATAATTGAATATAAAATTAATCATATAATAACTAAGCCATAGCGAAGCGTGGTCGGGTCAGCTATGGTATCTTTTAATTGATTTCAATGAATGTCGTCGGAGTAGTAACAGTGTTATAATATCTCCGTAGCAAAATAATGATTTGAATCTGGAGAGATGGGATAGAATAGAATATAAGGTGGATAAAATGGGACATAAGAATAGGTACAGGATGGGTTTGGAACTGGATAAGCAGTTTAGACAAAGGCTGTCATATTGATTTTAAATAAAATATGGACTGGAATCTGTATTTGCACCCAGGCGAAGCCGGGCCGGGTCGCTAGTATTATATAAATTTTTTAAACTAAAATATCACTTTAATATATTCCTCGACCTGGAAGACAAGAACTTAAAAGATTATGCTACAAAAACGCTATCACTGTTCAGTTAACGTATGAAAGAATAATTCAAAAATGTTTTCATTATTTTATTACCAAATATTTCGACATGTTTCGTGGTATACGGATTATCACAGGCGTTTATATAATTGTTTCATCATCTCAGCTACAGGAAGTCTACTGCTGAAAATAGGCCTCCCGCAAGGATCTCCACATCGACCTGTCGGAAGCGGCCTGCATCCAGCGACTCCCTACAATTCTAGCTAGATCGTCCGTCCACATTCTTAGTAAAGGATTGCATATCGGTACTTGAAGAGCCGCTATTGTACCTGTACATCCTTTCTCTGAAGTCATCAAGATATCCAATAATATGGAAAATATCCAGAGTCACACCAGTACTTAAAGGTAGAGCGAGTAAGCACGCTTCTATGTACAGACCAATAGCTGTACTCTCGGTATTTAGTAAAGTCTTTGAGTCTATGATTGATTGCAAC
The DNA here is from genome assembly GCA_009982885.2 of Hyles vespertilio. Taxonomy (NCBI): domain Eukaryota; kingdom Metazoa; phylum Arthropoda; class Insecta; order Lepidoptera; family Sphingidae; genus Hyles; species Hyles vespertilio. Next base: position 13,219,872 of record CM042830.1, read on the forward strand.
ATACGAAAGCAAATAATAGCTCATATTGCTGACGAGGAACATGGTTTTGGAGCATCTCGCTCGACGGCAACTAGTCATATTAATTTTGTAGATTACGTTACAAAAAAGAAATGGACGCGGGAAGACAGATGGACGCGGCTTATTTCGATTATAAGAAAGCGTTTGATGTAGTTGACAATGATATTCCGCTTTTAAAGATGGCTTCATTAGGGTTTACATCTAACTTATTAAAAAAAAATCGATTCTTACTTAAAAAATCGGACGCAATATGTGCGGCTAAACGGTTACGAATCCAATAGCTTTTATACTAGATCCGGAGTGAGCCAGGGTAGCACGTTGGGGCCTACACAATTCATTATTATGATAAATGATTTACCGAAAGTAATAAGCGCCTCACGCTGTTTATTATTTACGGATGATTTAAAATTATATCATACAGTAAATGGAATAGATGACTGCGTAGCAATGCAAAAAGATATAAATGCTATTATGGAATGGAGCGAACAAAACCGCTTAAATTTGAATACATCGAAATGTAAAGTCATTATATTTACACGCACACGCAAACCGCTTTTGTTTAACTATAATTTAATTGATAATATTATAGAAAGAGTAGATCAAATAAAAGATTTAGGTTTGTTATTAGATACGAGGCTGGATTTTAGGCAACATATAACCTCAGCCTGCGAAAGTGCCAGTAAAATTCTCGGGTTTGTATTAAGAGTGTGTTCTATGTTTAAAGGTTGTAGAGTTGCTTTAACACTTTACAAAGCTTATGTGCGAAGCAGACTTGAATATAATTCTGTAGTCTGGAATCCTTACCATACACTTACAGTTGAACGTGTTCAAAAGAAATTTTGTAGATACATATACAAGAGAATGTATGGGTATTATCCATATTTATATCTATCTTTGTTTATAACTGGAATGGTGGGGCTAAACACTCTGGAGTATAGACGCTAGCAAATACTTTTAGTTCACTACTACCATCTTCTAATCAACAAGGTGGACAATCCGACTGCATTAGAACAAGTGGGTCTGACTTGCGTAACGGCTCGATTTCTAACTGGAGGTGAGGGTCCGTGTAGACGTAGAAGAGTGTTCGCGATACCGCGCGGGGTGCGCACGCGTCGCGCCGCCGCCGCGCCCACCGCCCGCGCCGCGCCGTCGCGCTACTCAACTCGATGCACGCTTACCACACGGATCTTGATCTCTTCCATGACAAACCGTATTATGTGTGCTCCTCTATGAATAGATTTCTAAATAGTTCGTAAAAATGTAATAACTAAATTTTGTAGATAATAAGTACTTATAGATATTAAGTTTTTGATTATTGTGTAATTATAGTTTTTTGTTACTATGTTTTCTTTTGTTTTGTTATTAATTTGTTAAATAGATTTTCATTTTTATTTTTACTGATAAATATATAAATGTCCTTTATTGTTGAAATTTTAGAAAGAATATGGTTTATGTGCCATTGTTTATTGATTAGAGTGTAAGTGTTTTGGTTCAAAAACTGTAAACTTGCATTTACTTGAAATAAATAAATAATTATTAGTTCTACATAAACATACAAAGGGGAAAAATGATAAAGTATCAACGAAAATAATAACTCAATTTATAACAAAGAACATACAATGTACATACACTTTTTCATTTTAAATTCGTGTTCAGATACTGGTAAACTAAAACATCCAAAAACTGCAGTTCTGACAAAATTACATACATATCGAATACATAATATCCTTTTTTGAAGTCGATTAAGAAACACACGAATTTACGAGTATGTAATAGTTAGGTCAGAAACAGACAATTTAAAATAGCAGAACTAAATTACGGCGTATACAAATAAGTGAATATAGTTAAAATTATTGTCAGTTAAAGTGACTTATCTAATTAAGGCCTGCTTGCATTATGTAACTGTGCCTCTTTATGGAGTTAACAAGATTCAAACTTATATCAAAGTTACTTTATGCAATTTAGCCTAAGTAGAAGGACTTAAAATAGGTCCTGGAATATTTACAGCGAACGGTGAAGGTTGGATCACAATTTCTGGCGGAGGTATTTGTTCAACTGAATTAACGGGGCTGGGAAACATCGCGGAAGGTAGGGCCACACTGATAAACAAAATGAAGCAAATGGTAAAGTAGAACACAATGTTTAATGCGAATGCGCTGGAACCAGGTGTATTATGCCTGCATCTACTTTTTTCATCAGCCATCACGTATTTAATAATGAAATGCAATACAATACTGTGGTAAATTATTTATCTTGGTTAGTCCTTTTTCGTAAAACTTTCGATATCGCTGGAGCTAGTCAAGAACACAATTGCTTAGTTTTCAATTTTGTTTACTGCACTTAAGATGTTTCTGCCGACACTGCGTAATACAATTGAATAGTGCACCATTAATTTTATACCGTAATTGCTAGTTGTTGGCTGCGAATCCATCTGCGTAATGTGGGATGAGTGGGGCAAGATAAAAAACGGGGCAACACAAAAATTGGTCCATAACACCAGTCTTTCAGTCCAGTCCGATTGCATCATGTAACTTAAACGATGGAAACCGCATAAAAGCATCTCAAATGTATGGAATTATTAAGGTTAGAACGATATTCAAAGTTACTTTATGCAACTGAGCCTAAGTAGAAACGCCTAAAATAGCCTCTGGAATTTTTACAGCGAACGGTGCTGGTTGTATCAAAACTTCTGATGGAGCTACTTGGAAAATAGAAACAACGGGACTGGTTAAAATCGCGAAGACTAGGAGCAAACTATTGAACAAAATAAAGCAGGAGGTAAAGAAGAACTCATTGTTATATGCGAAGACACTGGAACCAGATTCAGCCATCACAATTATTTTGATAAAATCCAATACAATACCGGTAATTTATTTATCTTCGTTAGTTTTTGGTTTGGTTCGATATAGCTGTAGCGAGAACACAATTAATTACATAAAATAATATCACTTGAGACGTTGTTGCTGACACTGTGTAGCGAGTACACCGACTGCGAGTAACACAAGGCTCTTTATACTAAAACACACGCACCAAGGTAATAGTTATATACGGATCCGTCTGTATATTGATATTTGGATATTAAATAAAATAGTTAACAATATTATTTCCTACTCATCGTACTCATCTATCAAGATGAATACGGTAGGTATGCAATTTCTTATTGCTGAAGTATGTTGAGTATTTTTTATAGGTTTTACTGGCGCAATACTTAGTTACTAATTAATTTTGGAAGATTTCGAATCGAGAATCACGAATATTTAATATCAAATTAACAGGCAAAGCAAACAAGCGTTTCAATTTAGTTCAGAAATAAATAACAAAAACGCCTGCGGCGACCAGCCTCAACCGCTGCGTCTCACACGGTCACTTATCCTTTGTTACGCAAGACTGAAGTGGCTGCACTTCCCGCAACGCCGGAGACGTTGCAGAACCATTGTTTTGACAACAAGTATTTTGAGGTTCGGTTACTTTAATTCCGTGGTTCCTAACCTTTTTAGGTCCGTTATACCTATGATCTAAGGGTGACTGATTTTACCCCTCCCTCCCTTCTAGGGTGACTGATTTTACCCCTCCTCCCAAGGATGATCTCAAACAACACGTGTTAATACCGTATACGTAGACTTTATTAAACTTAAAACAATTGTACATATCCAATTATTATGCTTTTGAAATTTTTGTTAGTTTAAAGTTTTATACCACCACAGTACCATAAGGTACTGCTTCAAGTTTGGTAATATAAGGTTTTGTTTCACTTAAGGCGATAACCAGCTCATTGTTACCCCCGCAAAATACAGGTTTTACCCCCGCGGGGGTAATTACCCCCACGTTAGGAACCACGGCTTTAATTGAATTTTATCAGGAATGGTGCGTTACCTTTTCATGGTAGTGGTACCCGGGGCTAAGGGCATGGTTAACATGGATCGTTTCTATATTATTATCCTTGTCCTTGCTAATAATATAACTCAGAATGTAACTTTATTTGTTATAGTTCGAAACTTTACTACGTACTCAATATAGCAAACAGTCAGGATACAGAAAAAGACATTTCCAGTGTAAAAGAGTAACATGATCAAAATAATAGCAAATAATTTATTTTATAAGGTTCCACACCAGTCTAACAATGAACAACTAAAACTATAGATTCCAATGTAAGTATATACCACTTACTGGAGTACACAGTAATTATTAGTTATACACATACATACAAATGAGAAAGTAAATACAAAATTACACAAAAAAAATATTCAATGTAACACAAAGAACATCAGCTGTAACTGAATACAATAAATAATCAAACACGTATTCGTGGAATAGCTTGGTCAAAAATAAGAAATAAATAAAAAGATAAACACTGCAAAATTAAAATACATTACGCAGACGGATTAGCAGTAAACAATTAGCAATTACAGTATAAAATTAATGGTGCACTATTCAGTTCAATTACTCGCCACGCAGTGTCGGCAGGAACGCCTCAAGTGCATTAAACAAAATTAAATAAAACAACTGTGCTCTAGACTCGCTCCTGCTCCAGCAGTATTGTATTGGATTTCATCAAAAATTACGTGATGGCTACATCTGGTTCCAGTGCCTTCGCATTTAACATTGTGATCTACTTTACAATCTGCTACATTTATTTCATCAGTGTGGCCCTACCCTCCGCTATGCTTCCCAGCGTCGTTAATTCAAGCAACCAAATACCTCCGTCAGAAGTTGTGATCCAACCTCCAGCGTTCGTTGTAATTATTCCAGGATTTATTTTAGGTTCTTCTACTTAGGCTCAGTAGCATAAAGTAGCTTTGACTATAATTTCAACCTTGTAAGTGCATTAATTTGAGATGCTACAATTATGCGGTTCCCATCGTATAAGTTACCGTTACATGATGCATAAATCATAACTGACATTAATCTAAACTATATTCAATTATTTGTTTATATAATACTTAAATATTATTATTTTCAATTATCTTTTTTTGACATAGCAATTGCATGAATTAGTGTTTTTCTTGTTTATTGTATTTAATGTTAACTGTTATTCTTTATTTTATATTGAGTAATTATATTTGTTTCTTCTTTTGCATTTATTTTCTCCTTTATATGTTTACAATTTATATGTACTATTAATAATTGTTGTGTACTGCTATAAGTGGTGTATCATCCGAATCTATAGTTGTAGTCGTTCATTGTTTTACTGGTGGCGAAATCGTAAAATAAATAAAATAGATTAGAATAGCAAATTTTATTTGTTCATTAAAGTACACATACACTCATATAAAACTAAAATAAATAAATTAAAAAATAAATAATTTGGTAATATTTTGTTCGTTTGATCGTTTTATTTGTTCCTGTTCTCGGGGGCTGTACGTACTTATTTTCTAATAGGAATTTAATTGAAGACCCATTTTGTACCCTGACAATGTGTATGCAATATTCCATGATGATCTATTATTTTGAGTATTAACTAAGTTAAGAATTACACAATCTTTCTGTTTTTTTTTGTTTTTTTTTATAAAACTTGTCCCGCATTAAAATATTTGAACTAGTGCACTTTCTTTACACTTTCTTCGATAGTTGTGTGTTACCAGTGATGACATACGGCACCGAGACGTGGTCTCTCATTGTGGGCCTCATTAAAAGGCTCAAAGTCACTCAACGAGCCATGGAGCGGGCTATGATCGGTGTTCCCTACGAGATCGAATCAGAAATGAGGAGATCCGTAGGAGAACCAAGGTTACTGACATGGCCCATAATTAATGAATAGGATTCGAAGTTGAAGTGGCAGTGGGCCGGGCACATAGCTCGTAGAACCGATGGCCGATGGTGCCGAAAGGTTCTTGAGTGGAGGCCACGTACAGGCAAGCGAAATGTTGGACGCCCGCCTACAAGGTGAACGGACGATCTGGCTAAGGTTGCAGGAAGTCGCTGGATGCAGCCCGCTTCCAACAGGTCATTGTGGAAATCCTTGGGGGAGGCCTATATTCAGCAGTGGACTTCCTGTGGCTGATATGATGATGATGATGACTTTCTTTGCTTTAACAAATACCAAATATTATTTAGAATTTTTATACTACTTCAAGGGTTGTGGCAGTCCCTCTATATAATACAATGGGGGTAAACATTCATTAAAGGAGCGTTTTAGGTTACAGTAGGTTTAGTAACTTTGACAGATTCTCGAAATAAATACAATATTTACAAGTATTGTATTTATCCGTAGACGGATCCGCGAGTAACAATTATATTTAACCAGAAGTAATACTTGATAACAATGATCTTGCACCACGCAGTCTATTCATTTGTATCTAAGTTTCGGCAAGAACATCATAAGTGTTGCTATTTAAAGCATTTCAAAACACAAAACAGTCAATTGTGCTCAAGACTCACTTCAGCTAATTCAATATTTTGCAAAGATAATAAATTAAAAAACATAAGAACTGATCAAGACAGTTTGCCTGAATATTGTCAGCCTTCCACAGAGATAATTTCATCGTAAAATAGGAAATGACGGTTGAAGAGAATAAATGCAGGATTAATACACCTGGTTCTTAATTATTCGCGTTTAGTATTATGTTCTGGTTTATTAGAACAATACATAGATATCTTACTAATCCATACTTCATTGTGGCAATTACCTTCCTTTTTATTATTGGATTCAACTTTACTGGTGGTAGGTCTCTCATATGTGAGAGGCCATCTGGGTAGGTACCACCGCAATGTCTATTTCTCCCGTGAAACAACACTGCTTAAATGTACTGTTGTGTTTCGGATTGAAGGACATTGTAGCCAGAGCAACTACTGGACATATTGAGACTTAACATCTTATGTCTCAGGATGGCGAGCGCAGTGGAATGTTGCTACTGTTTATGAGCGGTCGTATCGCTTACCATCAGGCGAACGGCTTGCTCGTCTCGCCACTCATTGCAATAAAAAAAGAAAAAACAATACTCACTTTAACGAAATAACGTCATTTAGACACCTTCTTGGAAACATCGGTCCAATCAATCAAGTACAACATACCTCCATCTACAAATGTAATCCAACCACCATCATATGTTTTAACTATTCCACGAACTAATTCTGTAGAATTTGACAATAAATTATTTCCTAATATAAAGATCTTAGATTTTTTTTAACCCGAGTGTAATAAGACCGAAATGATATTCCAGAAAAAGTAAGTATGTAGTAAATAATGATTTTGCCCTGACAAATAAAAGGAAAATAAAATATTGTAAAGCATGTAAAAACAGGTTACAATTAAATAGAGGAAAAATATTTTAATATTATTATTGAAGACTGAGGAACAGCTTTAACGATTTCTAGTCTAAACGAGGGTATTGTTAGTTTATTTTTATTCCGCGTATTAATAGTGTGTGCAGGGCCCCCGTAAGGGCTACTGGCTCCTGTGAGCGACAAAAATTTTTGGCGCCCCTTAAGAGCGTATACACCTTGCGCGCAAAGTCAACTATAGGTATTTCTTCGTTAATTTCACGCACACATAAGCGACCAAAGCTGTGTGCGTAGAGCTGCCGCGTCGGCTCGCTATACAATCGGCTCAAACAACTTTGATCCGTGCGCTTCAAATATTCAATTGAAATGTAACTGTAATATAATATCATAAAAATATTTTATTTGCATTATAAGTAGACAAATATTACTGTGCAAGCAAAGAATAATACAAATTTTGGATACTAATCATATTTTCGTTATTATTACATTGTTAAGTTGCATTCAAATCAGTGTTCAATCAGTATACACTACGGACGTTTTATTAATCATTTCGTGTTCGAACACATAAATAGTGTTAGGGGCCTTACAACCCCTTACAATTACGAAATATATTTAATTTTATATTACAATACATAACATAATTTAGCCTCGGAATTACATCCCATTATATTACCTGAAACATAATTTATACTCACTACAAAATCATTGTAGGTAATAAAAATAATTACATATTTTACTACCAAAGTACTAAGATGTGGTAATCGCATTCCGCGCGTGACTATTTTTATTACGCACGGCAAAAATCGACTGCAGCCAGGCCGGAGCGACGAGCGATACGTCCTCCCTCTAGAAGGCCTTGCGGCGGTCTGATTTGATCCACGTCGGACAGCGTGTTTTATAGTGGTTTTTAAAATATTTGTAGAAAACATGAAAACTAATTTTGTTGAAATATAAAAATTTTAATTTATTGATAAGATGTTCTTCTATTATAATATGCAATTGCTATAAAAAATAATGTACGATAAGTTGGTGAAAAAAAATATGTTCTTGACGAGAGTTTCTGAATAATTTCGCATTGTTTAAATTTTTATTTTTCAGGAACTAAACATAAAAAGATTATTTTTCTCAGCAAAATCCCTCCATAAGGGTCTTATTAGTCTGATAATATTTTTATTTTCATCTTATATTTAGTGGTTTCGGATATCTTAAGCTTCTAAATTGCCATTTAAAGCCTAAATAACGAAACTTGTGTTCAGTAATCCGTATAGTACTCACAAATTATCCATCAATCTATAATGTTTTCCACCAAAATCCCTAGATGACAACCTTTTCTAAAATTAGTAATAATTATTTTTCCTTTAAATTGTTTATTGGTGGCTATTAACTCATTTGAAAAGTCCCGTTTTTAAGCCAAAAAGCGCTTGCAGGGTATAAACGCTCTTAAGGCATTTTGAATTATCTTTTTTTTATGGTAGGTAGGTGCTTGAAATAAAGCAAAGAACTGAACTTTTAAAGTCATATGTATTTGTAGACTATAATATCAAAATGAAATAATAATAATGAATTCTTGTTGACACTCATTTTAAAGCATTTACAATGGGGTACAGACGTTGTTCATAATTACAAGAAAATAACCCAAAATTAAAAATCAAATTTTTTAGGAACAAATAACAGAAATATTGCCTCATGTCTACATGTTACTCATGTATACGTGTTATTGAGAAAGCGCAGTACCTAAAATTAGTTTGTTCATAATCGTGAGTAGAGTCGATTCCACTAATAAAAATAGGGGTCAAATTTGAATCAAAATAATATTCGTAATTCTTTTATAATCAAAATAAGTTGGCGTGTCAGGTTTTGCGCTTTTTCATTAACACGTAAATAAGTATCACTTCCTAATTATACTACAATATGCAGATACTTTAATAACAAATACCTAGGTAACTTCGTTATAAAATCAAAAAGATATCTAGGTACAATAGAAAAGTCACTACTACAATACTCTTGTTACTGTAGCAATATTTTCCGAGACTATGCTGTTGCAAATTCGTTAATTACATCGCTGAAATTTATACCATCAAAAATGTCTTGTTCAATGGCTAATATTGCTAGCCCAGACAATCTTTCTTGAAGCGTTGTTGACCTTAAATAATTTTTAACTTTGCAAATATCGCTCGCCATAAGCTACAGATACAGGAAATGTCAGAAAAATTCTTAGTGTAATGCATACATTTGGAAGGGTGGATGTTAAATTGTTTTCAAATATATATTGTAAAATACTAAAAGGGTCAGGGTGAGTATCATCAGGTAATGAAAAATCTCTAAAGGTTATTCTCATAATTATATCTTCTATACACCGACATCGACATCGACCGGTTACGATTTTATTATATGAATTGATTATTTTTGTTTCTTTTTTGTTGTCCGAAGAATCGGGGAGGATACGATAACTCTGAAGTCTGGTTACCTGCTCTTCTACCGGGGGGACGACCAACAGTCCCGAGGAGGTGTCGGATTTCTTGTCCACAGGTTTCGTGTCATCAACAACATCGTATCCATCGAAAGTGTGACGAGCAGGGTAGTATACCTTATACTCAGAATATCAAAAATATATTCGTTGAAGGTCATACAGGTATACGCGCCGACCTCAACACATCCAGATGAAGAAGTAGAGGAGATGTATGAGGACATAAGTCGGGCCATACATACTTCCAAAACCTACTTCAATGTTGTTATGGGGTACTTCAACGCAAAGTTGGGCAAGAGCAGCGATGCAGCGTTGAAAGTGGGGCAATTTGGACATGATGATGATAAAGAGGGATTCTTTTCGATGAACTTTTTTTTTATTGCATTAAATGGCGAGACGAGCAAGCCGTTCGCCTGATGGTAAACGATACGACCGCTCATAAACAGTAGTAACATTCCACTGCGCTCGCCATCCTGAGACATAAGATGTTAAGTCTCAATATGTCCAGTAGTTACTCTGGCTACAATGTCCTTCAATCCGAAACACAACAGTGCATTTACTTACTTTACTGTGAGCATTAAGGATACAATTGAGCGGAACGGAGGCTCCAAGTGTTTGCAAGAGACTTGTCTATTGGGCAAAGCCAGTTGTCTAGGCTGAAGATGGACGACGGCCGCGTGGTATCGACGAGGGCAGAGGTATTAAGGGAGATCAAGAGGTTCTACGGACAGCTTTACACCTCGGTTGCCCAATCTGCTGTTAGCTCGGCCGAAGAACTGAGAGTCGAGTTGATCTGACACTTTAGCGATGATATCCCGGACATCAGCTTGTGTGAGATTGAGATGGCCCTGAAGCGACTTAAAAACAACAAGGCGCCGGGCGAAGACGGAATCACTACAGAGCTTCTGAAAGCGGGCGGCACGCCAATACTGAAAGTCCTCCAGAGGCTCTTCAATTCTGTTCTTCTTGAGAGCTCAACGCCGAGGCATGGAGCAGGAGCGTGGTGGTCTTGTTCTTCAAAAAAGGTGATAACACTAAAGAAGAACTACAGGCCCATCTCGCTCCTGAGCCATGTCTATAAGTTGTTTTCGAGGGTCATCACAAATCGTCTCGAACGCAGGTTTGATGACTTTCAGCCTCCCGAACAAGCCGATTTCCGAAAAGGCTTTAGTACCATAGACCATATCCATACGCTTCGGCAAGTTATACAAAAAACCGAGGAATATAACTTGCCGCTTTGTTTACCGTTTGTGGACTATGAGAAAGCTTTTGATTCGATCGAGACTTGGGCTGTGCTACAGTCTCTCCAGCGGTGCCATATCGATTATCGGTACATCGAAGTGTTGAAGTGCAACATCCATCACAACAACAACAGCGCCACCATGTCGGTCCGAGTACAGGATCAGAGTACGAAGGCTATTCCACTACAGAGAGACGTGAGACAGGGAGATGTCATATCTCTGAAACTGTTCACTGCCGCACTGGAAAATGCCTTCAAGCTCTTGCAGTGGAAAGGATTCGGCATCAACATCAACGGAGAGTATATCACTCACCTTCGGTTTGCCGACGATATTGTAGTCTTGGCAGAATCGCTAGAAGACCTTAGCACTATGCTTGAAGACCTCAATCGAGTCTCCCAACGGGTGGGTCTTAAAATGAACATAGACAAAACGAAGACCATGTCGAATGTCCATGTTGTGCCCACCCGAATCAGTGTTGGGAGCTCGACTCTTGAAGTTGTTGACGAATATGTCTATTTAGGACAAGTGGTCCGGTTAGGCAGGTCCAACTTCGAGAGGTCAATCGTCGAATCCAATTCGGTTGGGCAGCGTTCGGGAAACTACGCGACGTCTTCTCGTCCAAAATATCTCAGTGCCTTAAATCAAAAGTCTTCGATAGTTGTGTGTTGCCAGTGATGACTTACGGCACGGAGACGTGGCCTCCCACTATGGGCATTATTAGGAAGCTCAAAGTCACTCAACGAGCTATGGGCTATGCTTGGGGATTCCCTACGATATTGAATCAGAAATGAGGATATCCGTAGGAGAACTAAAATAACCGACATAGCCCAGCGGATGAGCAAGTTGAAGTGGCAATGGGCAGGGCACACACGGTGGTCAGACGACCTGGTAAAGGTCGCGGGACGTCGCTGGATGCAGGCTGCCTTCAACAGCTCTCTGTGTAAATCATTGGGGGAGGCCTATGTTCAGCAGTGGACTTCCTTTGGCTGATGGATGGATGTATGACTTTTGTTTTTTTTTTTTGGCAAACTTTTTTTTGGGCCCTGGATTTTGGCGCCCGTAAAGGATGGCGCCCGTGTGCATTGCACACTTCGCACATATGGTAGCGGGGGCCCTGAGTGTGTGTCACTGACTTTAAACAACTTATTAATATTTTTACGAACGTGCATTATATTCTGAAACACTAAATTAATAAATAATTTCTAAAACACAAGAAACTGCATACCGTAATCCTAAACCAAAGAAAATAAAGTTGTGAAAATTTTTAAGTTTCAAATATCAATATGCAGGCGGATATATATATAAACGACTACCATGGTGCATGTGTTTTAGTATAAAGAGCCTTGTGTTACACGCAGTCGGTGTACTCGCTACACAGTGTCGGCAACAACGTCGCAAGTGATATTATTTGAAGTTATTATCTGTGTTCTCGTTCCACATCTAAAAAAGAAGAAATAACGGAAATAAATATTTTGTGTATTGGAATTGATCGAAAAATACGTGTAAGTAATAAAAAAAGCAAATGCAGAAAAAATACATTTAGTTTCAGTGCCTTCGCATTTAACATTGTGTTCTACTTTACCACCTGCTTCATTTCGTTCATTAGTTTGCTCCTACCCTTCACGATGTTTCCAAGTCCTGTTCATTCAATTGAACAAACATCTCCGTCAAAGCTTGTGATCCAACCTTCACCGGTTACTGCAGTTCTTCCAGGAATTAATTAAGCTGCTTCTACTTAGGTTTGCTTGCATAAAGTAACTTTGACTATAAATAAAAAAATAAAATAAAAAAAATAAAATAAAAAATATTTATTTGCATTATCTTAACTTAGTCTAAATACAAATTGTCATTATTGGAGCACTCCTTTTAAGTATAACAATACTTGTGTTAGGAGGCTCCGCTCTTCCAAAAGTAGTTTTAGTATAGGTACAAATTCAAGCAAATATAAAAATGAAAATATTAAAAAGTTAAGAATATCAATAAACAAACTTAAATTCTATAATTGAAGTTATGTGTGTATGTGTACGTGTATGTGTGTGTGTGCGTGTGTGTATTATTATAATAAAAATATACCCATGAATGGATCCATGGTATTAAGTTACTACTTCTGTGAGGGATTCTATTTCATCATACGTTTTATTTTTTAGCCATTTCACCAAGGTATTTTTGCAGTCAAATTTATTCATACAGTAAAATTGTAGAGGTTCGTTTAATTTATTGTAAAGGTAGGAAGACCGTTTCTCATATTGCTTACTAGCAAATGAAGTTTTAACAGTACGAGAACGAGTGACTACATAATTTCTTCTCCTATTCACTCTGATGCCAAGATCAAAATTAAGTTTTCCATGTAGCCGCAAAATAAGGAATAATATATATAATTTTCTTACTGATAATATGTCGGAATCATTGTAAAGTTCTGTAGTAGGGTATCTGAATGGCTTTAAATACATTACTTTTAACAGTGATCGCTGTGCTCTTTCAAGCTCTAGAAATTTTATTTTCGAGGCTCCACCCCAGACTGGAATACAGTATACTAAAATGCATTTAACTAATGCATTATATATCCTATTAATAAGGGTTTTTGTGGCTACATGGCGCAGTGATTTAAATATCCAACTAATCTTTCTGACCCTATTTGTAATTAGTTCTATGTGAGAATGCCAAGACAATCTTTGATCAATAATTACTCCCAAGTATTTAATTTTATCTACTTTATTTATAGCAGGACAAGAGCAAACCGTAGATGTGATATTGGTACAAGTATGTATATTCAGTTTAAAATCAGTAGGGGGCTGTGATGAATTATATATTGAGAAACAAATGTAGTTAGTCTTAGTGGTGTTCAGAGTAAGTAAGTTATGATGTAACCAAGCCGAGATCTTCGCAAGTCCAGCCAGTGCATGATTGCGTACTTCGTCCCAGGTATCTCCATGAAAGATAACAGCCGTAACGTCGGCATAAGAAAATATTTTTCCGGACTCCAAACTCATATTACACAAATCGTTAATATATAAAAGAAATAGCGTAGGGCCAAGAACACTTCCCTGTGGCACGCCATAAGTAATATACGATTCTTCACTTACATAACTACCAATTTTAACACGTTGAGTACGATTGTTAAGATAGCTTTTAAACAGATTTAACTGAGTTCCTCTTATTCCGATATTTTCGAGCTTCTTAATGAGTAAGGAAATGGAGACGGTATCGAATGCTTTCCTTAAATCTAGGAAAATTGTTATGCATTTTTTTCCAACATCCAATAAATTAACTATATGCGAACTAAGCGCTATAACAGCATCTTCGGTAGATAAGCCCTTTCTGAAGCCAAATTGCGACGTCGATATAATATTATACTTTTCAAGGTAGGAATGTAATCTGTTATTTAACATCTTTTCAAAGATCTTAGATATAGAGGAAAGAACTGAGATAGGGCGGTAATTGTTGACATCTTCTCCATCACCACTCTTATACACGGGTGCAACAATGGACTTTTTTAACTCATCTGGAAATACACCACTATTAAAGGACAGGTTAATTAAATATGTGATTATAGGTATAAGTTCAGACTTGGCTATTTTAATAAAAAATGACGATATATTATCACAACCAGTAGCACTATTGGAGTTCAGATTCATCACAATCTTTTCAACTTCCTGTGGATCAGCACATTGTAAAACAAATGAAGATAAATTAGCGTTAGGTAAAGACAGAGATGTATTTACATGATGTAATGTACCAGAAGTTTTTACAATGTCCTCAGCTAGTAATTTACCAATATTAGAAAAATATTCATTAATGATGTTAATTGAATTTACTGGAGACGAGGAGAGATTGAGTAAATTAATATTGGTGGTTTTAGTAGGCTTATACTGTGTGATTTCATTAATGGTGTTCCATAAAGTTTTATTATTTGTCATTGAGTTATATAATTTATCACGTTCATACTTGCGTTTAAGTTCTTTAATTAAATTATTACAATAATTTCTGTATCGGCGGTACGTTATTTGTAGAATGACATTGGTAGGATCCATCTTTAATTTCATTTGCATGCTATTTCTGTTCCTAATACAGCGCAATATACCACTAGTTATCCATGGCTTAATTATTTGTTTAGATCGAGGGATAGGAATAATTTTAGTGTTTATTACAAGACATTCCTTAATTTTACTTATTAATAGGTTGGTACTGATGTTTGGATCAGAGCAACGAAGTATTTCTTTTAGATTTGCCTGTTGTAAATCCGTAGTTGCATTTAAAAAGTCGATGGTTTTTTTTAGTCCTGTGTACATTATAGATTTTCGGGATATCTTTATCTGAAACGCAAAGAAAAACCATGTGGTGGTCAGTGATTGAGGTATTTAAAACATAGATGAAAGCTGATGAAATTTATAAACTATAGTTTTAACCTTGTTAACTTAATATATTTGAGATGCCTAAATTATGCGGTTCTCATCGTCTAAGTTGCAGTTATGGCCACAGTTTATGTATATAATACAGATCTATGGGTCAAAGTTACATGATGCAACTGACATTAATCTTAACTATATTTACTTATTTGGTAATGTCATCATTTAATATTGTTATGTTGAATTTTCTGTTATTGATTATTATCATGTTTATGTTTTAGATACCATCACTTTACAGGTCCTCGTTGAAAGAGCAGAGCAGGTCGCGACATTAATTAGGTACAGGAAATTGTGTAGGTCGGATTTACACGGTTGCTTGACTAATTGACTTAAATTAATTATTATGTAGAATATAAGTACATACGTACTATCCCCGAGAAAAGGAATAAATCAGTATCAAAAGAACCAACGATTTTTTTCCAAATTATTTATTTAACAATGTTCGCCACCAGATTCCAAGACTAAAACTATATTCCTATGTATACTTTAGGAGCATACAGGAAGTATTAATTTTCCGTGTAAATAAAAAACCAATAATGATTAGGTATCAATATAAGACAAATAACATCAAATTATAATGAAAACAAAAAATAAAAAAAAAACGCGAATTCATGCTATTGCTAGGTCAAAACAGACAATTTTAACAGATGACATTACCAAATAAGTGAATATTGTTAAGATAAATGACTACAATTAAACTAATTAAGGTTCGGCTGCATCATGTGACCATAACTGTAACTTAGACGATGGACACCGCATAATTTTGGCATCTGAAATGTATGGAATTAACAAGTTTAAATCTATAATCAAAGATACTTTATGCAAGTAAGACTAAGCAGTAGCACCTAATATAGCTCCTGGAAGAACAACCATAACCGGTGGAGGTTGGATCGCATCCTCTGACGCAGGTATTTGGTTAATTGAATTTACGGGGTCGGAAGACATTGCTGAGGGTAGTGGCCCTACCACCCCACCTACTGATGAACAAAATAAAGCAGATTGTAAAGTAGAACACAATGTTAAATGCGAAGGCGCTGGTACCCGTGGTATTATTCCTGCAATTTCTTTTTCTTTGTCAGCCATCACGTATTTTTCGATGAAATCCAATACCTCAGGTATATTATTTATTGCCGTTATTTCTTCCTTTATGAAACAGGATAGAGCTGGAGCGTGTCTAAATACAGTTGATTGTTTTGTGTATTAAAGCACTTGCAATAATATCACTTCAGACTATCCTGCCGAGACTGTGTGGCAAGTGAACCAACTGTATAGCACACCATTGATTTTATACCGTAAAATGCTAGTTTTTTGCGAATTCGTCTGCGTATTGTATTATTTTGTATTATATATATGTGTATTGTATTTTTTGTAGCCTTTTTCTACTTCTTTTATTTCATTCAATTCCTCTTTACCAATTCTATTAACGAGTCCAAACCCAAGGTATGAAGTTTCGTAAATTTGATCATTACGTACAGAATTATTCTGGATGGATATGGCCAACTATTAAATACAATAGTAAGGTATATGCGTGGCGGGATTTAATTTAATGCAATAGTAATTGCGAAGGCATTGAAACTATTTGTATTAACCTTGTAGTTATTTTCTTCACGAGTAGATTTATCGATTAAATTGGTTTGTTTACATGTTTTTTCTTTTTTCTTTTGTTCACAAATCCTTCGAAAAACTGGAGCAAGAAACGTCCTAGGTTATTACTAACACAATAAAGCGCGTTATTCAACTGCCTATTCAATTATTTATTTATTACTTTACTTGTATAAAATAGGTTGGGATGGGATGCGATCATTCTTTGCGTCCTACCCTTTGGGGCGAGTTTGCTTCACGCCGGATGATCCTGACGCCTCTGCTGACTCTATTGCCGATGTGGTGCTGCAAGGAATGGAACTATTTATTCCATCCTCTGTTGTGTCCATTGGTGGTAGATCCAAGCCTTGGTTTAATCGCTCCTGCAAAATGGCAAATCGCCATAAACAGGCATGCAACAAGGCTTGGGCAGATGCAGTGGCAGCTCAGGATGTAAATACCAGCGTCTTAAAAAAGGAGTATAACTTTGCCTCGAGGTGCTTCAAAAGAGTGATAGCAATGGCGAAATCGGATCACATTGGCAGAATTGGCGAGAGATTGGTTCGTCTTTCTTCGGGAACGCGTGCATTTTGGTCACTCGCCAAAGCTGCCATGGGCAATTTTTGCAGCCCTTCCTTTCCACCTTTTCGTAGGGGGGATGCATCATTGGCCCATGGCGCAAGAGAGAAAGCCGATCTCCTAGGCTCTATTTTTGCGTCTAACTCCTTTCTGGATGACGGGGGAAGCAAACCGCCGACTATCCCGCGGTGCAACACCAATATGCCGGAAATTCGGTTTTCGCAACGGCTAGTGCGTAAAGCGCTGTTCTCCTTCGACATCCATAAATCGAGTGGACCCGATGGTATTCCTCCTATTGTTTTGAAGAAGTGTGCTCCTGAATTGGCTCCGGTCTTAACGCGTCTTTTTCGGCACTCCTACTTCTCAGGCGTAGTCCCGGCTTCGTGGAAGACAGCATTAGTGCATCCGATACCTAAAAAAGGCGAGCGCTCGAATTCTTCCATCTACAGGCCCATAGCCATTACCTCCTTGCTCTCGAAGACAATGGAATCCATTGTCAACAGCCAACTCCTTGGGTACCTTGAGGATCATCAGCTATTAAGTGACCGTCAATACGGTTTCCGTAGGGGCCGCTCGGCTGGTGATCTTCTCGTGTACCTAACACATAGATGGTCGAAGGCAATCGAGAGTAAGGGGGAGGCGCTGGCCGTTAGTCTGGATGTAGGCCTAGCCTAGCGAAGGCCTTTGATAGGGTCTGGCACAGAGCGCTTTTGTCGAAGCTTCCTTCCTACGGGCTTCCCGAGAAGTTGTGCAAATGGCTAGCTAGCTTTCTAGCGGACCGGAGCATCAAGGTCGCTGTCGACGGTGCATGTTCGGATCTCAAGTCCGTGAACGCTGGTGTCCCACAAGGCTGTGTGCTATCTCCCACGCTATTTCTTCTGCATATTAATGATATGCTGCAAATTAGCGGCATACATTGCTATGCGGATGACAGCACGGGTGATGCCTTATATACCGGCCGAGCCAATATTTCTCGGGAAAACGTCAATGAGTGCCGAAACAAACTTGTGTCTGAAGTCGAGTCCTTACTATCCAGAGTCTCGGATTGGGGCCGACACAACTTGGTTGAATTTAACGCCTCAAAAACACAAGTTTGCGCGTTTACCGCAAAAAAAATCGCCTTTCGTCGTATCACCTCAACTTCAAGACACTCCTCTAAATGCCACAGCCAGTATCGGAATTCTTGGTGTCGAGATATCGAGTGACGTTCACTGTTCAGTTCCGCGGTCACCTTGAAAGTAAGGCCAAATTGGCCTCAAAGAAGCTTGGTGTGCTCAACAGATCGAGGCGATATTTCACGTCGGGTCAACGTTTGCAACTTTATAAGGCGCAAGTCCGGCCCCACGTGGAATACTGCTCCCATCTTTGGGCAGGGGCACCCCAGTACCAGCTTCTTTCTTTCGACCGCATTCAACGTCGGGCTGCTCGAATCATTGACGATCAGGTTCTCTCCGACCGGCTTGATCCTTTGGCTTTGTGTAGAGATGTAGCTTCGCTCTGCATTCTCTATCGCATTTACCACGGGGAGTGTTCTCAAGAATTGTTCGGACTTATCCCTGCTGCTGAGTTCCGCCACCGTACAACACGACAAACCTCCAAATACCACCCACATCACCTTGGAGGTTGGAAATCTACTACAGTAGGTTTTTCCCGGCACTTTCTCCCACGTACTACAAATCTGTGGAACCAGTTGCCAGCGGCATCATTTCCGGACAGATACGACCTGGCGACCTTCAAAAAACGAGCGTATTCCCACCTCAAAGGCCGGCAACGCATCTCCATGCCCTATGGTGTTGCAGATGTCCATGGGCAGCGGTGTTCACTTACCATCAGGTGAACCGCATGCTCGTTTGCCCCCTATAATATAAAAAAAAAGCTGTAATGATGGTCTGTTTACTGATTAGTCTTTTGTTGTAAAAAAAATGTCACCCTAGGGCAGATTAGTTCTTCATAATGGACTATTTGATCGACTCCTTTTATGGACAATCTTACAAGGAGCAACATGAGAAGTTTTGTAGATGTTTAAAAAATTCGTTCCATGGGATTAGAAACGAAAAAAAGATGGTACTATACCTATCAAAAAGTATCGTCACAAAAAATTGGATTCACAATATCCAAATATACATATAAATAATTGTGGCTACATTTAAATTTAAATTTTAAAATAACTTGCATTACCCCCCGCATGTAAACCAGGATCTATTGTTTTTGTTTTTTTTTTTCAAAAATATGCAGCTATGGTACGCCATTTAATTAACGAACTGTACTGTTGTACTAATAACTTTATAATGTACAATGACTATAATTTTGACAGCTCTATGAGAAAATTATAGCAAGTCAATTTTTTTTAGATTAGTTTCTATTGTAAACAGTTTTAAATAATTGAAAACGAACTTGTTGCCAACGAATTATTTCTTTACTTTTGTTTTATCTCGACCAAATAAAAATACACTTTGTGTATTGCTTAATGTTGAAGATACCACAATCTTTGTCTGGTGGAAAGTCAATTCTTTAATTAGAACGTATTATAATTTTCTACACAAATAGCTAGGTACCGGTTTTGAGTAATATATCGGAGCTAAATAACACGTTAATAAAATCGCATTTTGTTTGCATTTTCGTTAATGAATCCATCATCAAAAATTTTGCAACCTTACAATGATTACTAACTACCTTATAATAATTTAGTACTATTTAACTGTAAGTAATTCGTTATTGCTTACACTGAACAGCCCCGTGAACAGTCAACTGGCCTGCATTGAGACAACGCAGTGGTAACGACGCAAAGAGAAGTAATAGAGGAACAAAGGAACTGATGCATACAGGGAACTTACAATCAGTTGCAAGCAATAAACGTTTAGATACGCTGTATATTTTTCGATTCGTGGACGAAGCTAAACAGCTGCTTAGTTAGACTGTTGGACCCCCAAGTGTTGACGAAGATAAACAATTCCTGAGACTATTGGATCCCAGATGTTCACGAGACTAAATATCTCGCTAAGATTTTTGGATACATTCAAGTTTGATCATATCGATAAATATGTATATAATTAAGCTATAAATATGGTCATTTTGTTTTAACATTAAAGTTTTATTGATGCCTAATTTTCAAAAAATTAGTCTGACAATTATCAGAAAGTTTGTAGATACTAGTATATAAAAAAAAACACAATTCTGATTTTGTTGTCTAAGTTACGCCCCCTGTATGTATAAGTAGAAAACAAATCAAAAGCATGCAAATACACAAAAATTATCAGTATACTGGTTTCGACAATTCTGCAAGATTTTTTCACTTATTCTAAAAATTAATTATTTATCATGTTGATTTATAAATGTTGGTTAATAAAACTCAACCAGACAATAATTGACATATATATATTCTTATCAAGAGAACCAGTTTAATTAATAAAAGTAAATGCAAATTTAACAAAACTGGTTCTTAGTAACACAGTGCCTTCATAATTTAACTCTTATTCAAGTCTTATCGTATATTATTTTCTTTTTCTTACATATTTATATTATTTGATAGCCTCCGTGGCGTAGTCGATTAGACGCCGCCTGTGAAACGAGAGTCCGCGTGTTCCCCCGCACCGAGAGAAATGTTTGTGCGGCACACAAATATTTCTTTCGGGTCTGGGTGTTTGTGAGACCGAAAAGTCTCACGTAGTTCGCGCGGCGTTATTTATTCATTTCATGGTTTTATCAATATCAAATATTTTTTCCAAAATTATAGTCCAACGCAAGAAGTCGTTGCAAATATATTAAATTCTAGATTGTTATTTGTCAAATTCATAAATCAATAATATGATATATTTTTATATAATATCTATAATTAATTATTGGAGTATCAGAACAACTTTTTAATCGCGTAATTTATGTATATACTGTAGAAACTCCCGAATTTTGAAAGTGAAAATAAAATCGCTACTGGTCTCGCACTTAGATTATATACTCGTCTAGATTGAGCAATGCCAACAAACGATGCGCTAAAACTGTCCTCACTTTCTCTGATATGTGTGAGTACCGGTCGTGTAATTATTGTAAGATTATAAACTTAACTTTTCCCCATTATTTGATAAACAAAATAGGTTAAATAAAATATTTTTCCTTTATTTAAAGTAATCATACTATTTATTATATTTATAACGCATTTTAGTAAAAACAATAAAGATCTAAACCCATCTCCTAGTGTTTGTTTCCGAATTGAATTAACTCTTTGGATTTATTGCCTGGGCTGTTATCTAATTTCTGTATTTATGTAAAATATAAATCATCATAAGTAAAATGTTCGGAACACATGACTGAAGTCTTGTGAGGCTACGAATGGTCTTCTTTTCGTTTCCGCTGTGTAATGTCTCTCCAGCAATTTGCTAGTACGGAATCCGTAGGAAGTCTAAAAAATATTAGAAAGAATTAACAAAATTACTATAAAGTGCATGACGTCGTGGGTTTCATTCATATTGTGTAGGTAAGTTATTATTTACTCATTAAATAAATAATGCCATTCTTCTTGTTGTTCTTCTGATCGAAATATGATGTAATGATATTTGTATTTTATCTCCCATAGTTTCACCAAATCTCCCTAGTAATAAATTGACAACACTGGCCAATGAAACTCATCAGCAAAATAACGAAATAAAAGTTCGTGTTTTCTTCAAATAATAGTGGTTTAACAACAAAGGTTACCGATTAAAAGTGATATTGTTGTTATTATACTGTTTTCCCACATAATTGCGATACAATTCGACAGCAAAAACCGGCATAATTAATTATTTTTCGGGAGCACGTTATCCATATGTAGTTCAAATGACACTGACGTACGTGAGAAGCGAGTCTACCAAATTTGGTAGACTTTATTTGAGCCGTGCGGTGAGGTGTGATGTGTCATCTAGACGAGTAGTATAATCTAAGGTCTCGCATATGTGAGAGGCCGCCTGGGTGGGTACCACCGTACTGTTTATTTCTATAGCACAAAACAGCAACGTAAATGCACTGATGTGTTCCGATTTGAAGGACATTTTAGCCAGCGAAACTACTGGATATATTGAAACTTAGCATCTTATGTTTCAGGATGGTGAGCGCAGTAGAATATCGCAGGCGTATCGCTAACCATCAGGTGAATTATTGCCGTGCCCAACAGGGTCCACATTGTACCTATTTATAAAATTCAAAGAAATAAAATAAGATAAATATATAGTAAATAAAATAAATATATAAAAATCTCCTCGAAGTAGCTTCGCATATATAAATACAAGTAAAAGCACTGCTTTCAATACCTTCGCAATTAACAAAGACAGTATGTACAACATTAGGCTAGTTTCATACATTTTTATTTTTGTTTATAACGGAAGGTTACGTTACGCATAATCAAAATCAGGAAGAATTTTTAAAATCCGTTAAGTAATAAGCAAGTTACAAATATATGAAAGTTGGTGGTAGGAGTGATAGAAAAGGATGCAACATGCACGGGGTGACGTCATCTTCCATAAGGTGCACGCGTGCGAAAGAGACAACGAGTGTCCCCACCGCACTATTAAATGTATTAATATCTCAGTCATTTTATATTCAATTTTGATGCTGTTTTCAAATTCGTTTGTTTTTATAAATGATGCTTTTAAGGAATGATTACTTACTGCTCAAATAAAATCTTGGACACAACCCTATTTCCAACGTGTGTTTTACCTAGCCATGTTAACTTTCGTGTTGTCAGGATTATGTGTTGGCATTTGTGCATTGCCTATACCCTGCAGCCTTCACCAGTTCGTGTTGTTACACCAGGACCTATATTAAGTGGAACATTAGAAGGTATTGGAGTAGGGTCAACCGGCTAGTTTGCCGCCATTCAAGCCAATATGCGCCGGGTTATGAAGTTTTAATATTTAACTTTTCTAGTCATTAATACTGTATGATTGTGAATTTCAGCAACTTCACAAACATTTTTTTTTTTATTTCTATTTCAATCTTTTATATTTGTTATAACTTTGAAGTGTTTTAAATAAAGAGTTATTATTATTCCCTTTATTTAGTGTATTTCATTTTGTACATTTTTATATACACATAAAAAAACATTAATTACTAAATACAAGTCATTTAGGCATAGCTGCTGAAAAACCTCATCCTATTTACGTTACGGAGAACCTGTCTGCTGAGAATAAAACACTACACGCAGCTACTCGAATTCGAGGAAAAGAACTGGGATACAAATTCGTATGGGTGCGTAACGGCAAGATCTTCATTAGAAAGGATGAATCATCTCATAGCATCATCATCAACAGCCTAGATAAGCTTAAATCCATTGTATAACCGTTGTACTCTCTGTAACATTCCTCGAAAGTTCCCATGTTTACTTTATAGTCACCTTCAGTTGTCCTCTCCATGTCTACTACCAAAATGTACGAGGATTAAGAACGAAAACTGTTAATTTCTTTCACACTATATCGTTGCATAATTACGACATTATAGTTCTAACTGAGACTTGGTTAAATGGTGGCGTAATGGATTTGGAATTATTCGATGATAGGTACATAGTATATAGGCGTGATCGCGATTCAAGTAGATATTCTGCACGCAAAGACGGGGGTGGTGTTCTCATCGCCGTATCTAAGTGTCTGAAATCACGTAGAATGTTCCATTTTGAAAGTGAATTAGAGGATATTTGGATAAGTCTGGACTGTAGTTCTTCTAAGAATAAAAAAATTCACATCAGTGCTGTCTACTTACCTCCATCATTACAAGCGGAAATGTTAGAGATTTACATTGATAAAGTTCACCAAGTGATAAATCAAAATGACCAAATTCTAATTTTGGGGGACTTTAATCTAAGTAATATCAAATGGCTCCCAGGTCACGATTCTACATATTTTTTTCCGGAGAATAGCAACTCTAAGACAAATGCGGTATTAACTGAGTTTATCTCACTTAATGCACTAAAACAATACAATAATATAACTAATAGCAAGGGTAAAATTTTGGACCTAATACTTAGCAAAATAACTTTAACGCATATCGTTCGTAGCAACCTAAGTCTATCAAATCCTGATCCTTATCATCCTCCGCTTGAATTTCACATACCACTGCTAGCAGATCATAATTTGGAAGCTACTAATACGATAAAACCAAATTTTTTTAGAGCTGATTACGAAAAGATTGTTGACAGGTTAATGGCAGTGGCTTGGGAAAATGAACTATCTAAGTGCGCCTCTGTTAACGAAATGGTGGACGTTTTCTATGCAGTAATAAGATGTACAATATTAGAATGTGTCCCTTTGCGCAGAAAAAATCACAGGAAATATCCACCATGGTACTCGCGGAATCTTATATACTTACTGAAACAAAAACACAAATATCATCTTAGGTTTAAACGTTATAAGAATCCTCTGGACCTGTTATCATTTGAAATATTACGAACTGACTGTAAGAACCTCGCACAGGCCTCGTACCGTAACTACATCTCAAAAATAGAAGTTGAAATCACAAAAAATCCCAACAACTTCTGGTCTTTTATAAAAATAAAAGAAGTGGATCTAATTCTTATCCCTCCCATATGCAGTATAACAATAAAACTGGATCAAACGGGCAATCCATCTGTAATATGTTCGGCGAACATTTCGCCTGTTCCTTTAATTCGTCCCTACCTCATGTATTTTCATCTAACGTTGATATACAAAAGCCTTCTACCGCGTTGTGTACACTAAGGATACAGCAAAATGAAATTTATAGGAGTTTGGTAGAATTAGCTGAAACAAAGGGTGCAGGTAGTGATGGCATTCCTCCGATTTTTATTAAACGCAGTGCTAAGTCCCTTGTTCTTCCTTTACAAATAATTTTTAATAGGTCATTATCAGAGGGAATATTTCCAGACCTCTGGAAAAAAGCTTTCATTGTTCCAATATTTAAATCTGGTGATAAGCATTTGGTTTCTAACTATAGACCAATCTCGTTATTAGCAACATTTGGAAAAGTTTTTGAGAAGATTGTGAGTAAACATCTTATGTGGTACCTTAAACAACACATTACACCGGCTCAACATGGTTTTATCAAATCCAGATCTACAAACACCAATCTTATATGTTTTACATCAGCAGTATCTGAATATGTAGATAAACGAATCCCAGTTGACGCAATCTATACAGACTTTAGCAAGGCATTCGATAAGGTAGACCACCATCTCTTAATTACCAAACTTTCTCAGCTGGGTGTTAGTGGTAAACTTCTTATGTGGTTTTTGTCCTACTTAATAAATAGAAGCTCTAAAGTTGTAATTAATGGTTATTGTTCCAGTAGTTATGCGGTTACCTCGGGAGTTCCTCAAGGATCCCACTTGGGTCCAATTCTTTTTAATGTTTTTGTAAATGATGTAGTCGACTGCTTTTTACACTCAAGTTTTTTCCTTTTTGCTGACGATTTGAAAATAATGAAGCCCGTTCTGAATCATACCGATGCTATATTATTACAGGAAGATTTAAATCGGTTAACCCTTTGGTGTGTCGAAAATAAAATGGTTATGAACACTAACAAATGCCATTATATTCAATTCACACGAAATAAAAACCCACCCGTCCACAAATATTACATAGAGGGTGTTGAAATCACCAAGGTTGATGGTATACGTGACCTGGGAATCTATCTTGACAGTCGTCTAAAGTTTGATATACATATATTTAATACAGTGTCGCAAGGCTTTAAAGTTTTGGGGTTCGTATTGCGAAATTGCAAAGAATTTAAAAACCCGACTACAAAAATCAAACTTTTCAATACCTTAGTTCGCCCAATCTTGGAGTATAACTCCGTTGTGTGGAGTCCACATTACGAGATCTACTCAAAGCGTTTAGAAAGTGTTCAGAAGAGGTTCGTTTATCATTTAGCCTACAATGAATGTTTAGCAAAACGTATTTCCAGTTACATAGACAGACTAAAGCATTATAACTTAAAAACACTTGCTGTTCGCAGAAAAATACTCGACTTCCTCTTCCTTTACAAAATCCTGAACAGCAGTATAGACAGTAGTGAATTACTGAGTAGTCTCAATATAAATATTCCTTCGCGGATACCTAGAAAAAATGTCTATAGTTTATTTTATATTCCAGTGTCGAAATCTAACCTCGGGCATTGCGCCCCGTTACCAAGACTCGCTAGACAATATAATGCTGTATCTAAAACCAACGACATTGATATCTTCGGGTCTTTGTCCAATTATAAGAGGAAGTTATTCGAAATTGTATAGTATTTTTTTTATATAAAGGTTTTTTTTTTTTTTTTTTTTTCGCTTTTAAATTTATTATCGTGTATCCTCTTTTGTTAAGCTTACCTATTTTAATATTGTTAACATTGTATAACGTTTGTGTTGTCTAAGTTTAGCCTTCATTAGTCAGAACGCTATGGTCTCCTATAATTGTGGGAGTACGCTAGATTAAGTCTTTCAGCATATACTGTATTTGAATCTTTATTTGTGTACATTCTGCGTTGGAGATCTATGGAATAAATAAATAAATAAAATAAATAAATTAAAATTATTATACATAGTTTTAAATATAACCACTCTTCAGATACTTTTGCTGAAACCTTAAATGGTTCAGTAGTAGTGACCATAGAACACGACCCTTGAAAACTTGAAAAACTTTAATGTCGCGTTTAGGGGTTCGTTTTCATATTCTTTTTGTTTTCTATAACAAACAAACTACGATAATTTCGGGATGAAATTAAACAAACTTTAGTACATCAACTTTTATTGTTAAGTGAGCCAAAACTAAGGTTTTGGTAAAATTATCGTGCATGGTGGTGGTTGAATGGCAACTTCTGACGGGGGTACTTGATTAATTGGACGAGAAGATACAGGACCAATGGTAAAATATAAGGCCAAAATGATGGTTGCGATCGGAAGGTATATGTTAATTGTTTTAAAAATCTTAAACACAGTATTAACTGCGCAGAACCTGTAAAAAGTTTTAATAAACTTGTGCTTGATTTCTGCTTCAGCTATAATTGATATGTCGATGAAACGGTCTGTTGGTAAAATAAATTAAACAATCTTTTAACACGTCGGAAGCTTAAGCAAAGTATCAAGGATTTTCTATCGTTAAAGATTTTTAATAATAGCACTGGCTGTACACGTTATGGATACAGTGAACCTATTGTGTTTTTATTCAAGCACATGGACCCTTTTATAATCTAACAATTAACATCACAATAGTATCTGTATTTCAAAGATCTCTGTATATTGTGTCTATTAGTAGGTAATTGTATAATAAATTCTTAATTATATCTAAATGACACTTTAATAAATAAATAAATAATAAATAAATAACACCCAACAGTCACATACATAGTCCTGACCCCACACTAAGATCGAGTCTTGTGTCGTGGGTATCAGGATCTACGAGAGACTCTTCGGTCTCACAAACACCCAGACCCGGAAGAAATATTTGTGGGCCGCACAAACATTTCTCTCGGTGCGGGGATCGAACCCGCGGCCTCTCGTTTCACAGGCGGCGTCTAAACAACTGCGCCACGGAGGCTGTCAACGTTGTCGAATGGTTAATGTTGTAGGTGCCACAATTTTGTCTGGTAGAGAATAAATTGGAATGTATAGTTATTTTCTCTCTACAAATCGCGTAATTTATATAGTCAAGCTAAGTTTTGTGATAATAAAAAAAGATAAAACTGTTTGTCTTTTCATGGTTGAATTGTCCATCATAGGAATTAATCTTTTATTTTATGAACCGACCCACGCGTACTGCCTTAGGTATACAGCGACAGATAATAATAAAGTTCAGCATGATGAAATAAAATGTAAAAATATCGATAAAAACGGATCCGCACTTAACAACTATCTTTATAAAGAAATGGTATAAAAACAAGCAGTAAGCTCCGCGCTACACGCAATCGGTACACTCGCTTCATAGTGCAAGCGAGAATATTACAACTTTATAAAAAAAGTTAATACTTAATCTGGTTATTTTGTGTATCTACTGTCTTCTAGTTTTACTCTACATTATTAGGATACCCACAAAGTTGAATATATCACTGGAATTGATTAAATTGATTCTGTAATCAATTTAATTCGCCTTCGCCTTCGCAGTTACCAATACCTACTGGTATGTACAAATTTATCAGCATTATACAACATGTGTTATACACCATTGCGTGCTTGAGGAGATAGTGTAAGAGTAAAATAATAAGTATATTTATAGTTTTAATGGTTATGTTTTATTTTTATAAATGCGCATTATACATATGCATTAGAAATAAGCAAGTCAAATATGCTTCAAGTTAATTAAAGTCGTGGACAGGTGGTGATTGACAATATAATTTATTTTAGGACACTGAAATTTCCACCAAGTGTTGACGAAGCTAAACGGTTCCATTACACTGTTGGATCCAAAATTATTAACAGAGCCAGTTGTATCGATAAGCTCACGACAATCTATCAAAAAGATAAATTCGAGTTTAATAACTTTGATGCCAGTGCCTTCAAAAATGTCCAATTTTATTAGTACAATACGCAGATGCCTTATCATATTAGCAATCGTAATGGCCACGTCGCTTGTATGTCAGTTTGAAAAACATGACAGAATTAACTAAGTGCCCCCCTCTGAAATTTTGATCCAATCATCACCATTTTCAGTAATTATTCCAAGATCTAGCTTTGGTTAATTTGGCAATAAAGGATTAATGAATATTAGCGTATTGGTTTTATTTTACCCGAAAAATATGTCACAGATGTAATACGAAGTATGAATGGGGGCAAGTCGCCGGGGCATGACGGTCTCAGCATTGAGCATCTAAAATATGCTGGAGCTCATTTGCCAAGAGTTTTGTCCTTATTTTATTCCTTATGTCTAAGTCATGCATATTTACCGCCTGATTTAATGAAGACTGTTGTTGTACCAGTAGTGAAAAATAAGACTGGGGATATTGCGGACCCAACAAACTACCGACCTATTTCGTTGGCAACAACAGTAGCAAAGGTGCTGGACAGCCTGCTTGAGTCCCAACTCAAGAAACATATTCATTTGCATTACGCCCAGTTTGGGTTCCGTCCTGGACTGTCCACAGAAACAGCAATATGGGACTCAAGCATACAGTTCAATACTATACGAGCAGACAAACACCTGTATATGCGTGTTTCCTTGATCTCTCCAAGGCGTTTGACCTTGTGTCATATGAGAAACTTTGGAAGAAGTTAAAGGATGTGGGCCTCCCCACTGAACTATTACGTGTTTTTCAGTGCTGGTACAACAACCAAGTCAACTATGTACGTTGGGGAGAAGTGCTATCAGATGAGTATGGCTTGGAGTGCGGAGTAAGACAGGGAGGGTTAACCTCGCCTATGCTTTTCAACCTATACATGAATGATCTGATAGTAGGACTCAGCAATAGCCATGTCGGATGCTACATTGACGGTGTTTCTGTAAACAACATCAGCTATGCAGATGACATGGTGTTGCTGGCACCGTCAGTGGGAGCACTTAGGCAGCTTATTTGTTTATGTGAAAAGTACACGGCCAGCCATGGGTTGGTATATAATGTAAATAAAAGCGAATATATGGTCTTTAAGGCTCAAGGAGCATGTCCGGAATCGATCCCTCCGATAAAATTAAATGGAGCTCTTCTTAAAAGAGTCCACAATTTTAAATATTTGGGACATTATGTTACCGACGACCTTAAGGACAATATAGATGTAGAAAGAGAACGTAGGGCATTGGCAGTCAGATGTAACATGCTGGCTCGCAGGTTTGCGCGTTGTAGTGAAGAGGTGAAGGTAACGCTTTTCAAAGCTTTTTGCCAATCCTTCTACACGTACAGTCTGTGGAGTAACTGTACAAAAAGGGTGCTCGATGTTATACGTGTCCAATATAATAACGGGTTCAGGATGTTATTGGGCTTGTCTCGATTCTGTAGTGCCTCTAATATGTTTGCGCTAGCACACACGGATGACTTTTACGCTATCATCCGCAAAAGAACTGCCTCTCTATTAGGCAGAATAAGGACAAGTGACAATGACATCCTGAAAATGATAGCAGACAGCTTTGATGCTCCTTTTGTTAAACATCCAATGCATACCTTAATCAGGAGGAATTTTTATTGCTTGTGAATGTATTCTACTAATATAGTATAAATAAATCTTTTGTAAGTACTAACACAATTATATTTGGATCTTTGTTATCTGAATAAAGAAATTTATTTATTTATTTATATCTTGGGAAAAAGCCAGAATACCCACAAAGGCGTTACCTAACTGTGTGAAGAAACTTACTGATTTGTATCACGTTTGGAGAAATGCAAAAAAAATATAATTATGAAGACTCAAGATTCAAGAAATATTAAACCACTGTGACAATGACTTGAATAGACCTAGAAAAAACTATTCGATATTGCGAATTTGAGAGAATGAATAGAGGAAGACAAAGTATTTTGAAGAAACAGAGAGAGCCAGGTCGACCGCGATGCTTAGGTGGTGTGGACAAAAAAAGGGCATAAAAGAAGAAAAATCTAGACAAAGACGATTAGAAAAAGAAGAAAGAAAATAAGACACGATTACAGCAAACTGATTGAACTAGGTGTAATGTTTTTGGGAGGTTATCCAACAAATAAACTAAAACTCAGGCCTCCTGAAGTTATGCATCAGGTACGATGGATAACGAAAGCCTCTTTAAAAATATGTTTGCATTAGTCACAATTCCGAATGATTGCAAATGGCAAAAATGCTCTACAAGATGTTTGTTTATTTATCGTCGCACTGTATGTTAAAGCCTTGGCTCGAATGCATAGTGGCGATTACGAGTAAAGCACCTAGTCAAGATTGGTGTTCCTTGAAAGTTTTCAAAGATTACGAAAAACTAAACAATAAGTAAGTTTAGCATGTAATAATCACATGTGCAGGATCACTTGTGGCGTTTATGCGGGAGTCTTTGTATATATTTTTGTTAATAAAGTTGACAATCACACTAAAAGAAAAATGATCGCCAACTTAAAAAGAGATAAAATCTCAGATTCAAGCAAATGCTATGTCTTACCAAGAAAGACCTACCCCAAAAGCTATTTAGTAAGTTTTTTTTTGTTTGTACATAGGGGCCGTTCAAGTATTACGTAAGCCCTATAGGGGGGCGGGGGGCTCTTTGTTTTGCTTATTTTGGATGCCTTTGGGGGAAGGGGGGTCTAGATGATGATTACGTCATAAAAACAGTCTTTAAATAGGAAGATTTCAAACGTAGTTGGCAGAAGAAACACAGAGATGGTATGAAAACAAAGTTAGAAGATATAAGATATCTATACTAATATTATTATTTAAAGAGGAAACATTTATATTTTTGTTTATAATGAATAAACTCAAAAATTACTGGACTGATTTTTAAAATTCTTTCACCATTTGAATGGTACATTATCCTGGAGTAACATAGGTTATATTTGCCTAAAGGTGTTGAAATAAAGGTGGAAATAGAAATGGAAAATAAAAACTGAAGATATTCTTTTGAAAATGTATAAATATACATTATCAAGCTCCTTATTACAAACGCAAAATAATGGCGTGCAACAATTTTTGAATATTTGTTTATATGCTACTAATGAAATATAATGTCACGCAACGTTTTGTTTATTGGGTCTGAAGGGGCGAAAAAGGTTCTTTAATGGCGTTTGGGGTAGTCGTACGTTGGTAGAAATCATTAGCCATGTTGAACTTTTTAGTTATTGATCCAATTGGTCTGAAAATCGATTTCTGAGGCAGCCTTTGTTCGTATAACCTATATTCGGAGTCAGAATCGAAATTTGTGGACGTCATGTTGAACTTTTTTGTTTTTGATCCGATTGGTCCCGAAATCGATATCTGAGGCACCCTTTGTTCGTTGTTGGTTCTTGACGGCCATCTTGAACTTTTTTATTCTAACAACTATATTTTACACATAATGAGGCCGGGACCGCTAGTATTATAATATTTTTGTACCTTACTCTATGTTGAATACCGTATAAGTAAAATCTAATCTCTATCCTAATTCTAGTTTTTTTATGTTTAGAATTATAGCTTCTGCGCGTGAAAAAACAATTATTGATGCGCTGTGTCCAAGAACATAGAACTTTGTATCCAGATTGTAAAAAATCTACGCTAAAAATAATTTGAATTACACTGGCTGATTGTTATTATTTTGTGTATTTACATAAAGCTTTATGATTATATTGTTTTATTATTCCCAAAGTCATTATACCTAGTCAGGTCATAAATTCTGTCACATGTTTAATATAAAATAATTAAAACAAGTATATTCATTATGTAACCATTTATATACCAAAATGAACTTAACAAAACATAGATTCTTATGACACTAAAGTTTATTCAAAATGACCTTCGTGATTTTGAATACAGGCCTTCAATCTGCGCGGCCAGTTGTCTATCGCAGCACGAACGAGGTCCATGTCAATATCGGCGGCTGCCTTAATCAAGGATGTCTTGAGTGACTCCAAATTAGGATGAGGCTTTGAGCACGCCTTTTCCTCCAAGTGTCGTCATATCTTGTAATCTAACAGATTCAAATATGGATTGCATTTATATATGTATAATTTTTACACTGCGCAAAAATATCACGAAAATGTACGATTTTTTATAAACTTTGAAGCTCGGTCGGCACGGTTTACAATCGAGCTAGAATTAAAATAAAAACATATTTAAGTATGTTTTAGCATTTATAAAAAATATAGAGTGTATGCATTTCAAACATGTAAAAAAAATTGTCCTATAAGGGACACCCTAGTGGCAATACTCAATGAACTCAACTTAACAATAAGACTCTCGACCATCTGCCTTCAGCGAGTTCTTGAGTACTTCGGACATATAGCCCGGAAGAAGGATGATAATCTTGAGAAGGTCACCGGGAAGATCGAAGGGAAGAGACCACGAGGCCGAAACCCGTTACGATGGTCCGATGAAATCCGTGCCGCCCTGGACACCAGCATACACGAAGCCTTACACACCGCAAAAAACAGATCCAGATGGCGCAATATCATCAAAGTAAAAAATGCCCATGGTGGGGGTCACGACCCTCAGCAATGAGGAAATCGACTAAAGGAGGAGGAGGAGTAGTTTCTAATTTACCAATTTATTTTCCACTTGAATAGATTATAATAGCTACAGCATTAACTATAACATAGATTGGAATATCAATTATATGTAATGGGTGTAAGAATTAAGCAAACAAATATTACTTACACTTACTTACTACACTTACACCCGTGCTACAAGCAGTTGGTTCATTCACTTAGGCTCAATTGCACAAACTAACTTTGCCAATACCTTTACCCTTGAAACTGTCAATTCCATACATTCGCAAGGTCAAATAGATCTCAAATGTATGGCAATGACATTTTCATAGGCAAAGGTATTGGCAAAGTTACTTGGTGCAACTGAGCCTTAATAATGTCAACAAGAAGGTTGTTAATATGGAAAACTCTTTACGATAGAATCTATTCATTGTTTCTTAGACTCGCTTCTCACAACCTTGCCAAAGTCAAATAACGTTAAAATATTTCATCTACAGAGTCAAATTCATCGACAAATCTAGGATGACTGACGAAGACCGCTGATGGTACTGTCTCTTATATATGAGAGACCGCCTGGGTAGCTACCACCGTAATGTCTATTTCTCCCGCCAAACAGCAGTATAAATGAACTGTTGTGTTTCAATGTGGAGGATATTGTAGCCAGAGTAACTACTGGTCATATTGGGACTTAACGTCTTATGTCTCAGGATGGCGAGCGCACTGGAATGCCAAACATTGCTTTATAATCCAAGGTGTTGTTTGGTTTTGCTACTGTTCATGACAAGTCGTATCGCTTACCACCAGGCGAACGGCATGCATACAAGCATTCAATGGAATAAAAAGAAAAGACCATAACTAACTGGTGGTAGGTCTCTCATATGTGAGAAGCCATCTGGGTAGGTACCACCGCAATGTCTATTTCTCCCGTGAAACAACACTGCTTAAATGCACTGTTGTGTTTCGGATTGAAGGACATTGTAGCCAGAGCAACTACTGGACATAAATAAAAATAAAATAAAATAAAAAACAATTTATTGCTGCAATTAAATTACAAAATGAATGATATAACTAATAATAATGCCAGTAGAGCAAAAGGAAGTGACTCAGCTTATGCTGATCGGCAACACAGTACCGAGCAGCGCTGATTTTCAGTCACCCCTATCTCCCTATGGTGTTATACGGGAGTTGTACAACACAGGTTCGCTTGATGACAAAATAAAACCTCTAATACAAAATTTGCTTCAGAAAAAACGTAGCATTAAGAATGTCTATCACATAAAAAAAAGACAATGAAACACTAATAAACTATATAAACAGAGTAGAAAAGTAACTTTAAAATAACAGGCAATAACAATTTAAAAAAAAAACAACAACACAAGGACATATTTATGGAACTCTAGTATGTGTTTGAATGTGCGTATGCCTGAGTGTGAATGTTCGTGTGTTATGTGAATGTGTATGTTTATGTTTTATTCAATAGGGGTTGTGTCTTATTCAGAGCTAATTCTGTTGGAACAGTTTACCCATGTTCAAAGTTGCCCATCGGGTGTGCTTCAAATTCTCTGCAGCATGTTGTCTTTTGAGAAGAGCCGATTTGTATTTCAATCTGAAACATTCTACAGTCATTTCCTCTCTCAGAGGTGGTGGCAGATCGTTCCAGATTCTTGCTGCAGAAAACTTGAAACATGTCCTGACATATTGAGACTTAACATCTTATGTCTCAGGATGGCGAGCGCAGTGGAATATTGCTACTGTTTATGAGCGGTCGTATCGCTTACCATCAGGCGAACGGCTTGCTCGTCTCGCCATTCAATGCAATAAAAAAAAAAAACATAAAAATAAAATTAATCCAACTAGCTGTTGTACGCCAAATGTCACAAAGAGCAAGATAATGCCTTTAATAATAATTTTAACCACTCTTATTTCTTAGAAACAGCAAATATTTATACAAGAAAACCACAATAAATAATATATAACAATTATAGTTTTTAAAGTAGATATACCGGGTATATCAAGAGTGCTACCGAAAACGAAGCCGGGTGGTAGTTTTAGTGATTACAAACACAATGCAACGAAAATTTTCGCTAAGAAACCACGTTACCACGGCATAGCAACCCCTATACGCCGACGTTGCAACCTACTTGAGTCATCGAGTCATCAGTCTATTGCCGACGCATCATTTTTATTAATTATTTATTTATTCTTTTTTGGATTAGTCTTGTATTAGCTTTCATTGAAATAACATTGTATTTTTATTAAATAAATATTTTTTTAATTAAAATCCCGACCGCGTAAACTTAACTGGCGCAGTCGGTAGGATCGCGGCACGCTTATCTCGAATACATCTCTTTGAGAATAAGCTGTGACGGTTCTCAAATCGTACCCTTGCGATCCGAAAAGAACCTACGCGCGGTCGGGCGGAGACTCTGAAGAAATAGAGAAGCCGTTGTTGCTGACAAGACTCCACAGGCGATGCAGAGAGCGGTCTGGTAAGTACTCTCGTATCATTCAAGTGCTCCTTGCTCTATTTCCTGTGTTACTATTAGTTTATCCTATTTCCTATATTGTGTGTGTCTGTCTATAAGCTAGAATTGCGTTAGGCATTCCATACTAATTACTCAATCACTAAATACTTAGAATAACGTAAACTCGAGCGCGAGCGCATTCCATTGAAGTGTAATTTTACACCCTATTGTTTTATTAGTTTGTTTAAGAGTTTAGCGAAAATGTCTCTAAAAGATTGCGATAATGCTCATTTTAAATTACTTACAGACTTAATGCCCAAATATGACGGGAACCCTAAAAGACTTAACTATTATATTCGAGAAGTAGAAAATTTACTAGGATTATTAGAAGTAGCCGATCGCAAACATCCGGCATTAATTTGCTTAATTAAAAGTAGATTATGTGGTACAGCCATAGACGCTATAGCATATGATGACGATTTAAGTAGTTGGGAGTCCATAAAACACTCCTTGATCAGGCGACTTAGGGAACCGCGTAACGAAATACAAGTTATGCAGGAATTAACACGTACACGGAAACAACATAACGAGGACGCGGTAACGTTTGGCAAACTTTACGAGACCTTCTAGATATATTATATTCGATAGGCGAACATACCGATAAAGCTTATTATGAGAAAATGGCTATCGAACAATATATCAACCAACTCGATTTCCAAACCTCTATATGCGTTAGGATAGCTAGGCCAGAAACACTTGAGCTAGCAATAATAGCTGCTAGACAAGAGG
The DNA here is from genome assembly GCA_009982885.2 of Hyles vespertilio. Lineage (NCBI taxonomy): Eukaryota > Metazoa > Arthropoda > Insecta > Lepidoptera > Sphingidae > Hyles > Hyles vespertilio. The sequence goes on from CM042830.1 coordinate 13,256,668, forward strand.
AGAGTAGGCTCGCTTACAATAGAACAACCTCATATAATAACCCTTCTATATCGCAGGCTAGATCAAAGGAATTGCCGAAATTAAATGATAGCAGTAACAGCCAATTCCGCAACTTTATAAGTAGTACTCCGAAGCCGCTTCCAAATTTTAATAACCCCTCTACTAGTTTTGACTCGAGTCACTTTATTCCGAAACAAAACATTTTACCTAAGCAGCATCCGCAGTTTGAACAACCATGGAGCAGTAAACCAGCATCAGGTAACTTTAGGTCAAATATATCTAGGAACAACAGTGGTACCTATAGAACCCAGCAAAATATACCTAAACAGCAAGTTAATCCACCGCAACGTGTCTCTGACGTCACAATGCGATCAGTTAACAAACCCGCGCCACCTCAATTTGCAACTCAGGAGCTCTTCTATACGCCCAGTCATCTAGAGCAAATGCAACCTTATTACAACGAAGGTGAGTGCTATGATTATGAGCAGGATAAAAACGACATAGCAGACCGGAGCCGTGTAACGACGATACAAAGGTAGGTTACGATCAGGATTTTATTTTGGGGGAGGAACACCAAAACCAGACATAGTAAAAATTAATTTTCAGTATATAGATCATTTACCATATATTATATTACCAGAATTTGGCGGAAAATTTTAATAGATACAGGCGCTAGTAGGTCTTCCATAGCATCCAATGTTATTTTTGGCACACCTTTAGAAAACTGCGTAGCAATAGAACCATTTCAAGTAGTTACAGCTCACGGTACTTCCGACACGAACATGTCGCGCATTTACCCTTACCGTCCGCGTTTAACACTAACTTAACGCATAAATTCCTTATATTCGATGTAGATCCAAAATATACCGGTTTAATAGGATGTGATCTGTTAAAGTTATTACAATGTAGTGTTGATCTTAATAATAGTGTCTTACACACGTCTAATGCCGACATACCTATCTATTTCAGTTATCCTGTACAAAAGATTAAAGTCGAACCTAAATGCGAAAAGGTTATCACTGTTAAAACACACTATACAGACGGTGAATACCTTCACGATGACTTTTATTGGTCAGACCGTTTATTTTCCCCTGCAGCTATAATTAGTGTAACTAACGGTTCATTTAAAACATCTATTATTCATTTTAGCGACGAAAAGAAATATATACCGAACCAATCCTTAATAACACTGAACGAATACAGGAAACCTGAAACAGAAAATAAACATAAATTAAATAATATACAGATAAATAATTTAGATCAGGAACTTCGTGAGAATTTTAAGAAAATACGTACCGAACATATGAATGAAGAAGAAAAGCGCGAAATTACTAGACTATGTTATCAGTATAGAGACTTATTCTATTCAGAAAATATACCACTTACCTTTACACACGCAGTGAAACACGAACTTAGACTTACTGACAATACTCCTATATTCGTACGTAGTTATCGACAAGCCCCACATCAGCGTAACGAGATTCGCAAACAAGTAGATAAATTATTAGAGCAAGGTATTATCAGAGAAAGCATATCCCCTTGGTCTTGTCCCGTGCATATTGTGCCTAAAAAGCCCGATGCCTCTGGAAAGGTCAAATGGAGACTGGTAATTGACTATAGACGTTTAAACGAGCGTATAATAGAGGACAAATACCCCTTGCCCAATATTCACGATAATCTAGATAGATTAGGTCGTGCACAATATTTTACCACCCTTGATTTAGCAAGTGGTTACCATCAGGTCGAAATGCACCCCAATGATGTCGATAAAACAGCATTCACGACCGAAAGAGGACATTATGAGTTTCTGAGAATGCCCTTTGGTTCGAAAAATGCCCCAAGCACTTTCCAACGCCTAATGCACCATATACTTAGAGGAATTGATAATGTCTATACATACCTTGATGACGTAGTTATAATATCAACCAGCTTACAACAACATATTGAAAAATTAAAACAGGTTTTCGATAGGTTTAGAACTCATAATCTGAAAATACAATTAGATAAATCTGAATTTATACAAAAGCATGTTAATTTTCTTGGGCACGAACTAACAGACGAAGGACTAAAACCGAATAAGGACAAAATTAAAGCTTAACTTCCCATTACCGAATACTCAAAAGGACATAAAATCTTTCCTAGGACTTGTAGGCTACTATAGGAAGTTCATAAAAGATTTCGCAAAATTGACCAAGCCTATGACAGTTTGCCTTAAAAAACACCATAAAGTAGTCCATTCCCCATCTTTTGTAGAAGCTTTCAATAAATGCAAACAGATCCTTACCAATGCTCCAATCCTACAATACCCAAATTTTGACGAACCTTTTATTTTAACAACAGATGCATCAGATATCGCTTTAGGCGCCGTGCTTTCGCAAGGCACAGTAGGTTCTGATAAACCCGTAGCATTTGCATCTCGAACACTCTCTGACACCGAATCTCGTTACTCCACCATAGAAAAAGAATTGTTAGCTATTATCTGGGCAACCAAGTACTTCAGGCCCTATCTTTATGGTAGAAAATTCACAATTTATACGGATCATAGACCCCTTACGTGGTTAATGTCACTTAAAGATCCCAATTCGAAATTAATTAGATGGCGGTTAAAACTCGAAGAGTATGATTACAATGTGGTATACAAAAAGGGACGTCAAAACACTAACGCAGATGCTCTATCCCGTGCTAAAATTTTCCATCATAGTATGGATTCATTAGCAGTAAATTTGGATGACAATAATGATGACGAAATTATAAATAGAATTTTTGATAACGCACGGAGAGAAGCTGCGAACGAACAAATTAACAATAACCCACCTGAAAATCCTAACATCCCCGGCTCTCAAGCTGAAACGGCATCAGATAGTATGAGCGTTGTGTCCCAAAATCCAGAACTAGTTTCAACCAATCATACCCAACCAGATAACGAAAACAATGGTATACCTATAATAGCAGATGCAATAGATAGACAGCTTAAACAATTTCACATAAGGTCTACCCCAGGATCTTCATACAGAGTAGATAACAGATCCACTAATACAAGAACAGTAATTAAATATGTTTTTATCCCAATTAATAACACAGAATCAGAAATAATTAGATTTTTAAAAGAACATACAATAGCTGACAGAGTTTTTCATTGCTACTTTTATAATGAAGAATTATACTATGCGTTCTCTAGAGTATATACAACCATATTTAATAACCGTGGCCCAAAATTAATAAAGTGTACTTCACGTGTTACATTAGTTGAAAATAGATCTGAGCAAAATGAGATAATAAAGAAATATCATGAAGGCAAAACAGTCCATCGTGGTATCCAAGAAACATACAAACAAATTCACCGTAATTACCATTGGCAAAACATGTTACTTACAATACAAAGCTATATGAATCAATGTGATATATGTTTAAAAGCAAAATATGAAAGGAACCCTTTGAAGCCTCCTCTAGCGTTGACTGAAACACCCACTAAACCAATGGAATATCTATTTATGGACCTATATTCAACAGGCGGTGCAACTTTCCTTACTATAATAGATAATTTTTCCAAGTTCGCACAGGCAGTTCCCTTAAACGCAAACAGTAGCGTACATATAGCAGAAGCATTAATAAAAATATTTTCAGTATTAGGTCTTCCAAGTAAAATAACCACAGATTCGGACAGTAAATTTGATAATGATGTTACAAAAGAGATATGCGCTTTACATAATATTAATATCCATTTTACTACTCCATATAACCCTAACTCTAATTCCCCTATAGAACGTTTCCATTCTACTATAGCAGAAATAATTCGTATACAAAGAATGACTAATAAAGATGACCCTATGCAGTCCATAATGATGTACTCTGTTATTGCATATAATAACGCGATCCATTCAGCCACAGGATATACACCCCACGAATTACTGTTTGGACACACTAACTCTAGAAACCCGTTAGAATTGTACTACCCCAAAGAATTTTACCAGGACTATGTTATTAAACACCGTGCAAACGCCGAAGCAGTCCAGGAATGTGTTTCAGCTTATATGTCTAAAAATAAAGAACAGGTTATAGCTAAAAGGAACCAGGTAGCCGAAGAAATGATGTTCAAGGTAGGTGAAACTGTGTATAAGCAGGTAGCGAAGACAGCACGGAGTGACAAAACCAAGCCCGTCTTCAAAGGCCCCTACAAGATCATTATCAAGATCATTCATCTACATCCGAATAACGTCGCTGAAATAATAGGTAACCATCCCAACTGTAAGTCCATTAGAGTACATTTTAAATTACTACGAAGGCCTCATCTTGTTACAGGAGCTTCATCGCAGGAGCCATCGTGCTCTACGCATCAGCCACCGTAAATATAAAACCTATAGATAACGGAAATGGCATACTATTGCTTAAAGAAGGACAGATTCTAAAGCAAGATAACTACTTTAATTTAGCTTGTATTTATAATATTACTAGTTTACGCCTTACCTCTATGAAGCTAATGTCACTATACATAAGTACTAGAGCTGCAGAAGCTTCCGTTTTCGGAGATTTGCATAAGACTTACAGAGACCAAATTAAACATAATCTTAATCTGATTAACAAAAAGTTAGAATTTTTAACACCTCAAACTAGAAGAAAACGTGGTATTATTAACGGATTAGGCACAGTAGTTAAAGCAATTACAGGTAATCTCGACAATGAAGATGCAATTAAATTCGAAAATGATATAGCAAATATAAAAAATAAAATTAATAATATTCAAAATTCTCAAAAAAGGTCCTTAATAATAGCAGAAAACACCATAGATGAGTTTAGTAATCAGTTAGGTAAATTAGATGAGAATCAGAAATATTTGGCCCAAGTTCTCACGAACCTTACTAGAGATAGTGATAGTGTTAAGAATCATTTACATTACTTAGATATATATTCAAATAGATTTTAGTCTACAAATAATATTAGATAAATTAATGATTTTAGAAGATGCAATGACGTTTACTCGATTAGGTACTATGCATCCCAGTATTATTGGCACTCAAAACCTTATAACCGAATTAAATAAATTACATAAACTATATGAACGAGACCGCCTTCGAACAGCCTCGTTCAATTGTAGAATATGTTCGGGGGTGCTGGCTGCGTGGTAAATAATACCAGTGATTAGAAAGTAGAAACTTTATTCGCACTGAGAAGTACGTTTTACAAGTGACGTAATTGCGGCGTAATTACGACACGTAACTGCGGCACCGTCGTGATGTAGCTGCAGAGCTTCGTTCTGGTATCTCCCGGCAGCGATTCTGCTTATTCTTCACTACTTGCTGACTTGCTGACTACTTGCTGACTACTTGCTGGCTTGCTGACTTCTTGATGTTTTCTTCACTGTAGGCCGGAACCGAACTGATTTGCCCGACCCAGGGTGCCGATCTATATTCCCAATTTTGGGCTAATCCCTAGGGTCGGGTCCGCGATCGTCACAGGCGCGCTCGGCCAATGGGAGCGCGCGCTGCGGGGTGTCGCTGTAGCGACTTGCGGGGCGGTAGCTCGGTCGTGCGGGGAGTGCGGGGCCGCGAGGTGTAACTCCGCACCGAATTTGTGGGAGGCACCTAAGTTCGGCGGACCTCGCACCCGACATCATGCTTAAATCAGTATATATACTAGGTTTTGACAATATTGTTCTAACTACTCAATCATTATATAATCTCTGGTACATAAATACTCTAGTATATAGACTTATGACAAACTATTACAATTCTGAACGATATAAATTAACACAACAATTCACATAATTATAACAAATATGAGATTTTACACATTTACACATAACAAATTCACATAATATTGCACATTAGGCTAACACATGATACATAACAAAGTATATACTCAAATTATAGATTATAGTTCTATACAGCTTATATGTGTAAGCTTATTTCTAAGGGAACGTTCTATCTTTATTTATTAACATTACAACATAAGAACATTTACAAACTGATAACTATTTACTAGTAACATGATACACTTAACTATTAAAAATTAGTCTTCATCCTGCACACTATATACCCTTAGACCAGTAGCTGAAATAAATATTAATAATATACAAATAATAGAAAAATCAATTGCAGTAAAAGCGTATAGTACAGCACATTCAATTAACTTTATCTTAGAAATACCATCAGTCTCTTCCAAAATATATGATCTTATCCACCTTTATTCCATTCCTGATAAAAATAATCTTACCATTATTCCAAAATCCAAATACCTTGCACTTGGTAACGATGAGTATACTTACCTGGACAACACCTGCGCCCTGCTGAGCGACGGGATACAACTCTGCAAAACCCTGAAAACGAAGAAAACAGATAACACCAAAGACTGCATCGTGTCCCTCGTGCAACACAAATCACCACATCATGAATCTCGTCGACGGCAAAATACAGAAGATTGGAGAAAGCAGCTGGTTGGTGATCCTGAAAGAAGAACAAATTATTAGATCGGAATGCAATTCGAAGACTGAATACAGCCGAGCATCCGGAGTCGTCCTAATCTCGCTAACAGAAGATTGCAAGATATACCTCATGAACACAACGCTCATATCACATACCACCACAATAATCTCCAGTGAAATCATCCCTTTGCCTAAGGAACAACCAGTAATAAACGGAACCATAAAATTGGAACTAGAACTACAGGATATATCCTTAGACAACATACATGGACTTATAAACCGAGCGAAGGACATCTCAGCAAGCAACGACGTGGACTGGCCTCTAATAGCCACAACACCCAGTTGGACTACGCTGCTGCTGTATGCCCTATTGATAGTAGCGGTGATTTGGAAGATTTATAAATGGAAGTCCGCGAAACACCTGCAAGACAATAGCAATAAGGAGTGCATGAAAACCAAAGGTAGCGAGGACGCTACCGGAAGCAGCCCCTGCTTCCGTCTTAAGGAGGGAGGAGTTACCACGGCATAGCAACCCCTATACGCCGACGTTGCAACCTACTTGAGTCATCGAGTCATCAGTCTATTGCCGACGCATCATTTTTATTAATTATTGATTTATTATTTTTTGGATTAGTCTTGTATTAGCTTTCATTGAAATAACATTGTATTTTTATTAAATAAATATTTTTTTAATTAAAATCCCGACCGCGTAAACTTAACTGGCGCAGTCGGTAGGATCGCGGCACGCTTATCTCGAATACATCTCTTTGAGAATAAGCTGTGATGGTTCTCAAATCGTACCCTTGCGATCCGAAAAGAACCTACGCGCGGTCGGGCGGAGACTCTGAAGAAATAGAGAAGCCGTTGTTGCTTTCATTGAAATAACATTGTATTTTTATTAAATAAATATTTTTTTAATTAAAATCCCGACCGCGTAAACTTAACTAGAAACGCGACAATTTTTTTTTAAATATCGTCGGGTTTGGGTGGTAAATCCATAGTTTATGCCATAGTTTATGCTAAAATAATAATTTAAAGCCTTGCATACCATAGCGCCTTTAAAAATAAAAGGGTGTGCACTATTATTTAAGAAAAAACTATGTTTTTACCATCCTAAATCAACGACAGAATAAAAATAACAAAAAAATTCGTCACAAATGTTTGCACAACATTTAGGTGCAGTGTGTCTGAAGTCACTAAAACTACCACATAGCTTCGTTTTCGGTAGCAGTCTTGATATATCTACCCTGTATATTGCATATTTTTTTGAAAATATTTATTGTAGACTTTTTTGCAAAGATTTTACTAACTGAGATTTTCGTATATTTAGAATTCATTCGACAACCTTCGTTGTGCAGTCGGTCAGACGCCGCCACGCCTGTGAAACGAAAGGCCGCGAGTTCGAACCCCGCACCGAGAGATTTTTTTGCGACCGACAATTATCTTTCCGATCTGGGTGTTTTTGAGACCGAAAATTCTTCCGTAGTTCCTGATACCCACGACATAAGACCCGATCTTAGTGTGGGGTCAGGACTATGTTTGTGACTGTTGGATATTATTTAATGATTTTTTCGAGACACCATATCTCTTAGATTTAGTTTAATGTTAATTTTTTCGATTCGAAAACGCATTTTTTGAAAATTAACTTAATTTCAAAATACACTTTTAGGATATAACTAATTTTTAATGAAATTAAAAACCAACATTTTTATGCGAATCAGTAATTTATTTCCAAATGAAACAGAATTAGGCTACAGAATAACCACAGTTACAGGTGGTGGTTGTATCAGAATTTCCGATGGAGGCCTTTGGTTCTTCTCTTCAGAACCAACCATAGGAATTGTTGATCCGGCAAATCTAATATTTAATTCAGAAATAATCAGAAACGATATGGCAATAATAACATACAAGCTGGGAAGGCATTTATGTGTTGTTCGGACGAAATTGCGCATGATACCAAACACGGAGACTCCGGAACTGGTTGTATTAATCCTGTGTTTATTATCTTCATCAGTCATCTTGTATTTGTCGATGAAGTTGGCTCTGTTGATGAAAGTTATATTCTGATAAACTAATTTTCTTGGCCGGTTCTTGGTATTGTTTACAAAATCTTCGAGGCAGCTGGAGCGAGTCTGGAACACAGTTGATTCTTTTGTATTGAAGCACTATTATGAACTCTTGAGTTCTTGCAGTCACTATGAAGGAAGTGAACAGTCTACTTAGTGTTCGATCGTTTTATACCTCAGCTGTGTAAACCTAGTTATTTTGCACGAATCCTCTTGTGTATTGTATATGACATTTCGAGAATCATTTACAAGTTTATTTTTAGTAATGACGATTGTATGCTGTTTCTTTTCGTTGATGTAATTTGCTTAATATGTATGCTGTAAAATTTTAAATATCTTTAACAAATAAAGAGTATACGTTTCTAATTGTTTAGTTGGAAGATTGCTATCTTATTCAATTCCAAGTTATTAGAAATATTAAAATAATAATACCCGGTGATTAAACAATCTGCTTTTCAGAAGAAAAGATTATCTATTCTTCTTTAACCAGGATGAACCTATTAAACTTAAAGTTAAATAAATACATCAGGTGTGAAGCATCAGTTTCCGGGTACTATTCCCAGACAGGTCAATACACTTGGAGTTTTTCATTTCGAAAATACATGATTCCCTTAGAACATGCATGCATAAACTCACGCCTTATTCCCAAAATGATGGGCAGAGTTTCTCCTATTACGCAATTATGATCAGGCACAAAATCTTGACTCCAAGCCGATAATGAATAAAAAAATCCAATATCACTTTGGCTGACCCGGGATTTGAATTAATGATGAATAATTTACCAGAAATATTAGTTCGTTGCTAATTGGGTAAGTAAAGCTATCATTTTACTCACTCCTCTTATGATGTGGTAAGAGAAGGTAGATCACTGGGGTCGTTCATGTGTCATAATTCTCTATCTAAAAAAATCCTAATACTTTTTACGATTTATGTCGTATTTTAATACTTGGTGAAATTACTTCAGCCACTATCAAAAATTTAAATACACGAAGACTGTCTGGTGTTTCTACAATTTATTATTATTATTATTTATTATTTCTCTTTATTTTAAATCTTTTTTTTTTACATTTTTATATATATAGTATAAAAACAAAATACATATAAAAATATAAAAATTCATCCAACAATGGCGAGGCTCGAGACCCAAGCCACCGGTGGTTAGGACCCCAAAGTGAGGAACCTCCTCACTATACGTGCCGTGTCAAGCAATACTGCCTTCTGTATCTGACTCCTGACCCAAACGCCGATTGAGAGCCTCTGTAGATGTTGGTCGAGGCTCTTTGGTATCAACCCATGAGCAGAAACGACAATCGGGACAATAATTGTTGAGTCGACATCCCACATGTCGGTAACCTCGTGTGCCAAATCTAAATATTTAGACATTTTGTCTTTTTCGGCTTTGACAAGGTTATCGTCATGCGGAATGGTGACGTCAACAAGTATAGCCCGGCGCGCCAATCGATCTATTATCACAATGTCAGGCTTATTGGCTAGAATAGTCCTGTCTGTGATAATAGATCGATCCCAATACAGCGTTGCATGACCATTTTCGAGAACTGGTTGGGGCACATACTGGTAATATGGCACTTCAGGAGTCACAAGTCCATATCGAAGGGCAATTTGCTGGTGTATGATCTTGGTTACTAGGTTATGTCTATGCAAATACTCGCCGTTAGCAAGATACGAACAACCGGAAATAACATGCCTGATAGACTCACCAGGACGGTGGCATGCCCGACAGATGTCGACCGTACCGTCCTTCAGGATGTATTTCCTATAGTTGTTCGTCTTAATAACTTCGTCCATAATTGCAAAGACAAAACCCTCGGTTTCCCCAAAGAGGTTACCGAAGCGCAGCCAAGACACAGACGCTAGTCGGTCCACATCAGGCCCATGAAGGGCTCGATAGAACCGACCGTGCAGCTCTTTGCTCTTCCATATGTCCTCGCGATCCTTAATGCCTACCACCAGAGGTTTCCGCCAGTTCTCAATCGCCAAAGAGAGCGGGGTAAATCCTTTATCTACCATAACTACAACCCTATGCATATCCACATCACTGTGAAGGAAATAATCCCTGAGATTGCACACCTCGCGATTATGCAAGTCCTTAGCATTAAGAATACCTCGGCCCCCACATCTCCGCGGGATGTACAATCTCATCACTGATGATCGTGGATGATGCATACGATGTGCAGTTAGGAGAGTTCGGACTTTACGATCCAGGGCGTCCAATTCAGTCTGAGTCCATTTGAGTATGCCAAAAGAGTATATGAGTACAGGCATAACCCAACCGTTAAAAGCGCGAATCTTGTTTCCACCGGACAAAAAACTGTTAAGTACTTTTGTCAGGCGGCTAAAAAAACGCTCTTTCAACGATCGTTTTACATCTGCACCCATGATACCTAGAGCCTCAGGCATACCCAAATATTTGTAGGTTTCCGTCACAGAGAGGGATCTGAGCCTTACAGTCTCTGAGACTAGTATGTCATCAGAGACCGCAACCTCCCCTCGCTTCACATGGATAACCGCACATTTATCTACACCAAAATCCATATTGATTGAATTGCTAAATCTTTCCGTTATTTTTAACAACTCAATCAATTCGGTTTGTTTCGATGCAAATAACTTGAGGTCATCCATATAGAGCAAGTGAGATATAGGCTCAGAGCCTCTCCGTAGACGGTAGCCTAACCCTGAATCCAACAACAGAGTGCTGAGGGGATTCAGGGCCATGCAAAACCATAGTGGACTCAGACTGTCGCCCTGAAATATACCCCGCTTGATTCTAATCGGTTCGTCACAATCAGGAGGAACCGTACCACCTGGATATCTTAGGACAGTGGTCCACTGCCCCATACAAGACCCAAGGAAGTTGCATAAATTTGTATTAATTTTATACAAATTTAACACCCTCATGAGCCATGTATGAGGCACCGAATCATAGGCCTTTTTATAATCTATCCAGGCAGCCGATAAATTCCGTCGGTTGTGACGAGCCTGTTGGCAAATGGTCATGTTAATGAGAAGGAGCTCCTTAGTACCACGGGACCCATTCATGCAACCTGTTTGGCCGGAAAAAAGAATTTGGTTAGAATTTATATGGTCTGTAATTTTAGATCTAATTATGGAGGTCAAAACTTTATAAGTAGTGGGAAGGCATGTGATGGGTCTATAATTTTTTGGTTCCGTGGTACAACCGGACTTAAAGAGAAGGTGAGTAACACCTGTTGTCATAAATGCTGGAAGGGATCCCCGCTCAAGCGCATCCTGGAATTGCACTGCCAATCGAGCATGCGAACTTGGAAACCATTTTAACCAGAAGTTGTGCAGACCGTCCGGACCCGGTGACTTCCAGTTTTGCGTCTGTCTAATTGCAGTTAGCACATCTTCTGGATTGATTAAAATGGTTTCCATAGCCGGTATTGCCTCGCAAGCTCGATCTACAACACTAAACCAGGAGGCTTCAGTGTGAGAGACAGGCGACGACCAGATATTCGTCCAGTATTCACGCATTTCGTGAGCACTGGGAAGCCGCCCATCCACCACACCTTGTGGAGGATTCTCCCAACATCTATAAACCCTCTTTTGGTCAGTTTGGAACTTGCGATTTTGTTGGAAACGATCCCATCGCCTCCTGTAGCGACGAATGCGGTTCGCCCACGCATAGACTTTTTGTTTGAAGAAGTCTATGCGTTCTGTGACGCAAAGCCTATAATTTCGAGGACTTGTGTTGGTCCCCGAAAAAGCCTGCGTCACAAAACGCATAATCTTCGGCCTGCTGTTTCCTTCTTTAAAAGAAATTAGCTTGCCGATGAGAGTTCGGGCCCTGTTGATACGATCCTCTATCCTCCGCTGCCAGGCAGGCACAGTCACAACACCTCGAGTAGCTCTATATTCTTTTGGGAATTGAACATTAGCCACTCGACATGCTGCGACGGCCGCGCAGTAAAGGATCGAGTGCGTATCAACAAGATCCCGACTGGACTCCAAGTATGTAGGTAACATGGAGTCCAAAGCTCCCATCAGCGCCAAATTTCTTCTATGCGTTGGCAAACGTGGCAGACGCGGTCTACAAGACGCCGATAAAGACGCAAACTCCAAAATCGCACACTCCAAAGCTCCTCTCAGTTGCTGTTTATCTTGGGGACTTACGTTGTCATCCAAATTGTCCGTCAGCTCGAAATCAGCAACAGGTGTTGGTGTTGGGCCTGCCGCTTGATCTCCACTGACGGGCGATACATGGTCTTCCTGGACAAAACATAAGTCTGTGCGCAACCGCTCAAGTGTGTCATCATCCAACAACTTACGCCGCTGAATAAATCGCACTTGATCCGACAGTCGTTGGGATGATACATCAACCGTTGGTTCCAAAGCCTGAAACAGAGATTATTTTTAGATTTATTATTTATTATTATTATTATTTTTGTTCATCAAAGATATAGAATAACTCACGCCTTTTTCCTAGAAGGGATAGGGAGAGGACATCTAAATTTCGCTTTGTATGTTCCGTCTCAGGAGGTGATAGGGGGCGAGCCTATCGCCATACCAGGCTCAAATTCCTGACTGAAAAATGCAATATCACTTGGCCCGACCCGGTATTCGAACCCGAGACCTCAGCTTTGTAATCGTACCGTACTACTACGCCACCGAGGCAGTCAGGAACAATTTAGGATTTTAATGGTGTAAGAAGTTTTCAAATCGATCCAGTAGGTTCAGGGCCTATTCAATGCAAACAATTAAATCTTTCCTCTTTATTATATTAGTATAGATAAAAATTGTTGAGTACATATTAACGCTACAAAAGAGTAAACATCCACACATAGTCAGGCAAGGACAAACGATTCTTCTCTTATAGTTTTTGCCCATATCCTTAATATAGGTCCTGGTATAATAACCCAGACTTGTGGAGGTTGTAAAGTAATTTCCGACGGAGGTATACTACTCAAATTAAGAAATAGTCGAGCCAATACGATAGTTGACATGGTAAGGTATAACAAAGGTCGTATATTCCTGATGAAGCTGTACATATTAGTTATATCAACTACAAAGTCACTGGAACCAGTTGTGTTAAACTTGTGTTTTTCTTCGTAAGCCATCTTGGATTTGTTGATGAATCTGAGGCTGATGTTACCGTAAGAGCCAATACTCTGCTGAGTTACTTCTACAACTTCATGAGGTTGCTTGAGCGAGTTTAGATGACATTCTATAGCTTGTTCAGTTAAGATATTTTAAATTGTCACAATTGAATCGTTTTTGTTGACAATATAAAATGAGTGAACGGACTGCGTGTTGCATGAAACCCTCAGATCTTTTTATACTTTAACGAATTATTACTGTATGTATTGTTTTTATTATTTACTCATTTCCAAAAAATAAACATAAATGTCACTTTATCTACAGGTTATAGTTAGTATGATCTTGGTGGAAAACAATTAGTTCAGTTCTAATCTATTGTTTTTGCTTGTGCCTAAGTTGATACTAGTTTAATCAATTTATTAGCACTAAGCAATACGATATGTGTTGTTAATTTCTGTTTTTTTTTTTTTTTTATCATTAAATGCTCTACCATTCGAACCAACAATATCTTAGTAGAACACGTATAATTTCTTTAAGCCCAATATCACTTGGCCGGTTTGGACTCAAAAGCGATGCCATTAATGAAAATTTCTTGTCATAGAGGAAAAAATCCGAAAACCTTCACATAGATTTGTACGAAACCCTCGGTGCGCGAGTCCGACTCATACTTACATACTACTTTTTGGTGTACAATACCAAATCGTACACGCTAAATAATGCAATGCAGATGTACGCGGTCTAACAGTTGCCACTAATTTGCTAGAAACTGAAAGTAAATAGAATAAGACCAAAAACAGCAATTTTAAAGAAACATTTACTTGTAAATTAACAAGAATTGGGTATTAGTAAGATACAATTTTTGTTTTTCCGGTTCCTGTGCCGAAACTGTTAACACGTACGTCAGACAGTTCCGTCATTTATAAATAGAAAAACGGTGCTAAAGTGATCTAACATGTACCAAATGGTGAAAATAAAGTAAATAAATTATTAAAGTTTGTGATTACGAAGAAAGCACAGTGAAAAAGTGTCAAATTGTAAAACTGCGAGCTTTATAAATAACATAACCTATAAATAAAAATCATAGACAATAGAACAATAAGTGAATTAGTTTCCCGCGTTTTATTAACAAACCTACTGTGATTAATAAACGTCAGTCGTCACTTATCATAAACGTCAAAGTCTCGAGCAAGGTCAAAGATTATACCATAGATGGATAAAAGTATGGAGTTGTTGCTGTCAAAACTAGAAGAAAAACTTAACAAACAAACATTGATAATATCTAAAGAAGTAACTAAACATGTTTTGCAAGCGCTAGATGAAAAACTGAAATTACTCACTGAAGAAAACAAAGAGCTCAAAACAAAAATAACAAAGCTAGAACAGAAAGTTGATTCTATGGAAAGAAATAAAAGAAAAAACAATTTAATATTTTTTGGTATGGAAGAAAAAGGGAAATCTGAAGCGGAACTGGTAGATTACATTAAGGAAACTATTGTCGACATGGGTGTACATATAGAAAGCCAAGAAATCGCTTACATAAATAGAATTGGAAAATACTCTGACAAAAATCGACCAGTAGTGGTGACATTCATAACATTGTGGAAAAAACACCTAATACAACGAAACAAATCCAATCTTCCTCAAGGCATATATTGTAACGAAGACTACCCAAAAGAAGTGCTAGAAACAAGGAAAAAACTTCAACAAACCCTAGAGGAGGAACGGAAAAAAGGCAATAAGGCATATATAAAATATGATAAACTAGTAGTGAAATCACCACTAGACACTATTCGTGAAAAGAGAAAAAGAGATAAAACAGAATCACCAAATTCACAGAATACACCAAAAAAAACAAGTGACTAGTGACAGAGTAAACACTACAAAGGAGTACATGTCTGAACCAACAGATACAACGAAAGAAGCAACAATGCCCACAATACTGAACTATACAGGGTATATCAAGACTGCTACCGAAAACGAAGCCGGGTGGTAGTTTAAGCGACTTCAGACATAATGCAATAGAAAAATGTGCAAAAAAAAGCGTCAATTTTTTTTTGTTATTTTTTCCTATGAACATATTTGGGTAGTAAATGCATTGTTTCCTAAAATAATAATGTATACCCTTTTATTTATAAATAATCTAAGGTATAAATGAGTTTAAATTATTATTTTAGCAAAAACTATGGATTTACCACCCAAAAATGAGGATACTTAAAAAATCACAAAAAATAATTGTCGCCTTTCTTTGTGAAATTTTTAGTTGCATTGTGTTTGTAGTCACTAAAACTACCACCCGGCTTCGTTTTCGGTAGCAGTCTTGAGATACCCAGTATGACACGAGGAAGATCTCTATCAATGTCGGAACCAACAAAAACTAATAACAAACCCCCATAACTGGAACCATAACAAAACAAAATACACAACATTTTGCCATAAAACAACAACATTAATAAAACATTCCCCAAGCCGGCTGGTCACCGTGGGGAAAAAAGACCATCACCCTCCATCTATAAAGAAAAACCAAATAGATAAAAACAATCAAAATCCTAAAAGGGAACAGTGCTTAAAGATTTGCACATTCAATGTAAGATCGTTATCAACAATTATAAGATTATTAGAATTGAACAATGCAATTGCAAAATTAAAATGGGACATTATAGGGCTCTCGGAAGTTAAAAAAATGGGATATACCATAGAAGAACACAGTGATTACATCTTCTGCTATATTGGGGAGACAATAGGTTTACATGGAGTTGGTTTCTTAGTAAAGAAAACTTTGAAGACCAACATTGTAAGCTTTTTAGGTATCTCAGAGAGAGTTGCCATGCTAAAACTAAAATTCGATGACATGTCCTTATCTCTAATACAAGTTTATTCTCCTACTGAAAGTGCCAGCGATGAAGATATCACAATATTCTACAATGACATAAGAAGAGCACAAAGTTTAGCAGATAAAAACACTATAATTATGGGAGATTTTAATGCCAAAATCGGACAACAAAAGCCCCATGAAAATATGATTATTGGAAAATATGGATATGGAAAAAGAAACACCAGAGGAGAATACTTAATAGAATATGCATATGAGAATAAATTGTCTGTGATGAACACATATTTTAAGAAAAGATATTCACGGAAGTGGACTTGGTTATCACCAGATTGCAAAACAAAGAATGAAATAGATTACATACTGAGCACAAACCCAAATCAATTATAAATGTGGAGGTATTAAACGGAATAAACTTTTCATCAGATCACAGGATCATAAGATGCTCCGTAAAAATCAAAACATCAAAATCCAGTCGCAGCTCGTACAAAACCCCACTCAATACTCTGAAATCTACACATGAGAGAAATAATTACATCAAAAACTTAAAAGATAACTCAGAATCACTAGGTAGAAGTATAGATAATATGAAAAGTATACAAACTCTTAGTAATAACATAGAAGAAATAATTAAAAAAAGCATAAAATTAAAGGAAACAACCGAAAATAGCTGTAAAATACATAAAGTAATTAGTCAAAGTACATTAAATTTAATATCAAGAAGATCAATACTACTAGCCAAAAAACCTAAATCAAAGAAAATAAGAAATGAACTTACACATCTATATAAGGAGACAAACAGGTCAATAAGAAAGGATTATGATGCATACAGAAGAACAGTTATAGAAAAAAATATGTCAACATTCCGTAGTTCAAAAAGAGCATATAAAGAACTGACAACCCATAAAAATTGGATACAGAGCTTAAAGGATGACAAGAGGGACATAAAAGAAAGAGAAGACATGCAACATGCAACAAATTTCTATTCACATTTATACAAAAAACCAACAACAGAAAGTATGCAAGAAGAAAAAAAACCGACTTCAAAACAAAAATCCACTAAAAACCAAAAAATAATAAAATAATAACTAACCACTTAAAGCAAAAAAATAATAATATTTATTTCATGGAACTCGTGCATGTTGATTCATTTGCTTAATGACTTGACTAGCCAACAAATCAAAATATATGCGTAACATATTGAAGGCGGGTCGCCCAGTACCAAACATATAGATATTTAAATTAATATAAGGCATAGGTCCTACATGTTTGGTACTGGGCGACCCGCCTTCAATATGTTACGCATATATTTTGATTTGTTGGCTAGTCAAGTCATTAAGCAAATGAATCAACATGCACGAGTTCCATGAAATAAATATTATTATTTTTTTGCTTTAAGTGGTTAGTTATTATTTTATTATTTTTTGGTTTTTAGTGGATTTTTGTTTTGAAGTCGGTTTTTATTTTTTTTTTATTAAAAATTTTAGTTATTTTTATCTTTTTAGTGTTGATAGGTATTTAAATAAAGAAGATTTGGTCCCCACGCCACAAGGAATATGTTCTTTCCGATGACAATGAAATCGCTAAAATCGGCTAAAAGCTGCCAAAGATATTGGAATATTCACATGTTTATTTTTTTTTCTTCCCCCCCCCCCTCCCTTCGCGCCTACCCCTTTTTCCCTCAACCACTGTAGCCTAGCTTTTATACTGAACTCAATGCAAAAAGAACCGTTGAAATCCTATTAAATTTTGAGGAGTTCTACGCTCCAGGTCCGAACATGATAATCAGATCTTAATGTTGTGTTCCTGAGATCAACCTGTTAATACGTTCTTTCCAATGAAAAAGAAATCACTAAAATCGGTTAAAAGCTGCCGAAGATATTAGAATTTACGTGTATTTTAATTTTATCACCCACCCCCCCTCACCCCCACCCCTTTTTCCCTCTCTCACTGTATCTTAACTTTTCTTATGAACGTAATGCAAAAAGAACTATTGCAATTCTCCTTAATTTTAAGGAGTTCCCCTCTCCAGGTCCGAAGATATTCATCAGATCTTCACCATATTTTTATGGGACCAAACGACAAGCACCAGCTTTCAATCAAAGAAAGAATGGTCGAAATCGGTTCACACAGTACAGAGAAACGAGGTAACAAACATAAAAAAAAAAAGCAACATACAGTCGAATTGAGAACCTCCTCCTTTTTTTGAAGTCGGTTAACAAACCAATAAAGACATGGAAGAAAAAGTTGGACCAGAAGATACTGTATTAGAGACAATAAGTGAAAGTGAGATAATAAGACACATTAAGAAACTAAAATCCGAAAAATGCCCAGGACCAGACTTAATTACAAATGAAGCCATAAAATTAGGAACCTCTGTATTAGTGAAACTCCTACATAAACTTTTTAACCTAGTAATGGAAAAAGAACGAGTGCCAACACAGTGATCCAATCGTACATAACACTTATTTACAAAAAAGGTATCCCGCTGGACATTAATAACTATAGACCCATTATCTTACTGTCAACCATCTATAAACTCTTCTCATCAATAATACTGAGCAGAATATCACCGGACATTGATAAAAATCAGCCAATAGAACAAGCTGGCTTCCGACCCCACTACTCGACAATTGATCACATACATGTAATAGAACAAGTAATAGAAAAATTTCAAGAATTCTCCAAACCCCTGTATATAGCATTTGTTGATTATTCCAAGGCATTCGACAGCATAACACACTCATCTATTTGGAATTCCTTAAAAAGTAACAACATACATAAAAAATATGTTAACATCATTCAAAACATCTACTCCAAGAATGTCCGTAAAATAAAACTAGAACGACAAGGAAAAGAGTTTCCAATTGAAAGAGGAGTAAGACAGGGAGACCCCCTCTCTCCTAAACTATTTATAGCTGTGTTAGAGACCATTTTTAGAAATATTGATTGAAGGGATAAAGGTATATGGATTCTAAACAAAATGCTTACACACTTAAGGTTTGCAGATGACATCGTCCTTTTTGGAATATCAGCCGCAGAATTAGAAAACATGATACAGAAACTAGACTCAGAAAGCCAAAAAAGAGGTCTACACATGAATGCAAGCAAAACAAAAATAATGACAAACAGCCACAAAAAGCCTATCCAAATTGGAGGAAATATAGTAGAATATGTAGATGAATATGTATATTTAGGCAAACTGGTTTCTTTCCATACAAACAATAAAGAAAATGATGTTGACAGAAGAAGAAATATAACTTGGAAAAAATACTGGGCACAAAAAGAAATCTTAAAAGGGGACTATGACCTAAAAACAAAAAAACTAGTAATGGACTCATGCATACTCCCATCTTTAACTTATGCAAGCCAGACGTGGGTATACACAGAAAGAATAAAGAACAAAATAATATCTTGCCAACATGCAATGGAAAGAAGCATCTTAAAACTAAGAAGAATACAGAAAACAAGGAACACAGAAATTCGAAAGAAAACAAAAATAATAGATGCCCTCGAATACAGCCTACGCCAAAAATGGAGATGGGCAGGACATATAGCAAGATACCAAGACAACAGGTGGACCTACCTAGTGACAAAGTGGACAGGCCCAACAGGCAAAAGACGCGTGGGGAAACAAAAGAAGAGATGGATAGACGATATTGTAGAAGTAGCAGGAAAAAATTGGATGACTATAGCTACTAACAAAGACAAATGGAAAAAGATGGAGGAGGCTTTTACCCAAAAGGGGACCACACATCAGAGAACAAAAAATAACTAAATACTAAATAGATTTGAATATAAATATGTATATATTAGTGTCACATGTGTAGGAAATTAAAGCTAAATAAATAAAAAATAAAGATACTAACAAGACTATTGATGACCTGGTTGTGGATTCAATTGCAAAGCTTGGTGCTGATGCATAAGTAATTCTCATGTTCATTCCCCGATCATGGTCATGATGGAAGATGAACTAAGTGTTGGTTTACACTTAATATAGGTCTTGGAAAAGTTACAAGGAGTGGAGGTCCTCGAAGGTTATTTTGTGGTGCAGGTAAGGCACATACATTAAAAAGTAATCCTGCCAAAACAATAGTTGTCATGGTGAGTTTAACATTATAGTTGCCTAACTGCAAAGGCACCGGATTCTGTTTTGTTGAAATTCCGATAAGATGTTCACCGTTCTTCCTCCAAGTAATTTCCAATGAGCCTAGAAGACAACAGATTATTTTCCTATAAATACGCTGGTCAAATTCTTGCTAGCTCTATGAAGCGAGTTAACCGACTGCATGTAGCGCGAAGTTTTCTGCTCGTTTTTATACAACTAAATTTTACAAAAATAGTTGTTATACACGGATACGTCTGTATCAATATATACTTTTGTAATCCAGCTTTTGTAATATATATATTTTTATTGTTGCTCGGCACCCTGATATTGGTTATTCATCAGGGGCGTGCGCTCCTTGTAGGCAGAAATGCAGTGCTTTACTTGCCATTCACAGATATTTTATTATAACCTCCTGCCTCCGTGGCGCAGTTGGTTAGACGCCGCCTGTGAAACGAGAGGCCGCGGGTTCGATCCTCGCACCGAGAGAAATGTTTGTGCGGCCCACAAATATTTCTTCCGGGTCTGGGTGTTTGTGAGACCGAAAAGTCTCTCGTAGTTCCTGATACCCACGACACAAGACTCGATCTTAGTGTGGGGTCAGGACTATGTATGTGACTGTTGGGTGTTATTTATTATTATAACGTACGTACGTCATACAGCCGCTGCCAATAAACAATCCAATTTTTTTTTCTGATACTATATTGCCAATAATCAATCTCAGTAGTGCAAAAACTATGGCAACATGACAAGCGACCAATCGAAAAGTAGAAAACAATCCAGATTGACTTCAATCTAATTTTTTTGATTGATTATTGGCATCGGCCGTTAGATGACTTTAATTAATAGTAAATAAATGAATAAACAAAATATAATAACTTAAAAACACTTAATATTTTTTAAATAGCACCTAATGGCAAGAACACAAGTATTATGTTTGCCACGCGACAAGCAAGCGGCGCTGCAAAGCAAAATAATGTACCTAATCAACCGAGTCATGCCGCCGCGTCCCGCAGGACATTTGTTTGCATGTGTGTAGTAATTTTGGTGTCCGTGCACAGTCGCAAACGCACACACCCATGAATATCGAAAGCCGCGACTCCTGCGGCAGGCTACAGAAGTTCGGCAGTTGTCGGGAGTAATCGGAAATGTTCGTTGCCTATAATCCGAGTAAAGATAATAGACGGAAATCTAATAATCACCTATGCACATTATGCATTTTTGTTTAGTATGGTTTTATTTGTTTAAATATCAGAAATGTTTTGTGTTTCGCACGATGATGTGATCGATCGCTGTTTTGTCTGCGTTGCCGTAGAAGATGTACATGAATAGTAGTGCCTACATCTTAGACTTGTTTTGTTGGCATGCTTAGAGATCCGTCGCATTGCTGTGGCTGTGCCACAAAAATCTATAAAACAAAAAGTTTTTGTGACCGAGTACTCCGCCGCATACCCAGTATCATAATCCTGTGCACGCCGCTGTTATTCGTAGATATGAATTGGCCCATACTCACCTTCTTCTTCTCTTCAGTCACAGTAAATCCACTGCTGAAACTAAAACGCAAAACAGACTTGTTGGAATCGGCCTGCATCCAGCGATTTCTTGCGACCTTAAACAGGTCTTCTCTCCACTGGTATCCGAAACTTCGCTTGCTTGTAAAAGGCCGCCACTCAGCCATCAATTCACATAGCACATAGCACGTAGAATATACTTGCCGGCTGCTGAACAGTCGGAGTGCGATTGAAAGGAGATAGATATCAATACTTAATTATACTACTAGAAAGCCTTCAATTTGTTGTTCAAGCTACAATTTGTTGTTTGTTGTTCAAAGCTTCAATAAGTTGAATACTTGAAGACATGAAATCTATATATCTCAAAATGGTTTCCGTGGTTTGTGTTGACGTCCAACACGTTTTTACCAATGTTACTACATTGCCACTACCTAAAAGATAGAACATCTCATCTTCTTCTTCTTCTACTTGTCGTTATCCTGGTCGATGCTTCGTCCGCCTTACGGCAAATTCTTTTCCATTTCGCCCGATCTTCAGCATCCTCAATAGTAAAGCCATTGACCCTCTTATCTTCCTTGACGACATCTAGACGACATCTTCTATAAGAAAGAACATCATTGGCAAGAAATGAGACCATCTCGCTACTCGACAAAATTATGCCGGCCAGTTCAATTGCTCGTCACGCTCATATTTACAGTCGCAGTAGCATGAAGAGGAAACGCAAGAGCTGGCAAACTATTTTATAGCTCTGTGGGGCGACATACATACGAATTAATTATTTGGCTTTGATGGCTGCGACCACAGAACAGTTGAATATGGTTAGAAAGGCATTAGCCGTCAAATTGTATCAAAACCAGCTCTAAGAAAACCAGCGTCGTCGTTTTCGAAACACAAAACCTCCACAAATCCAATATACAAAGCTTGCAAAAGTCGATTTAAAGTATCGATAAAATGATGGAAATATGTTTTTTATACAGGGTATATCAAGACTGCTACCGAAAACGAAGCCGGGTGGTAGTTTAAGCGACTTCATATAAGCGATTCCACCCAGTATATATACAATTAAGTAATTCAATAAAATTAAGGTTTTTTTTACGTCAATAGTTTCAGTGGTTTTGAATTTTCATACAATAATTCAATATTTCACCCCTATGATACAGTTTTTCCATAAGCGTTGCCCGTAATTATTTTTGGTTTGTATATTACTTATGATACATATTTTTTTATCGTATTCTCTTTCACGAAAATGAATACTTAGAAGAAATGGTACTAGATTTTGTAGGAATATCGACTCACTCTTGGAAACCTACAAATGAATAAATTAATATTATAAAGTATTTTCAGAGCCAAATATATGTTGTTCTCAAGTTGGCGGAGTTATGACATTAGAACATAAGGGTAGGTCGTCAAAGTTATCAAATATTTCGAGTACTACAATTTACAATTACTAACGAAATTGATTTAATTTTCTTTTTTAATGCCTATGAAAACTGATTTACGAATATACGAAATCTATAACTACATCGATATACTTACTACAACACTGTCTGACATGTGAAAAATTTCGCAGTTGACATAACAAAAGTGAGTCGTATGCATTGCGTAGGAAATTGGCATTCGCATGCATTGTATGTACGCGTAATCAGCAATGTATATTTTTGATTTGTCGTTTATCATATTATCGAATTCTTCAAAATGTCGTAATTATAAACCATATTTTTTTGGAAATAAAGGTGAAAATCAATAAAATCGGGCTTAATAATGATATTAAAATTCTTCCTCTAATGATAATCGACTCTGCAGTATTGGAACTGCAAGATAAAATAGCACAAATCGCATTTTTACTTTGTTTCGCCGGAGCTCCACGCTCCAAGGCATTTCGACAACGACTAATTTGGCATATTATCCGTTCCGCGGCAGTGATGCTTTTTATGCACCACCTTACGACGCGTCAAACGCTTGTATTTCCCTTTTAACCATATTCATCTGTTCTGTGGCTTCGACCATGAAACTATAGTTGCGTAAGCCAACACACATGGTTTTGTTAAGAAATAAATGCAATAGTTGTTTTTAATGCTAATTGATGCATTGCTGAAAATACAAACATTATTTGTACATTTTCATTATCAAATATTTTCCGTCAATATATTACTTAAAACCGGTCGCCATTTGAAGAGCGACAATAGCAATAAATTCTAATTATATAGACGAATTTCTTTTCCAAAATACTAGGTAACGGTATCTAAAACGTTAACCATTAGACAAAATGTCAGTGAGTTTAGTTAAAAGTGGGTACCTATTCCTAAAAACGATAAACATACATAATAGTTTCGTAGATATACGCGAATGTTACAATTTGAAATGAAACTATATATGTTTTCCGGATTTTATAGTTATACTAGCGGCCCGGCCCGGCTTCGCCCGGGTACACATACGATTCCAGTCCATATTTTATTTAAATTCAACATGACTGCCGTTCACGATAATGCTTATCCAATCTCGTCCTGTATTCTTCTGTCTCATTTTATCCACCTTATACTCGTATTCTATTCCACTCCATCTCTCTAGGACGAAAATCGGAATTTATTTTTTAATTTATTAATTTTGCATAGGGTATATTATTAAACTATTACTACTCCGGCGACATTCATTGAAATCAAAAGATTAAATTTATATTTAAAATACACATCGGATTATATCTACTACCAAAATATGCTTACAATGCGCTTACAATGCGCTTACAAAGGGCTAAAAATGAATACTCGATTTTGAATACGGCTTATTATTTGATTGGACGTTTATATTGACAATCCTTGCGTTATGTATAAAATATAGCTTTTTTGCGATTACATTCGCGTTGAATACTTTTTTTAAACTTATTTTGCAATTTAAACACTGACATAACATTGTGGTCAGAGATGTACAAAATAGTTTTAAAAAAGCATTTAAATACAAAATGCAAAATACTTTTCAGATTTCCTATTTCAAATGCAAAATACCAAATAGTTTTACGTTTTGTATTTCAAATGCTAAATGCAAAATAGGTATTTTCAAAATACTTTTTCAAAATAAAATGCCTTTTGACCAAATTGAATGATATTTTTATTTATTTTAGGTATTTATCATGAGAAATGGAATAGAGATACAATGCCGAGCCAACTAGCACTTTTTGGTCATATTTATCAGTATGCGTATCAATAAATTCTGTTGTTATTAATACTCACTTGAAATAATGTAAAAACTAGACTTACGAAAAGAAAAGGAAAGACTAAACAGTCTAAACATCAATTTTCTTTATTTAATACACTTTTTACCAATACCAGTTGTTCGAATAGATCATCACTAATTTTTCTTCTGTGAGGTCTCATAATCATCATACGAAAAAAGTCTTTCTACTGGTGATGAACTAGGTAGGGATGTGTTGTATTTTAAAAATACTTTTTTTATTGTGGGATATGCGTTTAGCATCTCCAGACTTGTGCACTCATCCTTCAAATATTGTAGGGTTTCTAGGTCTATAGTGGTATTGGCACTACCACCCTCACTGGTTGCAGAGGATTCTGTTGTGAGTTGTTGATGACGCGAACAGCCGAACGCACCCTCGGCGGCATTATAAGCGTCATTCGTTAATTTCATTTTTTTTAACTAGTCTGGCAATATTGACTTAACTTAGTCACAAAGTATTTTGCATTTTGAAATGAATATTAAAAATGCAAAATACATCTCAAAAGGTATTTCAAATAAAATACAAAATGTTTTTTACTAAAAGGCATTTAAATGCCAAATACAAAATAGGTATTTTGCATTTTGTATTTGCATTTTAAATGGAAGTATTTCAAATAAATCGCATCTCTGACTGTGGTTTACTACGAATAGTTTAATATGAATAAAAAAAAGTTCAAGATGGCCGTCAAGTACCCATTCAATTTCTACGTAATTTCTTTAAGGGTGCCTGCCTCTTAAATCGGTTTGGAGATCAATTGGAACAATAACAATAAAGTTCAAAATAGCGGCCACAAATTTGGATTCTGAGTTCAAATTAAGGTTATTCGAACTAAGGGTACCTCACGTATCGATTTCGAGACCAATCGGATCAATAACAAAAAAGTTTTCCATTTCCGTTTCAACCCTTATTTCAATCCCTTTAGGCAAATATATAGCCTATGTTACTCCACGATAATATACCATTCGAATGGTGAAATAATTTTTAAAATCGGTCCAGTAGTTTTTGAGTTTATTCATTATAAACAAAAATCCAAACATACAAAAATCCAAAAATACAAATGTTTCCTCTTTATAATATTATTATTAGTATAGATTCTATCCCATCTCTCCAGATTTAAATCATTATTTTGCTACGGAGATATTATAACACTGTTACTACTCCCACGGCATTCATTGATATCAATTAATAGATATAATAGCTGACCCGGCCACGCTTCGCTAGTGCTTAGTTATTATATGATTAATATTATATTCAATTATTTAGCATAGCAAATAGCCCGACCCACCTTTGCCTGGATGCAGATATTTTTTTATTTTAATCCGCACCAAATACATGTTATTTTTCGTAGAAGCTCTTATATACCTAAACATGAATTAGCTATCTTACTGTCCTGCTCAATCCCTTGTCTTCATTAACCATCCCGTCTTATACAGTGCATTTACATTTCGTCCTATCAAATCTGTCAGCTATCCCAGTCCTCTCCCCTACCTCCCACTCTGTCATATCCCGTCTCTCCATATCCAAATAGTGTGCCTTATAAATTTTTTACATTAAATACTTTAGCGATTTTGATTATCCATGCAATATTCCATCCCTTATTTCACCCCCACTATGATTTTATTCCAAAAATATTACGCCATTACTTTTTGTTAGTAATAAAGAGATGAAATATTATATTTCATAGAAATACACTCGCACTCACACACACAATTAATGTAGTTAACAATTATATTTAACTGGTTTCTCAAGACACAGGCAACGCCTAATTTGAGAATCCCTGCAATATTTTCCATAATTATATAAAATTGTTATTTTATTCAGTTCAGTTCAGTTTTTATTTTTATGTGTTATTTTATTAAAGATTTTTCATTTTCAAGTGACATTTTATCTTGAAAAGAAGTAAAACTTCTTAAGTGTGAATATTATTTATTTAATTGTCCTATATTTATGTAGCTTCATAATATACTCTTTAGTTTACACAAAATAAATTTCTGAACGTAAATAAATATATTTTAACAACCAGTTTAAATGTCAACCACTTTTCATTACTGTCATTAATTTACATCTTTAAAATCTAAAATACGCCATTAAACGAATATTGTGGATATATGTTGTCGATTCGAAACCTTTATTTAAATGCGTTATTTAATTTGAGGGAAGAGTTTACCACAACACATGTTTTTTTTAGTTTTTATCGACGGTATGAACATTAAATGTTTGACAATGACAAACGACAAACCCATGAACATTTTGTATGGCAAAATGTTTTTTCCTTTATTTTATACTTTCGTCAATTTAATCGAGATAAAAACTATCTCACCCTTTAAGTTGGAACAAATAACACATATCTACAAAGTTTCATTATAATTCAGTTGAGTGGTTTAGGAGTCCATCGCGTACAAACAACGTGACACGTGCATTATATATACACAGTCAGGTCATAAGTACTGTCACACAGTAAAAACTTTTCTTTTAGAATGCTGGTCACAAAAAAGTTAATTGAATTCGAATTTCGAATAGTTCATGAAAATAAAAATGTATACTTTTTAGAATTTTACTCATTTTTAAATATGAAGTGGACGCTTAAAGAAGACCGTGTTGCAGTTATTGCGTTGCATCGTTGCGGTTACGCGCCAATTCAAATGTTTGACATACTGAAAATTTTTGAATATAACCAAAAGATTCGTTTATCGTACCATCAAACGATACAATGAAGACTCTAGTGTAGATGACAGGTCAAGAAGTGGTCGCCCTCGGTCTGTTAGGACTCCAGCAGTGATAAAAGCTGTGAAGGCGCGAATTCAAAGAAATCCCAAACGTAAGCAGAAACTGTTGGCCCTTCAGATGGGGTTAAGCAGAACTACGGTGAAAAGGGTGTTAAATGAAGACTTAGGGCTTCGGGCATATCGAAGAAAAACAGGACATCGTTTGAATGCTCGTCTAATGGACCTGAGACTTAAGAGATGCCGCGCTTTGTTGAAGCGGTACGCGGGAAAAAAATATCGGGAAATTCTTTTTTCAGATGAATACATTTTTACCGTAGAAGAGAGCTACAACAAACAAAATGATAAAGTGTACGCACACAGTAGTGAAGAAGCGAGCAACCGTATTCCGCGTGTCCAACGAGGTCATTTTCCATCCTCGCTCATGGTATGGTTGGGAGTTTCTTATTGGGGCTTAACAGAGGTACATTTTTGTGAGAAAGGTGTAAAAAGAATGCAGTTGTGTATCAAAATACAGTCCTGACGAACCTTGTGGAACCTGTTTCTCATACCATGTTCAATAACAGGCACTGGGTATTCTAACAAGATTCGGCGCCAGCTCATAGAGCGAAGAGCACACAAGACTGGCTGGCGGCGCGTGAAATCGACTTCATCCGGCACGAAGACTGGCCCTCCTCCAGTCCAGATTTGAATCCGTTAGATTGCAAGATATGGCAACACTTGGAGGAAAAGGCGTGCTCAAAGCCTCATCCCAATTTGGAGTCACTCAAGACATCCTTGATTAAGGCAGCCGCCGATATTGACATAGACCTCGTTCGTGCCGTGATAGACAACTGGCCGCGCAGATTGAAGGCCTGTATTCAAAATCACGGAGATCATTTTGAATAAATTTTAGTGTCATAAGAATCTATGTTTTGTTAAGTTCATTTTGGTATATAAATGGTTACATAATGAATAAACTTGTTTCAATTATTTTATATTAAACATGTGACAGAATTTATGACCTGACTAGGTATTAAGATTATTTATATATTTTTTTGTTCGATGTTTCGATTAATTCGCAGCTTTCGAGTTACAATAAAAATATAAAAATTAAATAAAATTCGCAATCCATAAAAAATAGTTTATTTCAATTATACACAGACAGCTATACAAATACTATTGTAATGTTAAAGTATAAAAGTATCGGAGTGCTTCGTGCCACAAGCAATTGATTCACTCACTCTGAAACGTGTATAACAATTAGTTTTATTATTTGGAACTCCATGATAGAAACTCCTCGATTCTTTGCTCAAGTTTAAAAGATTAAAAGAATAATTCAACAATTTTATCAACACAGAGATTATTCGAGAAACCAATGATGGCAGATGAAGAAATTAAGCACAAGCTTAACAAAAGGATTTCCAGTGCCTTCGCAGCTAATACTGTGATTAAGATTGTCAAAACAATAAACAGATATCTACCGATCATAACCATCATTTTGGCCTTACATCTTACAATTGGTCCTGTATCTACTAGTGAAATGAATCAAATACCCCCGGCAGAAGTTTTTATTCAACCACCAGCAACCATTGTAACAATACCAAACTCTAGTATAATAGCAGCCATAACCCTAGGCTGAGTTGAAAATAAATCATTTCGTAGAGAAATTAAGTTTTATTTTACCTCAAAAGTATTCCATAATTTGTAAGTATCAAAAAAATAATTAAAAAAATATATTTAAGAACCTGTACATTTTTATTGCAATGACGAGATGAGCACGCCATTTTCCTGATGGTTAGAAATACGACTGCTCATGAACAGTATCAAAACCAAACAACACCTTGAATTATACAGGGTATATCAAGACTGCTACCGAAAACGAAGCCGGGTGGTAGTTTAAGCGACTTCAGACACAATGCAACAGAAAAAGTTGCAAAAAAAGGCGAATTTGTTTTTTTGTTATTTTTTTCCTATGGCCATATTTGGGTGGTAAATACATTTTTTCCTAAAATTATATTGTATGTCCTTTTATTTATAAATACTCTAAGGTATAAAAATTAAATTATTATTTTAGCAAAAACTAGGGATTTACCACCCTAAAATGACGATATTTAAAAAATCGTAAAAAATAATTGTCGCTTTTCTATGCGAAATTTTTAATTGCATTATGTTTGTAGCCACTAAAACTACCACCTGGCTTCGTTTTCGGTAGCAGTCTTGAGATACCCGGTATAGCAATAATTGACAATATTTCCAATAGTTACTTTGGCTATAATGCCCTTCAAGCCGACATAGAACAGTACGCTTACACTGCTTGGCGGATGAAATAGAAATTGCGGTGTTACCTACCCAGACTCTCATATATGGGAGACCTACCACCAGTACATGGTTTATCACAACTGGTTTTCAAGCATCATGTACGATCGTCGCTGTCAAGATGAGCAGTGGCACTGAATAACAGAAAAATGCCGTGGTACGAGCTGGGCTGCTATAATCAAAGGTATTCAAAATATACAGTAATAGAAAGAAAGAAAGAAAGAAATGCAATGCAAGAGCAGAAATTGTCACAGTAGGATTTTTGTGAGACTTTGATCTCCTTTCCTAGCCTTACTAATATGAGAATTTTCAAGCAATATTGATGTACCGCACGTTATGTATAAACAGCTGTAAGGACATTCTGGAAATGAATAAATTAATTGTAGAAACACCATCTGTGTAATTGGTATGGAGTGACGTAAATGCAATAACAGAATAGACAGCGACTTTGTTTGATAAAGTAAATTTGAATCGATCCTTATGTCTCATTGTATTAAATTTTTTGATTGTGGCAGCAGTAATTTCACTATTTAAAATACTGATAAATCGTAAATGTGTTAGGATTCTTCTAGCTAGAGAGTTGTGCCACATGAATGACCTCTGTGTCACATATGTATGATGTAGAATAACTTTCCTTACGGGATCACCTAGGTTTGTATTATTTAATGTAATAAGCTGTGTATGATTTTAACAAAAATGTAAATAAATAAATAAAAGCAATAGCCACAGGTTAACACTTCTGGTAGATTATGTATCTAATGCCAAGGATATAAAAAGATTCTATAATATTTACTACTGAAAAGTAGTTTGTTTAAGTGTTTATTGATACATATTTCTCCGTTCTGATTGCAACTGGTATTGAATTAGATAGAAGTGTACTAAGCAATACGAAGCGAATACTATTTTTATGTAATTAATATTAAAATTAAAACTGCAAACAGTCATTCTCAATGAATTAAAATAAATTTGTTAAATCTGGGGGCACGGCAGTGCCCCCTCCAAGTTGAGCTAAAAAGCGGCACAGACGTACCATCCTTTTCTCGAAGCAATTCAGACCATTTTCAACCCCCCCATAACTTCGTTGTGGTTACAGCAAGAAGCCTGAATTTTCAGTTACTAAGCAGGCACTGTGTAAACACGGTATATTTTAAATTTTATCCAATTTGAACCAGTAGTTTAAGAATTGTAACTTATCAAACTTTCTTAATTTTGTCACTCACTGACTGACTGACCGATCATCAAAAGTCTAAGCTATTTCTAGCAGACATAGAACCTTCAAATTTAGAATAAAATTAGTGTTTAGTGTCTAAAGTAAGGGAAAATTCAAACATTCGATAATTTGTGTCTAGTTTTCTAGATACACCAACTGCGTGAATAACTTTGTAATCCCATATAAATGGATAGGATTACAAAGTTACATTTGCAGTTAATGAATCATTGTACCCGTATATAATGGAATAATAGCTGTAGATTGGTATCTATATATATATATGAGGCATAACAGAAGGGGGGTATAGAGAGGGAAAGGGTGTATTCAGCCCATGAAACTATCCAACATTCCTCTCGAAAAACATGACGAAGAAAATAGCTCGAAAATATCAATTACCATGAAAGAAAGTACACTAATAATCAAATCCGCTATATTTGTGATAAATTAATATATACAAAAATAAGAAAAAAACATAAGACAGAGGCTTTAGGAAAAATCGTTATCGACTCGTAGAAGTGAAAAGTACCGAAAAGGAAAAAAGTAGGACTCTACAAAAAGAAGTGAGATCCCATCAAAAACATCCTGTAAAAAAATTTCAAGTCTCGCTGCTCAGTTTTTCTACCGCAAAAAGTTGTGAGATCCAAGTAATACCAAGTCGCTTAATTTATTTAGTCTTTGCTTAAGAGACTTGGCCAGCAGTATTATGTATAAATTGTACGATACATTATGTTTTCATGCGACGGCCAAGTCAATCTATTTATTTAAAACGTAAGGAATTTTTAATATCGATATGATAATAACTTACGTAATAACTTTATACAGAAGGTCCCTTAACCAAGGACTAAATAAATTAATCAACTTGGTATTACTTGGATCTCACAACTTTTTGCGGTAGAAAAACTGAGCAGCGAGACTTGGAATTTTTTTACAGGATGTTTTTGATGGGATATTCTATATCTCGAAATATCAATACATAGGAGGATTCATACAAAAGAAGTTTACCCAGCTGAGGTATAAAACGATCGAACTCTACGAAGACTGTTCACTTCCTTCATAGTGACTGCAAGAACTACTCAAGATTTAATTATAGCGCTTTAATTTAAAACAATAAACTGTGTTCCAGACTCGCTCCAGCTGCATCGAAGATTTTGTGAACAATAGCAAGAACCGGCCAAGACAATTAGTTTATCGGAATATTAACTTTCATCAGCAGAGCCATCATCGACAAGTACAAGATGGCTGATGAAGATAATAAACACAGAATTAAAACTAGTTCCAGAGTCTCCGCGTTTGCTACTGGTCGCAATTTCGTCCGAACAACACATAGATGCCTTCCAAGCTTGTATGTTATTATTGCCATATCGTTTCTGATTATTTCTGGATTAAATATTAGTTTTACCGACACAACATCTCTTATGTTTGGTTCTGGAGAGATTAACCAATTGCCTCCATCGGAAATGATAATACAACCACCACCAATAGATGTAATTATTCCGTAGACTAATTTTGTTTCATTTAGAAATAAATATTTGATTAACATAAGAATGCTTGTTTTATATTATTACCCGTGGTCGAGTCTGGCTTCGCCCGGGTGTAGATAGATTTAGTTCACATAAAAAAAAAAGCAACACCTACTAATTGTTTTACATTTAAATAAATAAAAT
Organism: Hyles vespertilio; assembly: GCA_009982885.2. NCBI lineage: Eukaryota > Metazoa > Arthropoda > Insecta > Lepidoptera > Sphingidae > Hyles > Hyles vespertilio. The sequence continues at coordinate 13,289,792 of CM042830.1, forward strand.
AAAACTCATTTATTTCAGGTAAACAGACCCATACAAAATTACACAAACAGAATATATAAAAAATCAAAATAAGTATAGAAATATCACAAACATACAAATAAGACCACCGTCGACTATATAGCTTTTCTTGTCCCGTCCCTTTATACCCCGTTCTGTCAAATAAGTCTTGAATTGGTCGATGAAACTGATACTGCTGATTAAATAATTGAAGCCAATAATTATATTTAATTGGCAAGTCTATAAGAAAATTTTAGCGAGTCTAAAAAAACAACGAACAAATTATACCTAAACAGTTTTCCACATTAACTACATTCTAACGAACGAACGAAAATTCGAACGAAACGAGAACGGACAACGAAAAAAGTGACGTTCTGAAATTTGTTGACACTGGGCAATGAGCATATTAATTGTACACATTTATTTATTTTACCGATTATATTATATAATGGGTCGAAAAATAGTTTAAGAGATAAATCCTCATACATCTATTAGAGTAATTTTTCAAAGGTATTATGAACAAAAAAATAAAAACTGTTTTGTTCGTGTATAACTGGTGGTAGATCTCTCATATGTGAGGTGTCGCCTGGATACCACCACAATGTCTACTTCTCCCGTCAAACAGCAGTGTAAATGCGTAGTTGTGTTTCGGATTGAAGGACCTTGTAGCCAGAGTAACTATTTTTTTTTTTATTGCATTTGATGGCGAGACCAGCATGCCGTTCGCCTGATGGTAAGCGTTACGACCACTCATGAACAGTGACAAAACCAAACAATACCTTTAATCACAAATGCATTGCTTGGCATTCCACTGCGCTCGCCATACTGAGACATTAGATGTTAAGTCTCAATATGTCCAGTAGTTACTCTGGCTACAATGTCCTTCAATCCGAAACACAACAGTGCATTTAAACTGCTGTTTGACGGGAGAAATAGACATTGCGGTGGTACCCACCCAGGCAGCCTGTCACATATGAGAGACCTACCACCAGTAAAACTACAGGACATATTGAGACATAACATCTTATGTCTCAGGATGGCGAGCGTAGTGGTACGCCAAGTATTTCTTTGTAATTCAAGGCGTTGTTTGGTTTTGCTACTGTTCATGAGCGGTCGCATCGCTGACCATCAGGCGAACGGCAGATCCTCTCGCCATTCATAGCTATAAAAAAAATACAAACTAATTTCATCGACGGGTCTTCGATGGCTGATGAAGAACTATAAAGTCAATCAAAGTAATTTCTATGCCGTTGCGATTAACATTGCATTAGCAGCAATTGTATCCCAACACGTATTTTATCATTGTGTTTATTATTTAGGCCAAAAATACAGTGTATCCTTAGCATCGTAACTATCATTTTGACCATTCCACCATCAGAATCTATAGTGCAACCTCCACTATTTATTTTAATACTAGCGGTCGGGCCCGGTTCCGCCCGGATGCATAGACGTTTTATAATGGCGGTCAAAATGTTTAATTCTGACTATCAGTTTAGAATATCGACCAATCGGACCACGAAAAACGAACAAAATTTCCTCGTATTTGCTAGAAATATCACCACTGCTTTCCTCCTATAGGTCATAGCGTGATGATATATAGCCTATAGCCTTCCTCGATAAATGGACTACCCAACACTTGTGTCACACGCAGTCGGTGTACTCGCTACACAGTGTCGGCAACAACATCTCAAGTATTATTATTTAAAGTGCTGTAATACACAAAACAATCAACTGACATCTAGACTTTCTCCAGATCTATCAAGTTTCATAAAAGAAGACATAACGACGATAAATAATTTACCACAGTATTGTATTGGATTTCTTCGAAAAATACGTGATGGCTGACAAGGAAAGAAAATGCAGGAATAATACATCTAGTTTCAGTGCATTCGCATTTAACATTGTGTTCTACTTTACCACCTGCTTTATTTTGTTCATTAGTTTGGCCCTACCAGTTTTGTCCAGCCCTGTTACTTCAACTCACCAAATACCTTCGTTTGAACTTGAAATCCAACCTGCACCGATCGTTGTAGTTATTCCAGGATTTATTGGTGGCAGGCCTCTCGTGTATGAGAGGCAAGGGTAGAAAACACCGCAACTATTTCACCCGCCATATATGAGTTTAATTGCACTGTTGTGTTTCTGTTTAAAGGTCATTGCAGTAACTACTGGACACATTGAGACTGACATGTTGTGTCTCAGCATGGCGAGCGCAATGAAATGCCAAACAGTGCTTTGTAATTCATGATGTTGTTTGATTTCACTCCTATCTTTGAGCGGTTGTATTGCTTAACACCAGGTGAATGACATTCATAACAATAAAAAAATAAGACACTTCTACTTAGGCTCTGTTGCATAAAGTAACTTTGACTGTACCTTTAACTCGTTCACTCCATGTATTTGAGATGTCAAAATTATACGTTTACCATCGTCTAATTAATTAAATATCATTTTAGTTACAACTCACGTAAATTTTTGCGATATTCACCAATTTGTTTACGTCATCATTTAACTTAGCAAACACATAATTTTACATGTATTTTCTTATTGGATGTATAAGTACTACTCATAATTGCTACTTACATCAAAATCTATTCTTTCGTTGAATGTGTTACCAATGGGAAACCTTATTAAATAAATAAATTGGTAATATTTTGTTTGTGTTATTGTTTTATACCAATTTATTCCTATTTTGGGGGACAGTACGTACTTATTATCTGAATGTAAAATACCCTAAGTACTATTTTGTATCCTGACAATTTGTATGCAAAATTCCATGATGATCGGTTGAGTAATTACGGCTTGGTACTATAAATAAACTTACTTTCGGATTTATAATATTAGTATCCTTCCTATTAATATCCTTACTACTTTGTCCTCTTCTTATTCTTGTCCTCAAGAATGCTATAAAAAACATCCACGGCCATCGTTTTACAAACAATCTATTCTTTTCAACGTGTTATTTGATGCTTGCAATTTTTTTCTGCAGTATTTGAACACGTTATTCATATGTGCACGGTTGAAGTTACAATTTAATTACAATTTAAAAAATATAAGTCTGAAAATATCAATAAAAAAAGTACAAAAAAATAATAAAAACTGCTATCAGTTTCGAAGCATTTAAACGCCATGTTGGCGCGAACTCGCTGTGACGTCAGAGGGCACGATATGAACAACGTAGTACTTGGATTAAGTTTCTTTCATGAATTGCTACAGAACTGTATTTCGTGACAAAATAATCCATTTTATTTAATAGTATAAAGAAAGCACAAAATAACTCATAAACAAACGTAAAACAATACACTCAACAAGCTAAAACTTCATAAGAACGTGCCCTCTGACGTCACTTTCCTTTTCAAGCAATAGATCGCGTTTCGGAAAAAATGCACGGCAAAATTTGAAATGTCATTTTTTAAGTATTTATTTTACCGATTTAGAGTTGATAAATTTAAAAAATATCTTTAAGGTATATTTCTATATTAATAAAGATAACAAAAAAAATATTTTGACTTATTTTGAAGTCTGGTGCATATTTCCTATTGTTATTATCTACTGCGCTATAATTCAAAACAGAATCAACTGTGTTTTAGTCAAGTTTTGGAAGGTTTTATTGGCCCAAAAGTATAAGAAAGGACAGCCAAGGTAAAATTTGGGAAAATATTTACTTGAATAATATTGTCAGAGAAGCCGATTTCGTTGACAAATTCATGATGGCTAATGAAGATAGTAAATACGATATTGTTGCGTTCTCCTTTATCGGTCCAAAACGCAGATTTCTTAAGATATTGTTGATTATTGCTGCCATATACCTTCCGATTACACCAAAAGTCAACACTGTTGGGATTAGATTTGGTCGAATCAATCAAGAACCTCCATCAGAAATATTTCCAGTACCAGTACGAACTGAAGTCATTATACCAGGGGTCATTGGTAATTTAGTCACAAACGAAGCAAAAGATTGGACAATCATGCTGGCTCCAAACATTTTATAAAAGGGAGAGTTTCATCGAAAAGTCCTTGAGAGCTCATGAAGAAAATTCAATGTAACTGGATCCTGGTAGTAATTACTAAAAATACGTACAACTTCATCGATACAATACAATGCGTATACTAACTTTAACGTAACTTTCTCTACCATCATTGCGCTCACGTCTCATGGATAATTCTAGAACTAATTATCTAAATTTATGACGATACAATTAATTTGAGTTCGTTCCAAGATGCATCAATGTTTCATTCTGTTCTCATTAACTGCTTCTGGTTAATTTAAATCATTTATCTTTTATTGTGAATAAAGTTCCTTTATTGTTTTTTTTATTTTATTTCGTTATGTTCATATCGTCATTACTTCTATCTACCATAACTGTATACCTATTTTTTTTACTTTATATGTTTATGTATAACTGTGTTACTAACTATAAGGATATTAATAAACGAAGTCAGGAACACAATTAGTGAATTGACAGATATACAAATAAGAATGCAAAGCCACCACATAAAAATAAAAATGAGTCAGAAGTTTTGAACAAACCACCCGTATGCATTGTATGTATTTCACAAACAAATTCCGTTTAATTTAATTTTCAAATAATTATTACTACAAGAATTATCATTTTTAATGGATATAAAAGAGCTGATTTATACCTATTATACATCCATATATTATAGGTATTCATATAATAGGTATGTATACATTACTATAGTAGGTTTTATTTATACACTCATACCATATTATGTGTTATTTTAAGTTAATCCTAATGTGAGACAAATGGATTAATTAATCTTCACTAGTTCAAGAAATATATTGCAAAAACGATATTTGTAATAAATTTGTGCTAAATAAAATGTAATGTATTCTTCGTTTATCAAATTGAAACTGGTATAAATTAGATAGCAATATAACTTCTAAAACTAAGAGAAAAGCATACTGTTTAAGTCACTTGCCGTTTCTTCTTCACAGTAACAACACAGTACAGTAATTAAGGATACCAAAGATTTTGTGAAAGACAACTTCAATAAAGAATATTTAGATTTTCATTTTATGCTTCGCAGTGTCAAATGTCAAGTGATAAAGATTTAAAACATAAATAAATCAACTGTGTTCTAGACTTACTAGAAGGACCAACCAAGACAAATAATTTACCGGAGTATTATACCTCATCAGCAGAGCCGATTTCATCGACAAATACATGATGGCTGACGAAGAAAATAAATACAAGAGAAATACAACTGGTTCCAGTGCCTTCGTGGCTAACATTATGTTCTACTTTATCATCACAGCGCATTACCTTGCCATTTTGTTAATTTATTTGTGTATGACACGAATACCTCCATCAGAAGTTGTGATTCAACCTCCTGCTGTCATTGTAACTATACCAGGACCCATAATTAAATAAACTTAGTCTAAGTTGTATAAAGTAACTGGCCATTTTAGCGCCATGCATTTGAAATGCGACGTTATCCGGTTCCCATCATCTAAGATCAAATTATTGTCAATGTCACTGGATATACCTGGGCTTATGCCCAATATAGAAAACGTAATCCCATCAAAAACATCCTGTAAAAAAATTCCAAGTCTCGCAGCTCAGGTTTTCTACCGCAAAAAGTTGTGAGATGCATGTAATACCAAGTCGATTAATTTATTTAGTCCTTAAGGGACCTTCTATATAAAGTTATTACGTTAGTTATTACCATATCAATATTAAAAATTCTTTACGTTTTAAATAAATAGATCGACTTGGCCAGCAGCATTATGTATAAATTGTACGATACATTATGTTTTCATGCGATGGCCAAGTCAATCTTTTTATTTAAAACGTAAAGAATTTTTAATATTGATATGGTAATAACTAACGTAATAACTTTATATAGAAGGTCCCTTAAGGACTAAATAAATTAATCGACTTGGTATTACATGCATCTCACAACTTTTTGCGGTAGAAAACCTGAGCTGCGAGACTTGGAATTTTTTTACAGGATGTTTTTGATGGGATCTCACGTCTTTTTGTAGAGTCCTACTTTTTTCCTTTTCGGTACTTCTTACTTCTAGAATATCACTAACGATTTTTCTTAAAGCCTCTGTCTTATGGATTTTTTCTTATTTTTGTAGGTATCAATTTATCACAAATATAGCGGATTTGATTATTAATGTTCTTTCTTTCATTGTAATTGATATTTTCGAGTAATTTAATCTATTTATTTGCAAGTTTTTCTTCGTCATGTTTTTCTAGAGGAATGTTGTACAGCTTCATGGGCTGAATACACCATTTCCCTCTCTATATCCCCTCCTGTTATGCCTCATGTATATAGATATCTATCTACAACTATTATTCCATAATATACGGGTACAATGATGCCTTAACTGCAAATATAACTTTGTAATCCTATACTTTTGTATGGGATTACAAAGTTATTCACGCAGTTGGTCTATTTAGAAAACTAGACACAAATTATGAAATGTTTGAATTTTTCCTTACTTTAGACACTAAACACTAATTATATTCTAAATTTGAAGGTTCTATGTCTGCTAGAAGTGCCTTAGACTTTTGATGATCGGTCAGTCAGTCAGTGAGTGACAAAATTAAGAAAGTTTGACTAGTTATAATTCTTAAACTACTGGTTCAAATTGAATGAAATTTTAAATATACCGTGTTTACACAATGCCTGCTTAGTAACTGAAAATTCAGGCTTCATGCTTTAGCCACAACGAAGTTATAGGGGGTTGAAAATGGTCTGAATTGCTTCGAGAAAAGGATGTTACGGCCTATAGCTCGACTTGGAGGGGGCTCGGCCGCGCTCCCAGATAACTAAGTTCTATAAGATAGTTAAAAAACGCCAACTCGCACTAGTCCAGTGTGCTGGATTTTACATTATAAGGAAATAGAAGAAAAGAAACAAAAACGATTTATTTGTTGCACCATCGACATTATTATAATAATAGATACGCAGAATCAAAAATGAAAAAAATTATGGTCGCAATATTACTAATATAATCTAGCCAAACCCCTCTTAATCGTACTCTTGGCTGTAGAGGAGGCCCGTGTCCTGCAGTGGGACGTATATGGGATATAATTATAGACAAACAGCTTCTAATAAGTTAAAGATAAAGATAAAGATGTTTTATTTGTAACAACATGCGTGCAAGGTGTTACATAACAAAACATAGATTCAATCATGTTTAGCCACAGAGGCGTACAAATATAAAATAATGGGTAACAATTAAATCTATACAAACATTAACAATAAATTCTTCACTTACTTATCTAATAACAACTTTCTTAAAAATATTTATTAAATTAACTTTATGGTATCTTATAAAAAATTAAACGAAATCAACAAAAACAAATAATATAATTATCTATGAAATATACACAGTCAGGTCATAAGTATTGTCACACCATGGACGTAGCATCAAATGGACTCGACATTCGAGTTCCACCGTAAGGGACAGACATAAAGTAAAAAAAAAAAGCAGGGTTACCAGGTCATACATTTTCTCATAATTATTTTAACTAAATAAATAAATAGACGCTACATTCAAATTCATAGTCCTGACCCTACAAATGATAATCTTGTGTCGTGGGTATCAGAAACTACGAGAGACTTTTTGGTCTCACTAACACCCCGATTTGAAAAAAATATCAAGTCACTCAAATATTTGTCTCCTCTTGAGCAGGCATCGAAACCGCGGCCTCACGTTTTACATCTGGCGTCTAACCAGCTGCGATGAATGATGCGGATGAAGGGCGTCAATATTAAACAACGTGACGTTTTGCAATATTTTCACAAAGGTTAGAAAGCAGAAAAGGAAAGATGGCTTTGTATAATTTTTAATACTTATATCATTTACGTAACTCGAATAATACATAGTAATGATAATATATACATAGAAACAAAACCTGCCGAGTGTTCTATAAATTATAGAAGATCAGAGAATTCATAGTAACGTAACTACTAAGGATAGAATAACATCCTACTTTATTTTATTTATTTATTTTAAGAAAGCTTACAAACAAGTATTTACAATATCTATATATATAAAAATGAATGTTTATTTGTATGTCATCGATGAACTCAAAAACTACTGGACCGAGTTGGCTTATTTTGGTCTTGAAATATTCGTGAAAGTCCTGGGAAGGTTTCAGGAGTGAGAAAAGTTGGAAAATTTCTAAGGAAGATACTAAAAACCTTTTTTTTGGGTATCGTTCAAGCGTGATGTTCCAGCCAATATAGAATGATCTTTGTTTATTTGACGGGAGACGTAAAAGACGGTCCAGCTTCAACTACCATCCAACATAAAATGATCTATCTTTCCATTGTCTTTCATTGACGGCTGACGAAATAGAACAAAATTCAAAAAATATGTACATTGTGTATATAATATTATCTAGATACGGCGTCTTGCGCGTAATTTTGTTTAATGTAAAATAAAACGATGTCCATGTCTACAATATAGCCCATTGTTTTTTGAGATTATTGCAACAATTTTAAACAAGGTATACTCTATCGAAGCGTTTGCCGGAGTACACCAAAATATATCTAATTATAATTTTTCGTTTTCATAAAGGACATTGTTTTTTGAATTGATACTTTTAGATGCGCTGGGGGACAAATTTAAATTCCGCATTAGTATTGTTTTCAGACTCAAGAATAAAAAAAATATTGCTACGTTGATGCCGTATCTAGACATTATAATGAAACGATATGCAGTTTATATTTTTAAATATTTGTTTTATTACTTACGTCACCTGGTAAGGCAGTATGAAGGTTTTATTAATTTGTATATGGTAACGTACTAGACGCGACTGCCAACAAGTTTACGATGGTCACGGGTTCAAATTCCAGGGCACACCTCTGACTTTTCGGATTAATTTCTACGTCAAATAAAATACGCCAACCCGCACTAAGCCAGCGGGGTGGACTATATCTTCTTCTATAATATAAAAATGAATCGCAAAATGTGTTGGTAAGCGCATAACTCAACAACGCCTGACCAATTTGGCCAATTCTTTTTTTTTATGTTTTTTTACTTTATTACTAACAAAAAGTAATGGCGTGCAATATTATTTGGAGAAACAGCATTCTGGTGCTGAAATAAGGGAAGAAATATTGGATGGACGCTAAAGTTTTTAATGTAAAAATTTCATAAGGCAATCTTTATATGTACATGTGTATATGGAGAGACGGGATATAATAGAGTGGAAGGTACGGGAGAGGGCTGGGATAGCTGACAGATTTGATAGGACGAAATGTAAATGCACGTTATAAGACGGGATGGGTAATAAAGAGAAAGGACGGGACGGATCGGGAAGAGACTGAACAGACGTATGAGACGGGATTGAGCCGGACAGCAGGACAGCTACGTCAAGTTTAGGTATACAAGAGTTTATACGAAAAATAACAGGTATTTGGTGTGGAGTGGAATCAAAAAATATATGCACCCAGGCGAAGCTGGGCCGGGCCGCTAGTACTTAATATTTTCATAAATTAAGTTCCTAATAACAAGCTTCTACAAACGAATCGTAAATAACAAAGGTACAGAAAACCCATTGATATAGACCTAACTCAAATGTAACAAAATGGAAAAAATATACCTACATATTTTTTTATTTTCTATATCTTAATTAAAATAAAATGATATAGCAAAGTATCGAATGTGTAATAGTACATTTCTTTAATCATCTGGCTTTTTTTTCTGTAATATCGATTTTTCAAAAATACAATTATGCACTTTTTGTTTTCATCCATATCAGGCTCATGTGTCCTTTCAGCACTCTGTTATTCCCCACAGTTTCGGATTCGGTCATCTGAAAAATTAAATCTAATTATTGAAAGAATAAATATATGTAATTAATATGTGCAAAACAAAATATAAATTGAAATAACGTAAGGTAACGCCACGCCTCGGGTCAAGGCGTGTGTGGATTGGGTATTTATTGCATTGACTTTAAGTTTTGGCACTCAACGTCTGTAAGTTGTAAACATATAATCTTTGTTTTTGTTGATAAAACGACTGTTTGTGTCCAAAATAAAATAAATAAAAAATAAAGAAGTATTAAGCTTGGTAGATTGGGTGCATTTTTGTAATTTTTTCGAATACAGACTTCAAATTTGAAAAAAATAACTTAACTGACTTCGAAACTACATTTTATAATTTATAGATTATGCATGTTGTAGCTTCACTTAATTCACAGGAGGACAATTTATGAAGACAGGCTGCCAGGAGACTGATTATAGAAGAGGTTTCATTCATTTTCGTCTCAAGGATGAATACTCTGGATTTTTATTATTTACATTAAATAGATTATAGTTTACCTTTATTTCGAGTGGCGGGAGAGAAAACGGTTTTAAGAAAATTATAATATGCTTAGTCTTCTGAATGCAATTTTTGAACGAGTGTGTTTACCCAGCTGTCTAATTTTCCGTCACATCCTATTAATTTGATCCACAAAACACGCGAAGGTAAACCTTTTGAAAAGCTGAAATAAAATGAATGATGGTTTAATTTACCATAAAACCAGGAAATGCAAATTGTTATAAGCTGGTATCCCGAAACATAATACAGGGTATATCAAGACTGCTACCGAAAACGAAGCCGGGTGGTAGTTTAAGCGACTTCAGACACAATGCAACAGAAAAAGTTGCAAAAAAAAGCGACAATTTTTTTTTTTTGTTATTTTTTTCCTATGGCCATATTTGGGTGGTAAATACATTTTTTCCTAAAATAATAGTATATACCCTTTTATTTATAAATACTCTAAGGTATAAAAGAGTTTAAATTATTATTTAAGCAAAAACTATGGATTTACCACCCAAAAATAACGATATTTAAAAAATCATAAAAAAAAAATGTCGCGTTTCTAGGCGAAATTTTTAATTGCATTGTGTTTGTAGCCACTAAAACTACCACCCGGCTTCGTTTTCGGTAGCAGTCTTGAGATACCCGGTATAATCCAACTAATTTAAAATCATGTACAAAATGGCGTCCTCTTCGAGTAGTATACAGATTGTCATAATAAACAAAGTCTTAGATTATATACTCGTCTAGATTGAGCAATATCAACAAGCGATGCGCTAAAAGTGTCCTCACTTTCGTTGATATGTGTGAGTACCGGTCGTGTATTTATTGTAATCCAACTGTCAAGGTGTGTGTGCTTAGGGATGCCTACTCCAGATTATTAACTTAACTTTTCCCCATTATTTGATATACAAAATAGGTTAAATAAAATATTTTTTCTTTATTTAAAGTATCATTCATTATATTTATAACGCATTTTAGTAAAAACAATAAAGATCTAAACCCATCTCATAGTGTTTGTTTCCGAATAGAATTAACTCTTTGGATTTATTGCCTGGGCTGTTATCTGATTTCTGTATTTATGTAAAATATAAATCATCATAAGTAAAATGTTCGGAACACACAACTGAAGTCATGTGAGGCTACGAATAGTCTTCTTTTCGTTTCCGCTGTGTAATGTCTCTCCAGCAATTTGCTAGTACGGAATCCGTAGTCTAAAAATATTATTAGGACCTTGAATAAGTTCTCGCTGTTTGTTCAAAGATAACAATAGCAGTACCCCGTTTGTGAAATTTTGAATGGTAATACACATGCAAGGCAAATCATTAATAAAATTCATTCTCTTCATCTTCGTTTCATTAATATCGTGTAGGTAAGTATTATTTACTCATTAAATAAATAATGCCATTCTTCTTGTTGTTATTCTGATCGAAATATTATGTAATGATATTTGTGTTTTATAGTTTCTCCCATAGTTTCAACAAATCTTCCTAGTAATAAATTGACAACACTGGCCAATGAAACTCATCTTCAAAATAATAAATTAAAAGTTCATGTTTTCTTCAAATAATAGTGGTTTAACAATAATGTTACCGATAGAAAGTGATATTGGTATTATTATACAGTTTTCCCACACAGTTGCGATACAATTCGACAGCACAAACCGGCATAATTAATTATTTTTCGGGAGCACGTTATCCATATGTAAGTAGTTCAAATGACACTGACGTACGTGAGAAGCGAGTCTACCAAATTTGGTAGACTTTTTTTGAGCCGTGCGGTGAGGTGTGATGTGCCATCTAGACGAGTATATAATCTAAGAAACAAAGTCAAGATAATTTGGTCTTATAATACTTTTAAAATACGTATTTTTTATGCAAATATAATCCTATTTTTCAATGTATTCTATGAAATACTAATTGCAGATGTTAGTTATAATGAACGTCTACATTTATTTTTACCAATATACTAAATAAAATGCACTTACCAGTGAGAGGTTATATTTTCATATTTTCGTTTAAATCGGCTATCATAGCCAATAATAAAGCAGCACTCCATTCCTTTTGTCTTATAATCAGTTTCAACACTCTTTTACATACATTTTTGACCGCAAATATTCGTAAAATACTCAGTAATTTAAGTTTATAACAAACCGCACGTCCTATGTGTTTGGGTAATACAAAGTGTTCCCTACAAAATTATGTGAAACTATGACAAGGACCACAAATTGTGTTTTGTCACTTTCATTCTTTATGGTTTATGCATAAGTCTAAGTGAGATGGACTATATATGTCAAATGCATGTCAAGTCTATTTTGATACTACGTCTATGTGTCACACAGTAAAAACTTTTCTTTTAGAATACTGGCCACAAAAAAGTTTATTGAATTTGAATTCCGAATTGTTCATGAAAATAAAAATGTATACTTTTTAGAATTTTACTCATTTTTAAATATGGAGTGGACGCTTAAAGACATGGACGTAGTATCAAATGGACTCGACATTCGAGTTCCACCGTAAGGGACAGACATAAAGTAAAAAAAAAAGCATTTTTATTTTTTATGCAAATATAATCCTATTTTTCAATGCATTCTATGAAATACTAATTGCAGATGTTAGTAATAATGAACGTCTACATTTATTTTTACCAATATACTAAATAAAATGCACTTACCAGTGAGAGGTTATATTTTCATATTATCGTTTAGATCGGCTATCACAGCCAATAATAAAGCAGCACACCATACCTTTTGTCTTATAATCAGTTTCAACACTCTTTTACATACATTTTTGACCGCAAATATTCGTAAAATACTCAGTAATTCAAGTTTATAACAAACCGCACGTCTTATTTGTTTGGGTACACGCAGTGTTGCCCTACAAAATTATGTGAAACTATGACAAGGACCGCAAATTATGTTTTGTCACTTTCATTTTTTAAGGTTTATGCATAAGTCTAAGTGAGATGGACTATATATGTCAAATGCATGTCAAGTCTATTGATACTACGTCTATGCTTAAAGAAGACCATGTTGCAGTTATTGCGTTGCGTCGTTGCGGTTACGCGCCAATTCAAATTTTTGACAAACTGAAAAATTTGAATATAACCAAAAGATTCGTTTATCGTACCATCAAACGATACAATGAAGACTCTAGTGTAGATGACAGGTCAAGAAGTGGTCGCCCTAGGTCTGTTAGGACTCCAGCAGTGATAAAAGCTGTGAAGGCGCGAATTCAAAGAAATCCCAAACGTAAGCAGAAACTGTTGGCCCTTCAGATGGGGTTAAGCAGAACCACGGTGAAAAGGGTGTTAAATGAAGACTTAGGGCTTCGAGCATATCGAAGAAAAACAGGACATCGTTTGAATGCTCGTCTAATGGACCTGAGACTGAAGATATACCGCGCTTTGTTGAAGCGGTACGCGGGAAAAAAATATCGGGAAATTATTTATTCAGATGAAAAAATTTTTACCGTAGAAGAGAGCTACAACAAACAAAATGATAAGGTGTACGCACACAGTAGTGAAGAAGGGAGCAACCGTATTCCGCGTGTCCAACGAGGTCATTTTCCATCCTCGCTCATGGTATGGTTGGGAGTTTCTTATTGGGGCTTAAGAGCGTATACACCTTGCGCGCAAAGTCAACTATAGGTATTTCTTCGTTAATTTCACGCACACATAAGCGACCAAAGCTGTGTGCGTAGAGCTGCCGCGTCGGCTCGCTATACAATCGGCTCAAACAAATTTGATCCGTGCGCTTCAAACATTCAATTGAAATGTAACTGTAATATAATATCATATAAATATTTTATTTGCATTATAAGTAGACAAATATTACTGTGCAAGCAAAGAATAATACAAATATTGGATACTAATCATATTTTCGTTATTATTGCATTGTTAAGTTGCATTCAAATCAGTGTTCAATCAGTATACACTACGGACGTTTTATTAATCATTTCGTGTTCGAACTCATAAATAGTGTTAGGGGCCTTACAACCCCTTACAATTACGAAATATATTTAATTTTATATTACAATACATAACATAATTTAGCCTCGGAATTACATCCCATTATATTACCTGAAACATAATTTATCATATAACAAAATCATTGTAGGTAATAAAAATAATTAAATATTTTACTACCAAAGTACTAAGATGTGGTAATCGCATTCCGCGCGTAGCTATTTTTACTACGCGCGGCATAATCGACTTCAGCCAGGCCGGAGCGACGAGCGATACGTCCTCCCTCTAGAAGGCCTAGCGGCGGTCTGATTTGATCCACGTCGGACAGCGTGTTTTATAGTGGTTTTTAAAATATTTGTAGAAAACATGAAAACTAATTTTGTTGAAATATAAAAATGGTAATTTATTGATAAGATGTTCTTCTATTGTAATATGCAATTGTTATAAAGAATTATGTACGATAAGCTGGTGAAAAAAAATATGTTCTTGACGAGAGTTTCTGAATAATTTCGCATTGTTTAAATTTTTATTTTTCAGGAACTAAACACAAAAAGATTTTTTTTCTCAGCAAAATCCCTCCATAAGGGTTTTATTAGTCTGATAATATTTTTATTTTCATCTTATATTTAGTGGTTTCGGATATCTTAAGCTTCTAAATTGCCATTTAAAGCCTAAATAACGAAACTTGTGTTCAGTAATCCTTATAGTACTCACAAATTATCCATCAATCTATAATGTTTTCCACCAAAATCCCTAGATGACAACCTTTTCTAAAATTAGTACTAATTATTTTACCTTGAAATGGTTTATTGGTGGCTATTAACTCATTTGAAAAGTCCTGTTTTTAAGCCAAAAAGCGCGTGCAGGGTATAAACGCTCTTAACAGAGGTACATTTTTGTGAGAAAGGTGTAAAAACGAATGCAGTTGTGTATCAAAATACAGTCCTGACGAACCTTATGGAACCTGTTTCTCATAGCATGTTCAATAACAGGCACTGGGTATTCCAACAAGATTCGGCGCCAGCTCATAAAGCGAAGAGCACACAAGACTGGCTGGCGGCGCGTGAAATCGACTTCATCCAGCACGAAGACTGGCCCTCCTCCAGTCCAGATTTGAATCCGTTAGATTACAAGATATGGCAACACTTGGAGGAAAAGGCGTGCTCAAAGCCTCATCCCAATTTGGAGTCTCAAGACATCCCTGATTAAGGCAGCCGCCGATATTGACATGGACCTCGTTCGTGCTGCGATAGACAACTGGCCGCGCAGATTGAAGGCCTGTATTCAAAATCACGGAGGTAATTTTGAATAAACTTTAGTGTCATAAGAATCTATGTTTTATTAAGTTCATTTTGGTATATAAATGGTTACATAATGAATAAACTTGTTTCAATGATTTTATATTAAACTTATGACTGAATTTATGACCTGACTAGGTATAATATATCAGCTTTCAATTTTATCATTAAAGAACTCATTAATATTATAGTATGCTTTGTTTATTAAAAATTGTTTTAGAGTATTTTTAAATCTTGTAGTACTTTGTTCTTTCCATGTTACTAAGGATTGTAATCCCTAGATGAGGCATACGTTCAGCAGTGGACTCCCTGTGGCTGAAGAGGAAGTTTAATACAGTTATATTGGCGATGGAAAGAGAGGCGGAGGCGGTCCGATAAAAAGATGGGAAGTCGACCTACCAAAGGGATGGAGAATAAAAGCACAGGACCGAAACAAGAGGATTGCATTAAAGGTGGCCTATGTCAAAAGACAACCTGACCTGGGTGCTGAAAGACAAACCTCGGAATAGTTAATTAGTGAATTAGCCTTCCTGTGTTTATTATAAGATTAAGTTAAGTTTTTTTTTATTATTTTATGTAAAAAAAACTAGCATAAAGTTTTACCTAATTATTGTAAACAGGTTTCAGGCAAATAAAGGCTATTTTTATTTTTTGAATTGACTCAAAAAATAACTACACATACAATTTAAATGGTAGCGGCGCGGCGCGTGCCCGACGCTGATAAACTGTAGCGCCTTAATTTTTACCCGTTTACAATTTTCACTCAAATAAAATTGCTCTAATGAAACAAAAGGTGCTTTACAAAAATCAACTTAAAATCCGGAAAAGTATAAAATAATTTTAAAAACAACAAGACTGAAAACTGTCACATTCATAGTCTTGACCCCACGCTAAGATCGAGTCTCGTGTCATGAATATCAGAAACTTTTTCAGAGACTTTTCGGCCCCACAAACACCACAGGTATTTGTTCCGGGTCTAGGGAAATAAATACCTGTAGATCTGACAAATATTTGTCTCGGTGCAGGGATCGAACCTGCGGCCTCTCATTTCACAGCCGGCGTCCAACCAACTGCGCCACTGAAGTTGATTTGATCCCTATACCTATCACCATTGCAAATACATTCTCGCTGACCTTTATTCAAAATACATACAGTAGTTTTAAACAAACTTTTATACCAACAAATACATACCAATCTTCGAATTTCTTCAATCAAATCACCCTTGTGGTAGAGTCACGCTGTTGTCAATTTAAACTCCGTATGAATGGGCAGGCTCGTCCAGGCTCATGCTGTCTCCCAAACAATCGAGGTGAACCGACAATTTTACTGTCTCGTTTCATTCGATAAGGTTGTCTCTTCCCATCCTTTTTCTCCCTGCTCCCCTTCAAATTTGATAGGCCGGCGACACATCCATGAGCGGCAGTGATCACTTACCTTGATCTGTTTGCTCATTTGTCAGATCTATGCAACAAAAAAACCTGTTCTGCATTTCAAGTTTACTTTTAATAATAATTATGCAACTTCGTGTCTGTCTTTTACTTCCCAAAGTTATTTCGTATGTGTTTTTGTTTGTTATTTGTTGTGATCGGTTCGATTCCGGTATCGAATAAATCTATGAAACAGCCTTTACTGGAAATATTTATTTAAATAATGAATATCTATCGCCGGTCGCTACTCTACCCATATACCACATCCAGTATAGTCAAATTTTGAAGCTGATAAAATAAATAAATTTATTCAGTCGAAAGAAAATCATTTTTTTCATATCAAACTACCCCAAAACATATGACCTTGCCTGGGAATCAAACCTCAATCCGCTCTTTCATAACCGCGTAAATCACTGAGCCATCGAGGCGATGGTCAATCAGTACAGGTCAAGTGTCCATGGTAGTAACATTGACTTGATCCCAATAGTTCATATTATTGCGATGGCAGGTCGCCGGCGAAAGTGCCTTGCGTAACCGAACTGTGACGGCGATAGGCGGAAGGGACGAGACGGTGTCGATATCGATAAAAATATAAGGTATTTTTTTTTATTTCTTCAATTTTACAATTACACACTAAGATCGAGTCTTGTGTCGTGAATATCAGAAACTACGAGGGACTTTCGGTCTTACAAACACCCAGACCCAAAGCAAATAGCTATGGATCACAAAAACATTTGTCTTAGTGCTGGAATCGAACCCGTAGCCTCTCTTTTCACAGCCGGCTTCTAACCAACTGCGCCACGGATTCTGTTGTATTCATAAAAAAATGTTTACAAGATACACAAACTAACGGCCCGGCCGCCGAGATTATTCCAAAAATCGAGTTAGCTAAATATTAGTTTGATGGCTCTAGTATAGATTTTCAAACTAGTTGCAATGTTGTTTTTTTCAATCTGCTTGGAAAATATTGTGAAATAAGTTAGGCACTAGCATAAATTACGAAAGCTTCTGGAAATACAAGAAAATAAAATATATTTTAGATATTGGTGAGAACATACCATTCCTGTTCAAATATATTTAAACTTAATCTACAAATCAAACAGTCGTAAAAGTAATCAGCGCATTTCTGTTAATACATAACAAAAGTAAATGAAGTTAACACAAGTAAATATTTAAATGTACAAATACTTTAATTACACAACGCTTGAACTGTAGTCTTGTGGCGTTAGATATCTTAGTATAAGAAAACATTTGCTAGATAAAAGATATTAAAAGCCATACAAATAGGGTATTGCTTGCTTACCACACTATTGATAATATAAACCTCACAATTGAAACCTGCATAATTGTATCGAGTTTCGCGAACATTCAGAAAATATTTGATGATTGGTCAATATAATACACGACAGGATTTTACTGACCGAAAGATATCACTGTCTTTTTCGGTGTATACTATATTTAAATTGTACAACAATAGCCATGTATTATATACATACATTATACATCATCTATTTTCTGTACATGTGTTATCTAAAATCCCACTAAAATTCAGAATCAAAGATTTAATTTGAATTTAATATTATGCGAAGAACGATCTATCCCGAAATTTATTTATAGTATCAACTTTTTAATACTTATACATAGAAGAAAACGTTGCAAATATATTCATTATCGTGTAAAAATTTTAAATACTATCGAAAACAATTCCAACAACATGCGCCATCACTACACAGTGGCGTACCATCACAGCGTTGCAATAAGTTTTGTTAACTCCTAGTGTTGTTTACACACAGCCTACGGGGACGTTTATCGACAGTTAGTGATGTGAAATTAGTGAGAGAAGACGTATTGTTTATTTTATTACGTCTTATAATAAAATTGTGACATTCTGCGATTTTGTTGTGGACTCTGTGACTATTGCTGTGAAATTGTAGTTATTGTTTGCATATATTGCTGGTGAGTTAAATGTAATTATTTTGTTAGCTTTCTTCAGGTAACAGAAGTGCATAGATGCATTACTCTCCTTTAATCTTATCGTTTTAATTTTTCTTTATTGGGCACTTCAACATTCAAATTATAAATTGAAAGGGAAGAAACTGCTCTTCCAATACACAAGTATTTCTTATTTAGGCGACAGGGCTACTGTTTTGTGTCTAATAAATATACATTTTTACTATTTAATTTCCTATCCGGCCTATTTATAGCTACTTCTCGCAATCTCTTTTATTTTTGTTTACTAATTTTAATGCTATATCACCAAAAGTGTTTAGGCAGTTCAGTAAAGATTGTAGTAAGTTGACGGACATAGACAATACTATTTATCATTTATTTTAATATTCAATAAGTTACTGTGGTAATCCTGGGTGAATGAAAAAGTCCGGCTGTTGTCTTCATGTGACTGGTGATAATTTAAAATCCCTTTTTCCCGACGTCGAATTATAATCATATTTTTATTCATTTGTTTAAATGATAATTTCACAACTAACGTATTTGGTATCACATATCCTTTCGAAAAATAAACTCATAAGACATGACGGTTTTAAATCAAAAGCTAAGCGAAAAAATACTTTCTCGGCCATGTTTAAAAGTCCACTGAGATTTCACAAGATTGCGTCTCATTTGCGTACGAAAATTTGAATATTTACACATTACATCTACACAACAAACCTGAAATCCTTGTTAGCTATTGCGCTCAGTCATCACTAAAATTATTATAAGACGGGTGATATTGACAAATGGTATTTAATTTAGCCCACATTTTTGTCATCTATATAACCTAGTAGGTACCCTACATCTTCTATCTATATATATAAAAATGAAACCCGTTTCGCGTTGTCACGACATCACGTGTGAACGGCTGAACCGATTTGGCTTATTTTGTTCTTGAAATATTCGTAAAAGTTCTGGGAAGGTTTTAGGAGTGAGAAAAATTGGAAAATTTCTAAGGAAGATACTAAAAACCTTTTTTTTGGATATCGTTCAAGCGTGACGCGTCCGGCCAATATAGGATGATCTTTGTTTATTTGACGGGAGACGTAAAAGACGGTCTAGCTTCAACTACCATCCAACGTAAAATGATCTATCTTTCCATTGTCTTTCATTGACGGCTGACGAAATAGAACAAAATTTAAAAAATGTGTACATCGTGTATATAATATTATCTAGATACGGCGTCTTGCGCGTAATTTTGTTAAATGTAAAATATAAGGATGTCCATATCTACCAAAATAGCCCATTGTTTTTTTAGATTATTGCAACAGTTTTAAACAAGGTATACTCTATCGAAGCGTTTTGCCGGAGTACACCAAAATATATCTAATTATAATTTTTCGTTTTCATAAACGACATTGTCTTTTGAATTGATACTTTTAGATGCGCTGGGGGACAAATTTAAATTCCGCATTAGTATTGTTTTCAGACACAAGTATAAAAAAAATGATATGTTGATGCCGTATCTAGACATAATAATGAAACGATATGCAGTTTTATATTTTTAAATATTTGTTTTATTACTTACGTCACCTGGTAAGGCAGTATGAAGGTTTTATTAATTTGTATATGGTAACGTACTAGACGCGACTGCCAACAAGTTTACGATGGTCACGGGTTCAAATCTCAGGGCACACCTCTGACTTATCGGATTAATTTCTACGTCAAATAAAATCCGCCAACCCGCACTAAGGCAGCGGGGTGGACTATATCTTCTTCTTCTATAGTATAAAAATGAATCGCAAAATGTGTTGGTAAGCGCAAAACTCAACAACGCCTGGACCAATTTGGCCAATTCTTTTTTTTTAATGTTTATTATTGCTTTATTACTAACAAAAAGTAATGGCGTGCAATATTATTTGGAAAAACAGCATTTTGGTGCTGAATTAAGGGAAGGAATATTGGATGAACAATAAAAAACGCTTAAGTTTTTAATGTCAAAATTTCATAAGGCAATCTTTATATGTACATGTAAATGGAGAGACGGGATATAATAGAGTGGAAGGTACGGGAGAGGACTGGGATAACTGACAGATTTGGTAGGACGAAATGTAAATGCACGTTATAAGACGGGATGGATAATAAAGAGAAAGGACGGGACGGATCGGGAAGAGATTGAACAGACGGATGAGACGGGATTGAGCCGGACAGTAGGACAGCTACGTCAAGTTTAGGTATACAAGAGTTTATAGGAAAAATAACATGTATTTGGTGTGGAGTGGAATCAAAAAATATATGCACCCAGGCGAAGCTGGGCCGGGCCGCTAGTAACAAATAAATATTGTACAAAATTTGCAAAAACTCCGATATGATGTTTTGGTCAAAAATCGTGATTTTAGTTATGACAATTTTTAACCAACCTGTATACAGGATAGCTGAACATCGGTTCTCTTCGGGAACAAACCGGAACATTAAAAAGACTTCGTCTAGACGAGTCAGTCAGAAAAGAAATCGCTATTATTGACACAAATGATTTTTGACAATTAATACAAAATAATGGTTAGTTAAGTACACAAACTCATATTATTGTTGTGTAATGTATCATTTGTTGTAATAGCATTGCCTTCGCATAAGTATGCGTTGCCTTCTGTACGGAAGGCTTATGACACGTTTCCCAGATATCAATGCGCACTTGCATAACTGCGATATTGTATCTACTGTACAGAGATGGTTCTCTATCGTTAGTCCAGAAAATTTTGCCGACTTTTTTTTTATGACCTTGTAGGCAGACGAGCTAGCGGCCCGCCTGATGGTAAGCGGCTACCGCTACTCATGGACCTCCGTAGTGCCAGGGGACCAGCACAACAGAGTCGCTGCCTACCTCGAGGAGAGTACTCTCCTTAAACCTCGTTTGAAGAAGGACAGGTCATAGCGCTGAAGAAACACCGATGCAGGGAGTTTATTCCAGAGCTTGCACGTACGTGGTAGAAACAACTCTTCGGAGCACCATGGAACAAACGATAGAACACACAGAGAGATCCGAAGTCTCTCCGCAGTTCTAACGGTTCCAATTTGTCCGTGAGATCGTGATCATTGACTATTCGACAAGCTCGTCGCTGTAAGGAGTCAAGTGGGTCGAGCTGGTATTTTGGGGCACCTGCCCAGAGGTGAGAGCAGTACTCCACGCGGGGCTGGATTTGCGCTTTATAAAGCGACAATCTATGACCCGACGTAAAGTACCGCTTGGCTCTGTTCAGGATTCCCAACTTCTTGCTCTCCAGTTTGGCTTTGTCCTCCAAATGACTCCTAAACTCGACCTTGCTTGATATTTCGATGCCAAGGATTCCAATACTCTCGGATCCTTGGAGAGTAACTCCTTAGAATTGCGGCGCCATGACAAAGGGGTCCTTCTTCGCAGTGAACACGCAAAATTGTGTCTTCGAAGGGTTAAATTTAACTAGGTTCAATTCACCCCATTCGGAGGCCCGCCCCAGAGAGCTCTCGACTTCAGACACAAGTTGAAACCGTCTTTCCATAATGGAATCCCGAGAGTGGCTCCGCTGGCCGATGTGCCGCGCGTCATTCGTACCATCATCTGCATAACAATGCATGCTATCAATAGACAACATGTCATTGATATGCAGGATAAAGAGTGTCGGCGATAGCACCGACCCTTGTGGAACACCAGCATTAATGGTCTTGGTCTCAGAGCAACAGCCGTCCACTACGACTCTTATGCTCCGACCATCCAAAAAGCTGGCGATCCATTGGCAGAGCCCCTCAGGAATTCTATACGCAGGTAGCTTCGCCAGAAGGGCGCGATGCCACACTCGGTCGAACGCCTTCGCAATGTCAAGGCCGACCGCAATCGCCTCACCCCCACTCTCCAAAGACTCCGCCCTACGGTGCATGAGGTACAAAGCTTCCTCAAAAGCTTTTCACATAGGCTTATTTTATAATTATTTTGGGTTAAATTTAATCAAAAAAATCTTATTTATTACCATTAACACTTACGGTTAGTAACACTTACGGTTTTAATGTGTTTTGTGTAAATAAATCTCTCGAAATAATTTCGTATTTTTTTGGCATAGCCACGTTTTTGTCACCTTCTTGTAGTAAAAACATATGTAATGTTCCCGTGGATGATTTAGGAATTGACTTTTCATAAGCGCTATTTATTGCCTCCATGATCAAGCAATAAACCAATTTCATTTAATTTAATTTCAATTCAAATGTACATAATATTTGCTTATGGCCCCACAGATTATGATGAAATTTGGTATAGGGATAGCTGACACTCTGGATTAACACAGAGGCCTTTATCCTGAAAAAATATAGTATTCCCGTAGGACGATTCCGTAATCCACATTTAAATATTTGGTAGTCTTTCAAATTCGAATGGGGGGCACGGGATAGGAAAGGAAAGGATTACATGCTTTTCGTCAAGGGATTGAATAAGACGGGCCTTAAAGTAGATATAACGGAATAGGTAATATTGTATGTAATGTTGACTGGACTCAAAAGTTATCTGCATCCGGGCGAAGCCGGGCCTGACCGCTAGTAATATGTTTATATAAAGCGTCCACATTGAGTTATTTTAAATGTATTAGAAACGAAAGTAGTTCTGTGTTAAAAATAGTTATTAGTACATATTATAAATATGTAATATCATAGAGTATTTAAGATCACCGGAAAATACAAAATAGCTAGTGAAAGCTAGTAAATATTCATTTTTTACAGAATACAAAAATATTTTGTGCGTATCATCGAATGACCTTTGAAGTCCATAAATAGAAATGATGGCCTCTAATATTGTATATTACATAATGTATTTTATCTTGACACGGCAATTTTTGTGGCTTGTCCGACATTGTGCAAGTCAGTGATTAACATTGAAAATTATATTAGTGAAATATTTAGTGCTAATATTGACACCAGAGTAACCACAGGTGTAGTCAATCATATCCACATCGACCTGTAATAAGTGGCCTGCATCCAGCGACTTCCTGCTATCTGAGCCAGGACTTTCGTCCACCTTGAACGTCCTTCAATTAACTGTACTTGTTTCTAACTACAGAACTTGATGGTATGGAGATCCTTAGGGAATGCCTATATTCAGCAGTGGATGAATCCTGTGGCTGAAAAGAGAGAGAGAACCACTGGTGTACAACCCGCCTAATTAATCCTTGCAAATGTATCGGCTTTCGGGATCGGTCTATGTATATTCGGAGTTGAGAAAAACGACATAATTGCGTCGTAGAGAATCTCTCGCACATTCAATTGTTTATGTATTTGTCTCTGTCACTCCTGAGCAAATTCACTAGCTTCCCTCTCGTATCACTAAGTTCCCATGTGCCTGGTACGTGTATAGCGCACTTATTTTGTTTGTAATATCCTCTCTACTATAATATGAGAATGCGAGAACATTCATTATGTATATAGAAATCTTTACATTTAAATTGGAAGTGCATGGTGGCATGTTGGTAACGGATCAGATGCGACTGCTTGCATGTCCACGGTAGTCAGTTCAAATCCCAGGTCACACCTCTGACTTTGCTGAGTCATGTGTGTATTGATTGTCAATCACCACGCACTATAACGGTGAAGGAAAATACCGTGAAGAAACCTGCATACCATAGCGATTTGTAAGAATATCTATAGTATGTAAATTCCACCAACCTGCGCTAGGGGACCGTGGTGGACTATAGGGCCTAACCCTCTCAATCATACTCCAAAGAGGTCAGTGCCCTGCAATGGGACATGTTTGGGCTGAAACGGATACAATACATTTAAATTGCAAACTGTATGGCCAAGAAGACGCTGATATCTACGTGAGAAAAATACGAAAATCACTTATAAGTTATTCTACGAGATTCGATCTCACTTTTTGTTTTCTGATCCAGATACATACGCATATCATCAATTACACAAATTTACCAACTTTCTAAGAACAAAACTATCAAATTATTGAGCCAATAAGTAAATATTTCAATATTACAACAGTCCCACGCTTAATCTGAGATACAAAGTCCAGTGTCGTGGGTATCAGAAACTACAAGAGATATTTCGACAGACTAACAGATCTGGAATAAATATTTGGGCAGACTCAATTAGTGTCATTTGTTTTTGTAAAGAGATCGGGCGTTCTTAATTCAAAGCCCACTCTCAAAGAATTGCGCTACGTAGGCTGTAATAGTCCGCTTTCAAACAAAAAACAGCTGCATCTTTTGGTTCATTACATTAGAAGCTACGATGCCACAGTCATACAAACAAGTCAAACATATAACCTCCCTCTTTTTGAATCGAGGGTTAATAAAGTATATTTTTGGTTACACATTTACATTTGAGTGGAGGCCACGTACAGGCAAGGGAAATGTCGGACGCCCGCATACAAGGTGGACGGACGACATGGCTAAGTTTGCGGGAAGTCGGTGGATGCAGGCCGCTTCCAACAGGTCGATGTGAAGATCCTTGGGGGAGGCCTATGTTCAGCATCCTGTGGCTGAGATGATGATGATGATGATGGTAACAAAATCTTAAAAAAATGAATTATTATTTAGAACAAAATGAAATTGGTCGAATAAATACAGAGCAAAACCTACTCACATATTAAAAAGGTCATTATCCAGCAGTGCTTTACAGACTGAGATAGTTACAGAAAGTAAATAAAACAATATTTTATTTACTATTCTACTATGTATGTTTTATTACATAGTTCTTATCGCAGACGATAAGTCGGTATGTGTGTCAAAGCGCTACAATGACACTTAGATAGTGTTTTGCAATACGCGGGTGTATCAAGTATCAATACTTACATAACCTCATTAAAACCTTGGGAATATGAGAGTAGTTCACTCAAGTTCTGATAGATGTCGCTTTACATATTTTTTGAGAAACTAGCTATAATTAAAATCCTTCTTTCTTTCTAGTGTTGGAATGGAATGTGTCATCACAAAGTCTTACAAGACTCGAACCTTTGCCATTTGTACTAGGTACTTAGCGCGATTAAGGTTAGCTGCGAGATCTTCTATACTAGACTAGTATACAAAAAGTGTGTGCGTGTGTGTGGGCTTATCTCACAAGGCTGAAGTGAAACTCCAGAAAAGTAGCCTACGAGTGAATGAGACTTTAATGGATTTTGAAAAAGCGGCAACAAAAAGAAACAATTATAATACAATACTTTTCAAGATTTTGCTTTTTCGTTTCATAAAAATTCAAATCATAACGATTTTCTAGAAATTTTATGTAATAAGTATTCAAACTCATACACAGTATTTCTACAAAAAATATTAAAATTCATACATTTGTTTATTCATACATGTGTTTCATAAATACTCCATTCACTTCTTTAGCCTACCTACCTACACTCATCCTTCATAAACTGTGTGTCACATCAGTATTACTCAAAGATAAATCTCTAAAACCTAATTGCTTCGAGAATATTTCGAATGTAATTTCAGCGCAATTTTCCTCTTAATTGCACATAGTTTATTTGGCAAACTAAAGACCAGTAATAGTTTTTTGTACACTCACTTGAGAAGGCCCATGTCCACCAGTTGGCAGCTGTAGACTTGTGAAGGTGGTGATGTTATCATCAACAGCACGGCATACAACTTTCCTAATAAAACTTGGCTACCATAGGCAATTGTAGCACCTGGGAGTATAGAAATATATCCCTATTTGTTGAGGATAAATAAAGATGAGAAAAGGAATAGAGAATTTTAAGCTTCTTTTATTGCAATGAATGGCGAGACGAGCATGCCGTGCGTCTGATGGTAAATGATACGACCAATTTAAACAGTAGAAAAACTAATCAACAGCTTTAACTACAAACCAATGCTTACATTCCCCTGTACTCGTCATCCTGATACATAAGATGTTAAATCTCAATATATCCAGTAGGGACTCTGGCTACAATGTTCTTCAAACAGAAGCACAACAGTGCATTTACACTACTACATGAGAAACTCAACTCAACAAATCGCGGCAACAAATCTATTTCATTACATAATTTGCAACGTTTCGGTTGAATCAACCCATTCATGCTATATCTCTATCAAAGATTTGAAACAAGTTTTCCGTAATATTCAAGGTTTTCTTTGGATTCGAATAGGATATATATAGAGTCGAGAACAAACGGCGCTAGGTACCGACAGGATTCGAGGTTAAGGAGAAAAACATAAAAACTAGGCGAAACCGATTGAGCAAATAAGGTTTCGCAGAAGCGTTGCGAAAATCAACGCTTACGAATTTCTACTGTTGGTTTAACATCTTTATGATACGTATTGAGTACGCTAGAGTATTAAGCTGTACAACCGTTGTTTTGTTGAGAACATTTTGAAAATATATGATACATTAACTATGAGTCACATATTAGTTACGCTGGATTTTTTGCAGGAAAATTGATACTTGTTGGGAAATTCTTTTGGAAAAATACTATGTGTATCCTCCGTAGCGCAGTTGGTTAAACGCCAGCTGTGAAACGTGAGACCGCGGGTTCGATCCCCGCACCGAGACACTTATTTGCGTGATCTACAGGTAATTATTTCGGATCTGAGTGTTTGTGAGACCGAAAAGTCTCTCCTAGTTTATGATACCCACGGCACAAGGTTTGATCTTAGTGTGGGGTCGGGACTGTATGTGACTGTTGGGCGAATTTACTTTTTTTGATGTTTTTTTAGAGAGTGCGTAAATACAATAACTTTGATCTTTAAACATCAGCAACCTTACATTGCAAAACGGTGACGTACTTTTATACATAATAGATAAAAAACAAACATAAAATATCAAAGACTCGGGAAAAGATGACGATAGAATTTTAGGATCTCTAAATAAAGCTCCTTAATTGCCAATTCTGAAAAAAGAAACAAAAAACTTCTATTAACTCTTACGGAAGAGAGCTTCAATTACTAAAAATAAATATGTAATCAAAATATATTGCATCGTCACCATAGACTTAATATTGATGATTGTCACTTATAAAAAACAGCTTAAAAAAGACTCAAATTAACAGCGTAAAGGGAAAGGCTCAAAACGTCCTTGATTCGGGCACAATGACAACCTTGTGGCACTGATTCAGAAATGATCGGACTAATGGCAAAATAATTACATACTTATCTAATGCCGATGTTTAGTTTTTGCTACTTTTTTGTAGTGTAAGCTTGGCGAAGGGCCACCTTACCTTACCTTATAGTATTTATATATCGTTTTTCGCACAACATAAAAAACCAATAACAATGAAGAATATAACAAAAATGGATAAATGGCGGCCTTATCACACTACGCAATGACATTTGTTAAGTGTTAAGCCCATAGTATGATGTCACTAGGCCAGTGTCATGGACTATGGCCTAAGTCTTCTGAATGAAATACTCAATAGTAGACTAATACAGCAGCAAACACAGCAGTTAATCCAATATTTATTGTATTATAATCTTATTTATTAGGACAATGTTATTTTTTTTTTTGAAAAAATGGTGAGATGTGCATACCGTACGCCTGATGGTAAGCAATACAATCACCCATGAACAGTATCAAAACCACACATCACCTTGAATCACAAAGCAATGCTCGGCATTCCACTACGCTCGCCATCCTGAGCCATAAGATGTTAAGTCTCAATATGTCCAGTAGTTACTCTGTGCTAATGATGGGCGAAAGAAATAGACATTACGGTGGTACCTACCCAGGCGACCTCTTACATAATATGACAGAACAACCACCATTAATTTTCATTAATGATTAATATGGCTACAATGCACCCATAGATGTTGTAATACATATGAGACTAATCACGTACGGGATGGCAATTTTTCGCCGGTCTACTCAATTAGGCAGGTCCGGCAAACGACCCATAACTCGCCTGATAGTAAGTGATCACTGCCGCCCATGAACATCCACGCTGTGATCATGGATGCGTTGCGGTTTATCACATTGGGCAACAAGCGAGAAAGGAAAAAGACAGGAAGAGGAAAGGAGTATTAGGCAATTTACTCACCGAACGAAACGCGACAGCAATGCTATGTCTTCACGTCGATCTCCTGTGAGACAGTGGTACCGCCCCGGACGAGCCTGCCCATTCATACTGAGTCATGACTGACAACAGTGGGTCTACCACTTCCAAAAAATGACAGGCTGAACCCGACGTCAGTTACGTGGGTCAGAAAGATAGATTCTTAACCCCTATGAACGATAGTAGACACCAAATTATAATCTTAATCAAGGCAGAATTATATTGATTATTCACCTTGACCAAAATGTTTGAAATTAATTACCATAAAATTCTAGTTATGTTATGTAAACTTATTTAGATGGTAAATACGTTTCACCCGTTCCTCTCAGCACTTTACAAAATGAAAAGTGCGATAAAGATCTCGGGTTTGAGCCCCGGAGCACATGTCTAACTTTTCGGAGTCAGGTGAAATAATAATTGAACAAAAATCTCGTTAATACGACTTACGGATAGAAATACACAACACTTTATTGAACACCACATAACATAATGTAACAATTATAATATACAAACTAGTGTTGAGTAGGACATACAAGAGGCAGTACATTTGTCCCGTACATGACGTCAAAATGTAAGAGCGGCTCAACTTTTTAATTTGTACTACTTCATATTTGGTGTACTACTTGGTCTGTAATGTCATTTTATTGGCGTGAGCCGTGAGGCAAAGTTATGACACACAAATAAGCATCAGTACGCCTCACTTCAATTGAAGTGGGACATTGTACTGGCTCAGTACAAAAATGAGGCTACTCTTACAAACTCTTTTTCAAGTCATGTCCTACTCAACACTAATACAAACCATACAAATAGTCAACAAATAGCGGTCTTATCACTAACAGCAATATCTTGCAGACAACCATAATCAATATAACAACAGAGTGGGGCATTAGAGAAAAATAAAACTTAATTAATTATATTTAACAATGGAAGGGGATCAGGTTGGAATCCACGCTTGGCGGCTATGTATATTTTATTCATTATTCAATAAAGTGGCGCCGGCAATTTTATTCGTTGAAAAAACAAATTAAAGAGTATTTATAATAAAAAAAAGAAAATTATAATGAATTCTTTCATTTAAGAGGTCAGTCAAAAAGATCACAAAAAATATACATAAAAATAAAAACATTTATGTATTTCATAATTTAGTTTATGGTTCACGGTTATTAAGGATTTGACTTTTTTTAGATTAAAAAAAATGATGACATCCGTCTCTGATTCCAATACGAGTATAAGTACTCCAATATTCTCCAATATCCATGGCACAATAGCTCAAAATCAGCATTAAAATGAGACTACTCTTTTTATGCAAATTATTGTGTTATTAATATTTTTTAAATCAAAACTTCTAAGGCACAAAAATAACTATATGATGGACGCTGTCATCATATTCTAGATTTTGATAAAAGTTGCCAGTTGCAGCAACACTTTTCTGTTGCCGCCATTGTAAATTTCATAGAATCTGACAGGTTTCTTCAATTACAATTGCTCTGTATGCACAGCGCCTTAGGAGCTAGAACAGTCAAACAAACTAGTCCAAGCCAATTATTGACACCAATGACACAATATATATATTAATATTTCATTAGAAGGTCAAGTTTGTTTGTTTTGTGATTATGAGGTATCGTTTTTACATCAGAAGCTACTCAAACATTGGAATATATTTGTGACAAATTATTCTTTCTTCATCAATGTCGTCCAATGTTTATTTATTATCCTCTTATATGGTTTAATTAAGGCTATTACTTACGAGGAACCAAATCACATGTATTTTTTTTATTTTCGACACGCTCTCTCTTTTCTAAAGGTTTCACTCCACGCCACGAAAATATTCCAAAATCACTAGAGAAATAATAACAGTTCTCCATGTGAAATTCCCCTCCCAAACGGAGAGGTCAACGCACTTTCACATTTCACTTCGTTTGTTATCTATTCGCGCTCGCAGCGGTTCACTGTTCGTGACATAACATACGCAATGCTAGCTTTTTTTTCTTTTATTTTTGACTGTGTTTGTTGACAAACAGCCAGTGAAATTTTGAATTTTGTCTTTAATTGTTCGATTTACAAACAGCTATTTTTTATTGTTAGTATTCATAGTTGCCAGTGTGTAATTACAAGCGGTTTTTTTTTGGAATAGTCAGTGTATCATTTAAATAATCAGTGACACTTTTAGTTTTCATTTGTTCTCAGTTTTTTCATTAAGAAATTGCCAGTATTATTTTTGTGTGTCAATGAGTTCATTGTTTATGGGAGTACCTACATACAAGGAATAATTTTAATTAAGGTTTGTATACTTACTGTTTAGCCCGCACAATAACGGTGAAGGAAATCATCGTTAGGAAACCTATATACCATAGCCATTTGTTAGAATTTCCTTATAAAAGTCCGCCAACCCGCACTAGGCCAGTGTGGTAGACTATATAGCCTAACCACTCTCAATCGTACTCTCGATTGTAGAGGAGTCCCGTGTTCTGCAGTGGGATATATATAGGCTGATACAGATACATACAGGGTATCTCAAGACTGCTACCGAAAACGAGGCCGGGTGGTAGTTTTAGTGACTTCAGACACATTGCAACAGAAAATGTTGAAAAAAAGCGACGATTTTTTTTTATTTATTTTTTCCTATGGTCGTATTTGTTTGGAAAATTCATTTTTTTCCTAAAATAATAGTGTATACCCTTTTATTTATAAGGACTCTAAGCTATAAAAGAGTTTAAATTATTATTTTAGCAAAAACTATGGATTTACCACCCAAAAAACACGATATTTAAAAAATGTAGCAGTTTGATATACCCTGTATATTTACTTTTTATGAGGGTGCCATAGCGTAATCAAAAGTAGACCAAACTAATTAAATAGAATTGTTCCCACTATGGGCTGAAGTCACATACCTTGGTCCATATGCCAGTTTTTTTTCTATAAGTGATTCATTTATTACCATAGTGAGAGATAGTAGGTTCCTGGGCAGAACCTTTAAAATAATGATTTTAATTAAATACAATTATTATTTCCCAAAATTTACAAACTCTACTTTACACATTTGAACTATCGACTCCTCTATGTAAACTATTCGATCCCCTACAGTCTAAACCAATAAATAATATTTATCACAACGTGCGAATATCTTTAATTATTTTTTCCAGAAATGTAGCAATTCGACACGTAAAATGGTTTAACATGCAGACATCGTGGGTACAGATGACTACAAAAGTGACTAGTATCACTTGCAACTCCAAAAGTTTATTTTGTTTAATTGAAAATCGTGTTATATCGAAAAAATAATTCTAAACAGTCATAGGATTTCTTGCACGCTATATTCAAAAATATTTTTAAATAAGATTAAATATATACTGGAATAACAACCATATTAAAGAATCTGTCAGTATACCGCTTTTAGGGTATATCCGGTATACTAATAAACACATAACCACTTACAAGGCCAGCATAATTATTTATATTGTAAAGAAGAGTATATCTAATAAACTTTGTATTAAACTATAGAAGTACCATACTATACAACATTGGAATATAAAATATGTGTCGATCAGCAAAAAATAATACTGAAATTTTTAAAAACGGTTTAACCGTTATACAATTGATAGTTTAAAAAAACTAGAATGAAGTGTGAAACACTTTTCTGTCCGCATATACCGGCTTCGCACAAATAACTCCACGTTTTTCGTTAGTAATGTGATTTAGTAAATGGGCGATTGGTTTAAAGTGCACTGTCATGGAAAAGAATTTAACTATTAATGAGTTTTACCAGTTTTTTCGATGAGGAAAAACATCGTGACTATTTTTAGATGTAGTTAATAGCCTAAATTTAAGCCTAAGTTTGTGATAAGTAAATAACTGAAAGCCATTTACCGAATGGTAGGGAAGTGGACATTATTTATTTCCAACTCCTCCTATTAATTTAACTTTCTGATTAATTTCGTTGCGGGTTAAAGACAAGTTAGACATTCCCGGAGACTCGCCGAGCTTCAATGCTTGGTGTCATTACATTGCGTGCCACTGTTGATCCTGGCTTACAGGAGTTGCAGTGGTGGGTGTGAGGGCGGGACAGTCTCCTACCGAATGGTCGCGGGTTCGAATTCCAGTTGACACCTCCGATTTGTAAGGAATGGATCAACTGCTATTATTGTTTATAATCATAAAAACAGTTGATCCGATTGCCCGACCATCGTAAAAATCTATATTAAAAAAGCAAAAACACATTTCAGTAAATAAATTATTCAAAATAATAAATAGACCCAGCCGTCACACTACTACTGCTTCCATGTTATAATACAATTCTATCCATCCATCCATCAGCCAATGGAAGTCGACTGCTGAACATAGGCCTCTCCCAATGATTTACACAGACCTGTTGGAGGCAGCCTGCATCCAGCGACCTCCTGTAACCTTTACCAGGTCGTGTAACTATGATATGCTTTTTTGATCTCACAACACTCAGACATATGGAAGTAATATAGCCACGATGTTGTCAGTCATAACTCTGCATGTAAAGGCAAGGTCTTCGGGGTCGGTGCCACTATCTCTCACGAAATCAACGTGAAGCGACAGCTTTGTTTTTGCATTCCATTCGGTGAATGAGGTTCGATGTTTGTTCGGATGCCCAATACACCTTTCCTCCTCCCATCCTTTTTCCTTCCCGCTCCCGATTTGTTGGCCTGGCAACACATCCACGATTCAAGAGTGGATGATTATGAGCGGTAGTGATCACTTACCATCAGGTGACCTGTTTGCTCATTTACCGGACCTGTGCAATAGTAAAAAAAACATGGCTAAGAAACTAGCGCTTATAATTCACGCAAAGATTTATGCCAACGCAAGGATCGTACCCGCGGTCACCCCTTCCATGGCCGACGTCTCAACCGACTGTAAAACAAAAGCAATATTTAGATTAATTAAAACTAAGTACAAATAATATCACGTAAACCTATCAATAAGATCTTTTCGTGGGAGAGCCGTGTAACTGCTTAGGCGGTACTATAAATGGGCTGGCTCGGCCGGAGTGATACCACGACCTCACAGAAAACCGGTGTGAAGCAGTACCCACAGTGCTGTGTTTCACCGAGTGAGTGAGGCTACCGGTAGCCCAACCCCTACCCCTCCTTATGATAGCGCCGTATAAAAATTGTTTACCCCAGAGGGGTACCAACAGCCACGGCGTTGGAGAATCCCCTCCTGGGCGTCCACACCCCGGATTTATACCGGGTCGTGGACGTCTAGGCTGCTCCACGTATTCTGGGGGGGGCACTACTGCGCTTGATGGGAGGATAACTCGGGGTAAGAGCAACCCATCGCCGCCAACTTTTACCGTGGATTTCTGCAACATCAGGGGTTTACATTCTAACCTTGATGCCGTCCACCACCACCTCGAGACGGCTAAGCCGGCCTTGCTCTTTTTGACCGAGACGCAGATATCTTCTCCGGCAGACTCCGCGTACCTCTCCTACCCGGGGTACAAATTAGAATACTCTTTTGTACCACGGGCTGGGGTGTGTGTGTTTGTTGGAGAGGATGTCTGCTATCAACGCCTCCATCATTTTGAAGGAAAGGACCTGTCCATCCTCTGGTTGCGTATTAACGGCAAAGACCATCCTCGCATCTACGCATGCCTTTACAGGTCTCATAGCGGTAATTCAGAAACGGACCGACTAATGGAGTGTATTCAAACGGCTACAGATTCCATCCAAGAGCAGATTCCATCCGCAGAAGTTGTGGTACTTGGGGATTTTAATGCCCACCATGCTGAATGGCTGGGGTCCCCAACCACCGACTATGCGGGCAGATCTGTTTACGAATTCGCCTTGGCATATGGCCTGAAACAAGTGGTAGCCGCACCGACGCGAATACCCGATGTGGAAGGCCATACACCTTCCCTGTTGGACCTTCTGTTGACCTCACATCCGGACAATTATCTGATCGGGATCGATGCCCCTCTGGGATCATCTGATCACTGTCTGATAAGGACGACGGTGCCACTCATGCGCCCAATTCGCCCACAGTTTGCAGGCTGTCGCCGTGTGTGGCACTACAAGTCAGCAGATTGGGATGGGATGCGATCATTCTTTGCGTCCTACCCTTGGGGGCGAGTTTGCTTCACGCCGGATGATCCTGACGCCTCTGCTGACTCTATTGCCGATGTGGTGCTGCAAGGAATGGAACTATTTATTCCATCCTCTGTTGTGCCCATTGGTGGTAGATCCAAGCCTTGGTTTAATCGCTCCTGCAAAATGGCAAATCGCCGTAAACAGGCATGCTACAAGGCTTGGGCAGATGCAGTGGCAGCTCAGGATGTAAATACCAGCGTCTTAAAAAAGGAGTATAACTTTGCCTCGAGGTCCTTCAAAAGAGTGATAGCAATGGCGAAATCGGATCACATTGGCAGAATTGGCGAGAGATTGGTTCGTCTTCCTTCGGGAACGCGTGCATTTTGGTCACTCGCCAAAGCTGCCATGGGGAATTTTTGTAGCCCTTCCTTTCCACCTCTTCGTAGGGGGGATGCATCGTTGGCCCATGGCGCAAGAGAGAAAGCCGATCTCCTAGGCTCTCTTTTTGCGTCTAACTCCTTTCTGGATGACGGGGGAAGCGAACCGCCGACTATCCCGCGGTGCAACACCAAAATGCCGGAAATTCGGTTTTCGCAACGGCTAGTGCGTAAAGCGCTGTTCTCCCTTGACATCCATAAACCGAGTGGACCCGATGGTATTCCTCCTATTGTTTTGAAGAGGTGTGCTCCTGAGTTGGCTCCGATCTTAACGCGTCTTTTTCGGCACTCCTACTTCTTAGGCGTAGTCCCGGCTTCGTGGAAGACAGCATTAGTGCATCCGATACCTAAAAAAGGCGAGCGCTCGAATCCTTCCAACTACAGGCCCATAGCCATTACCTCCTTGCTCTCGAAGACAATGGAATCCATTGTCAACAGCCAACTCCTTGGGTACCTTGAGGATCATCAGCTATTAAGTGACCGTCAATACGGTTTCCGTAGGGGCCGCTCGGCTGGTGATCTTCTCGTGTACCTAACACATAGATGGTCGAAGGCAATCGAGAGTAGGGGGGAGGCGCTGGCCGTTAGTCTGGATGTAGCGAAGGCCTTTGATAGGGTCTGGCACAGAGCGCTTCTGTCGAAGCTTCCTTCCTACGGGCTTCCCGAGAAGTTGTGCAAATGGCTAGCTAGCTTTCTAGCGGACCGGAGCATCAAGGTCGCTGTCGACGGTGCATGCTCAGATCTCAAGTCCGTGAACGCTGGTGTCCCACAAGGCTGTGTGCTATCTCCCACGCTATTTCTTCTGCATATTAATGATATGCTGCAAATTAGCGGCATACATTGCTATGCGGATGGCAGCACGGGTGATGCCTTATATACCGGCCGAGCTAATATTTCTCGGGAAAACGTCAATGAGTGCCGAAACAAACTTGTGTCTGAAGTCGAGTCCTTACTATCCAGAGTCTCGGATTGGGGCCGACATAACTTGGTTGAATTTAACGCCTCAAAAACACAAGTTTGCGCATTTACCGCAAAAAAAATCGCCTTTCGTCGTATCACCTCAATTTCAAGACACTCCTCTAAACGCCACAGCCAGCATCGGAATTCTTGGTGTCGAGATATCGAGTGACGTCCAGTTCCGCGGTCACCTTGAAAGTAAGGCCAAATTGGCCTCAAAGAAGCTTGGTGTGCTCAACAGATCGAGGCGATATTTCACGTCGGGTCAACGTATGCAACTTTATAAGGCGCAAGTTCGGCCCCACGTGGAATACTGCTCCCATCTTTGGGCAGGGGCACCCCAGTACCAGCTTCTTCCTTTCGACCGCATTCAACGTCGGGCTGCTCGAATCATTGACGATCAGGTTCTCTCCGACCGGCTTGATCCTTTGGCTTTGCGTAGAGATGTAGCTTCGCTCTGCATTCTCTATCGCATGTACCACGGGGAGTGTTCTCAAGAATTGTTCGGACTTATCCCTGCTGCAGAGTTCCGCCACCGTACAACACGACAAACCTCCAAATACCACCCACATCACCTTGGAGGTTGGAAATCTACTACAGTACGTTTTTCCCGGCACTTTCTCCCACGTACAAATCTGTGGAACCTGTTGCCAGCGGCATCATTCCCGGACAGATACGACCTGGCGACCTTCAAAAAACGAGCGTATTCCCACCTCAAAGGCCGGCAACGCATCTCCATGCCCTATGGTGTTGCAGATGTCCATGGGCGGCGGTGTTCACTTACCATCAGGTGAACCGCATGCTCGGTTGCCCCCTATAATATAAAAAAAAAAAAAAAAAAAAAGATACAATGATACTATTTGAAAACCACTTCTTTGTCATCGTGCAAAAAGTGCATACAATTTGATAAATTGTTCGCTCACGTCTCCTATTATTGAGAAACCGGAATTGACGACCCAGCGTACTCGTCAAGGCTTCGGGACCTTCATGTTGTCACTAGATTTGTACAGCCCTCCTTTATAATAGAGAGTACAATTGAGAGAGGTTAGGCTATATAGCCCACCACGCTACGCTGGCCTAGTGCAGGTTGGCGGACTTTTATACCATGTTTTTTTATTGCAATGAATGGCTAAACGAGCATGCCGTTCGCCTGATGGTACTCGATACGACCGCTCATGAACAATAGCAAAACCAAACGTCTTTAATTACAATGCTTGGCATTCCACTGTGCGAGCCATCCTTAGACATAAGATGCTAAGTCCCTATATGTCCAGTAGTTACTCTGCCTGCCAATCCAAAACACAACCGTACATTTTATACTGCTGTTTGGCGGGAGAAATAGACATTGCGGTGTTATCTACCTCT
The DNA here is from genome assembly GCA_009982885.2 of Hyles vespertilio. Taxonomy (NCBI): domain Eukaryota; kingdom Metazoa; phylum Arthropoda; class Insecta; order Lepidoptera; family Sphingidae; genus Hyles; species Hyles vespertilio. Next base: position 13,327,536 of record CM042830.1, read on the forward strand.
CACATATGACAAACCTACCACCAGTAATTTCCACAAATGCTTTGGTATGCAGAGTGTGTAGTGGGGACACTATGTCTTCACTGTTATATTGCGTGGCGCTTGACTATCAATACACACATTATTCCGAAAACTAATACCTGGGATTTGAAATCGCAACCACCTACTGGCGGTAGGTCTTATATGGAAAGGCCACTGGGTACCACCGCAATGTCCGTTTCTTCCCCAAGCACTAGTGTAAATGCACTGTTGTGTTCCGATTTGAAGGACATCGCAACCGGAGTAACTACTGGACATATTGAGACTTAACATCTTATGTTTCAGGATGGCGAGCGTAGTGGAATTCTCAACTCACCATTATTTGCAATAAAAAAAATCCTGAGCATGTTTGCGGCCGCGTCTGGTCCGTTACCAACAAACCAATTATAGCTCTACCAATAAATATTTAATTGATTGATATCTTCCTTAGCAATAAAACCCTTAAATTGGCTTAAAATCGATAATAACCGCATAAATCGATGGTATATTTTGTTCTAACGTGTGAATGACGTGGGAAGTACTATTAGACAAAAATAAAATAAAATGTAAAATGAACGAGCAATAAGGAAACGTGGCCTATTCCGGGTAGAAAAACTATAATTACATTATTATTAATCAATTGTACGATATAGAATTGTCATATTTAGTTCTTGGTATTTATGAAAGTTAAATTATATTTAATAGCATACATATATAAACTCACGCCTATTTGCCAAAAGGTAGGTAGGGAAACTACCATGACAACCACGTTTCGGCTTGTGTGTTCCGAATCATGATGTCTTAGAGACCTATCGCCATATCGGGCACAAATTCCTGACCCTGGCCTAATTACGAATAGGACGATCAAATCACTTAGCCCGACCCGCGATTTGAACCCGAGACCTCTGGGTTGTAATCTTACAGTAGTGCCACCGCCACCGAGAGAGTTACTTTATTTTAAAGGTATTATAACTTACAATATTTAATAGTAAATACACCCAACGGTCTCATACACAATCCTTACCCCACACTAAAATCAAGTCTTGTGTCGTATCAGGAACTACGAGAGACATTTCGGTCTCACAAACACCCAGACCCGAAAGAAATATTAGGTCATATTTAACATTTATTACATTATATCAATAGTAATGATACAAGTGACCTCGTGACCGAATTATTTGAGCTTATCTTTTCAATGAACTTATAAGGGTTTTATATTCAAATTTTATACTCAAATTATTTGCAGGGATTTCTTATGAGACTGGTCTGCCTCGGTGGCGTAGTTATAATACTGTATGATTTCAAAGCTGTGGGTGGCTGTGGTCTCGGGTTCGGATTCCGGGTCGGGCAAAGTGATTTATTTATTTATTTATTTAATTCTTTATTGTACACAATAAAAAGGAATAACAGTTAAGAGATAATACAAAATAACAAAGTACAAATGGCGGTCTTATCGCTCTAAGGCAATTTCTACCAGACAACCATGGGATGGATATATGAGCAGGAAAAAAGATAGGGCAGTGTAAAATAAAGATAACGAAAACATGGAGACATAAAAAAAAACATATAAATACATTATATATAAATACATACCACATATACATACATATTATATATACATACATAAGTATTATACATATACATACTTATATAAATTTATAGACGAATAAACATACGTACAAAGTGATATTGGATTTTTCTAGTATTATCCCGGAATCAAGGGAATTTGTGCCCGATATGGCGATAGGCTCGCCGGTATCACATCATGAGACGGAAAATACATGGCGAAACGTGGCTGTCCTGGTTGCACTCCTGCCTACCGTTTCTGGTAAAAAGTGCGTGTGTTTATGTAGGTATATACAGGGTATCTCAAGACTGCTACCGAAAACGAAGCCGGGTGGTAGTTTTAGTGGCTACAAACACAATGCAATTAAAATTTTCGCATAGAAACGCAACAATTATTTTTTATGATTTTTTAAATATCGTCAATTTTGGGTGGTAAATTCATAGTTTTTGCTAAAATAATAATTTAAACTCTTTTATACCTTAGAGTGTTTATAAATAAAAGGGTATACACTATTATTTTAGGAAAAAATGTATTTACCACCCAAATATGGACATAGGAAAAAAATAACAAAAAAAAAATTGACGCTTTTTTTTACAACTCTTTTTGTTGCATTGTGTCTGAAGTCGCTTAAACTATCACCCGGCTTCGTTTTCGGTAGCAGTCTTGATATACCCGGTATGTAATTCTTATGAGGGCCCTTTACTAGTGGCGCCATCTATTAAAGATATTTATTTCAATTGTCAGTTTTATCCAAAAGATGAGTCCCAGTCACACACTGGTATTCTTGATACTACATCTATTGGAATTGGATTGAAAACTTTTCATTTGGTACTTTTAAGATTTGGTAATAGTGATTTATTGTGCTTGAGCAGTATGGAAATTAAACCAAATCATTTGCATAATATCCGTAAAAATGATTGTATTTCAATGTGTAACATTTGCATACTTATTACCTGGGATGTGAACCCAGGACCACATCCATGCTTTAATTCAAAATGTATAAACGTAATCTCAAAGCTAACAAGTGTATCTGTATCAGCCCATATACGTCTCACTGCAGGGCACGGGCCTTCTCTACAATCGAGAATACGATTGAGAGTGGTTAGGCCATATAGTCCACCACGCTGGCCTAATGCGGGTTGGCGGACTTACATACCATATAAATTCTTATAAATCGCTATGATATGCAGGTTTCCTCACGATGTTTTACTTCACCGATTTAGTGCGTGGTGATTGACTATCAATACACACATGACTCCGAAAAGTCAGAGGTGTGCCCTGGGATTCGAACCCGCGACCACCGTGAACATGTAGGCAGCCGCGTCTAGTCCGTTTACCAACAGGCCACCACGCAACAAGTGTATATACTTGTGTAATAATTATATGACAATGTATTCTAACAAATAGTTTGATAAAGATTAGCTAACTATTACTCTACTATATCATAAACAAATACTACGGAAATTACTCTGAATACTGATACTCTGAATACTGCACGCATGTAGCACGCACGTCTGTAGTGATGTGAGATACTCGATTAAATATACAGAAAATTTATCGATAAAAAGTTGCATATGATTGAGATGGCTTATGTTTAACATGTTGCGTTGCCTGTTGTTTAATGATGGGTTTAAATAACAATGCAGGTTGGTAAGCAACTAAAGATAAATTTAGCTTACAGATGATTTCCTTTTCGTCGCTATAGTTGTGCCCGTCTAATAAAAAATGGCTACGGAGACTAAACATAGGTTACAAAAACATCTTCAGATTTTCATTATGCTTCTCAGATTTACACAAATGTTAAACAATTAAATAAAATATTATTTACAATAGTAGTGTCAAATAGTTTTATCAAGTGTTTTTGGCACAATATTTCTATTTTTATATTGTCACTTAGGTAGAAAAAAATATTATTTAATCCTAACTTTACGAATAAAACAGAGAGAAGTGATGATTAGGAATTAGACTTTATCGTCCCATTTCAAGAGATAGAGCGTAATAGTCATTATGAAAAAAAGCTTTTGCATTGCAATACGACAACATGGTTTGGTAAATAAAAACCTACGCAATTTATCCTATGTATACTGGGTATCTCAAAACTGCTACCGAAAACGAAGCCGGGTGGTAGTTTTAGTGAATACAAACACAATGTAACCAAACATTTCGCAAAGAAACGTGACAATTATTTTATATGATTTTTTTATATCGTCATTTTTGGGTGGTAAACCCATAGATTTTGCTAAAATAATAATTTAAACTCATTTTATAAAAATGTATTTACCACCCAAATATGGTCATAGGAAAAAAATAACAAAAAAAAATTTACTTTTTCTGTTGCATTTATTTATTTATTTATTTATTAATACTTTATTGTACACCACACAACTTAAAAAACATTTTAAAACAAAACGCTAATATATGTGTAACAAGCGGCGGTCTTATCGCTATCAGAGATTTCTTCCAGACAACCTTAAGATGGACTGGAATGAATGGAAGCACGGAAGAAATGGGTGGTCACAGTATAGGGAAAAAGAGTACAAAGAAACAAAACAGAATTTAAAGGTGAAGAAAAAAAAAACTTTTTAATAAACATAAATAAACTATTTATAATATCAATATACGCATACGCATTGAAGCTGCAGTGTCTGCTTGGTGTGATACCTTTGCTGGCGTTCCTCAGGGCGGCGTTTTATCTCCTTTACTCTTCGCACTATTTATTAATTCAATATCCTATAAACTTATTTCTTCCTACCACTTGTATGCAGACGATTTACAGATTTACTACCATGCCCCGGTGGACAGAATGGCGGAAGCTATTGCTGCAATAAATAAAGATCTCACTCGGATCAATGAGTGGAGTGGGATGCATGGTCTCACAGTAAACCCTTCTAAAACTCAGGTCATTGTTGTTGGCAGCTCCAGGATGGTTTCGCAACTGAATTTAAATCAATTACCCCAGGTTTCATTCAATGGCTGCCTTATTCCTTTTTGTGATGTCGTAAAAAACTTGGGCGTTTTACGGCCGGTTTCTATAATCTATATATCTTTAACAAGAGATTTCTCTCGAAATTCCGATACATTTTTTGCTTCAGTAAAGAAAGACAGAGATATTTAGATAAGGTGCATATATTTATACATATCTAGGCAAGATAATATTGTATGTCTATCTTTGTTTATTGAAGCATACAGTGGTATCGACATAGTAACGATATCCATTTTAACCTCTTGTTAAAGATAGATAGGATATAGAGAACGGCCGTTAATCGACAAAAACTTATCCTGGGGTCCCCAATTGCAACAACTTAGTCGTAAATTATTCGCTGCAACGGGGTCCTTGCGAAGATTACGAAATTTTCTACCTATTCCCACAAAAATTGCGCTTGTCCAGTCTCTTCTTTTTCCTCTCCTTGATTATGCTGATGCTAGCTACCTAGATCTCACCGAAGCCCACTTTGAAAAGCTTGAGCAACTTCAAAATTTCTGCATTCGGTTTGTATTTGGACTTAAAAAATATGACCACGTCTCTGAATATCGAACTAAACTCAAGTGGCTATCAATACGCTTTCGCCGGAATACTCGCATCCTTTCACTTCTCTATACCATATTATTTAATCCCACGACCCCAAATTATTTAAAACGTCGCTTTCATTTCTTAAGCAATACCCATGTACGATCTCTTAGGTCTTCAGAAAATTTGATTCTAGAAATTCCTAAGCACAGCACATCATTCCTCGACAAATCTTTTACTGTCCATGCTGCTCGCTTATGGAATGAGCTACCCCTGACAATAAGACTTGCTAAATCTCTGCCTATTTTTAAGAGATTAGTCAGAACGCACTATTTGTCAGAACAGTAATATATTATGTATAAATATATTTTCTCTCATATATATATATCTTTTTTTTTATTCGTTACGTTTATAGTATAATATATGTAGTAAAGTCACATTTTACTTTGTGTAGTTTATGTAAGTGTATACTTGTATTATATATATATATATATATATATATATAAATGATGCCTATTTATAAAGCTTTTAGTTGTACATGATTTTCTTCCTTTCCTTTTTAATGACTATCTTCGATTTTCCTTCTCCTATTCATTCCAATCCATCCAAAGGTTGTCTGGAAGAGATCGCCGTTAGCGATAAGGCCGCCGTTTGTACGTACTTATGTTATAAGTTCCTTAGTTGTAAAATTATTTTATTAATTTTTGTGTACAATAAAGAATTATAAATAAATAAAATAAATAAATAAATATAATAATATACTACATAAACTATAATAAATATGATACATAAAATATTAATATAGGAGTTTTTTTTAATTAAGGTGATAAGTAATGTGATCTAAGATGCTTTTTAAATGTGGCTAGAGATTTGGCTTTTCTTATAGCTAGTGGCAGATCGTTCCACAAGCGAGCAGCATGAACCGTAAACGAATTACTAAGAAAAGAACTACTATGCTCGGGAATTGCCAGTGTCAAATTTTCTGAGGACCTAAGTGATCGTTCATGTGTGGTGCTAAGAAATTTAAAACGTGCATTTTTGCATTGTGTCTGAAGTCGCTTAAACTACCACGCGATTTCGTTTTCGGTAGCAGTCTTGATATACCCGGTATAATATACTTAACAGCTTCACTGGCACAATTGGCTAGACGCCGGCTGTGAAGCGAGAGGGCGCGGGTTCATACACATATTTAGTCCGGTCCCCGCACCGGACCAAATATGTGTATGATTCACGGATATTTGTTTCGGGTCTCACGACACAAGAATCGATCTTAGTGTGATGACTATGTATGTGACTGTTGGATGAATTTATGTATGTATGAATGTATCGATAAATCGCGTTACAACACTAGTCGATGCTCACGCCAGCTACACCACACAGCCCTATCAGTATGTTACGCGAAACAAAGTAAGCGGCCGCGTCTGTATGTCATTACTATTAGTGATCACGGACTCAAAGGTAATTTATTCATTATATTCGCTTAGAAAGAGTTGATGTCGGGATGATACTGTCCATTTTGTAATATAAATTGATTAACTATGGCCGACGGTAATTGTGAAATAAGTGCATATAAAATAAGGCTTTATTTATGTGCAAAAATGTGAGGTATCCTGTATATTTGTGAGTTCTACACGTGTTTAAAGGTATGTGGTTTCACGAAACTCACTTATAACTAACTTGGGAGAAGGCTGGAGCTCGAAATAATAAAAAGAGAAATGCTACCCTGATATACGCTATCAGGAGCACATATATATGTGCACTGATTTTTTTCATTTACTAGTTACTTTTAAACTTTACTTAATTATTCTGTTTATTTATTTTTACTCTTTATTGTACTTTTCAAGTTACATAGTGCATAAATATATCAAGTAAATAAATGAAATATTGCAATGGGTAACCATAAAATATTGCATTGAGCATATATTTTCTTTATACTAACTTACTACTTCAATAAATACTGGAAAATAGTCTAATTAGTATTGATGGTATGTGCAATATTCCAATGAAAAATGGTTATAGTAAAACCGATCTAAGCCGTGTGTTATATAATATTGTAATAAAAATATGTACCCGTATATCAGTCATCCAGTAATACAATACAAGTGAAAAGTAAACTTAAATTCGATAATAATATCACAATAATCAATATAAATCAAGATTGCGGTCTAAAGTCTAGACTGCCAACTTGGATGTCGCAAGTCAATCTCTATTGCAGACCCAAGACCCATATTACACGCAAGTAAAACACACAAAATAAAGTAATGCAATAAAACAATTAAAACATAGGTCAAACAGAAAATAATAAAACTATTATTTACGGATTTTATCGCGGATTTGGTTTAATTATTGGATTTGGTTTCAATGTGTAACATTCGCGTAAATCTAAGAAACCATTATAGAAAATAATAATTATAAATAATATCACAGTCGGGTGGTTACCTCCACCCAGTGTCTGTATGTTGCAGTCAGCATCACCCTTTCAGCCAGACTGGTAATAATTGTGTTCTTACACGCGTCAACTCTGGACATGAAACACGCAATGCGTTTTCTGTGTATGGCGTTAAACGTGTCCACGCCAGCTTGTGCAAACATTTCAGAAGCGCTACAGTACCGTTTGAGACCCATAAGATGCCTAAAGATGTTGTTATAGGCAACTCTTAAACCGTCATACGACTTTTTTGTATAATTAGTCCAGAGCTGACACGTATAAAACGACTGGCAGAACGATTTAAAAAGTGTTATCTCCACATCAGATGATGATTTATAGAACTTCCTCGCAATCATGTTACCCACAATACAAAGAGTTCTCCGCTGACTTTCTACATCTGCATCATCCTTTAAGTTAGATGTGACAATATGGCCAAGGTACTTGAAGCTCTCCACAACTTTCACTGGCTGTCCTCTAAGGCAAATTGCCGGCACGTGGTCTGGCCCCTTTCCCGATCTAAATATTACCATTTCAGTCTTTTTTGAGTTGTAAATTAAATCATGTTTCTCCGCGTAGTTCTCACAAATCTTTAATAGCTTTCTCAGTCCTTTAATTGACGGACTGAGCAACACCATATCATTTAAATAAGGTTTAAAATGTATTAAAAAATATATTTACTAAACACAAAAGGAGAACAAAAGAACAAAGTCTCTTAAAATTAGTTTATTTTTGTTTTATTTAATTCAATCTAATCTAATCCTACGTCAACATTAATTCGGTGGAATTCTTGATTGACAAAAAACATCTCGGATTTCTTACAAATGGTGGTCTGGTGGCAAGTTCAAATGCCGTCCAGATTGACTGATGAGTATCGAATGGCATCAGACGGCGGCCTGCTAAGATGCCTTTTCAATGTACAATGTCACTTGGGATGATGACAAATATATCATCAATAATGTTCGAATCTCGCGAGCACAGTGGCTAAGATTTGCTTTATAATTCAAGATGTACACTTACCATAAGGCGAAAGGCAGGCTCCTCTCGCAATTCAATGCAATAAAAAATAAAATGAAAAATGTCAGTATATAACAACCATGTCTAATACTACTGCGCTTAGTGCTTACTGCTTACCATCAGATGAATTGTAGACACATTGTGCCTGAATTAATCTTATAACAAGTACAATTAGATTATGTATAATGAGATGATTTCATATCTAATATCTATTGTTTGTATTTAACAATGATCTCTGGAAAACTACGTAGTGCAACAAAGACACGCGCGTGCAAAAATTAACATAAATATCACAGTAATTTATTTAGATTTTTTTAACATTAATAAATGCATGATTGATACAAAGATCCTATTAAGTGCTTACGAACATAGCTTATAGCATGTAATTAAATAAAAAGTCACCCACATATTCTCGACTTTATAAATAAAAAATACCACAGAGTACATTATACATTTTTTTCTGGAATATTTTAGTTAATTTTATACATACTGAGATAGAGGCGTCTCTCAATCAATTGAAGGCGCCCTCTGGCGTAAAATAAGAAAAACAATAAAGAAATATACAAAAATATTGAGGGAGCCATTATAATATCTTACAGCATCGGTTTGGATTTTGTCTATTTGAAATACTTATCTAGTTACTAATTATTATCCATGGAAATGCGAACATAATAATTTTCATTTCTGCATGCGTATGCATCTTCATTAAAAAAAATCAATGTTGTTAGAAGTTTAAATCACTAATCAATGCTATTAATTCAGGGTTATTATTTATGTAAAATGCAGAAACCCGTAAAACCAAACGATTTTTTCGCTCTCTGATGTTAAGTTAGTCAAACCGATGATTATAATTCGCCCTCGTTTGTTTTACCACTGTGACAAAATTAAAATGTTTTTGCAAAACTTACCACATGTTATTCACAAAACTTCGAATGTGGCATCTTGCTGAACCTATCTTCTCGTACAACATAACGTATTTATAAGTACCGGAGACGCGGTCTCACAAACACCATGACCCGGAACTTCACAAGAATTTCTATGGTATGTAAAGTACTCCAACCTTCATTAGGCCGCCGCGGCGTGGTGGTAACCCCTTTCAATCGTACTTTCGATTGTAGAGGAGGCCCATGCGCTGCAGTGGGACGTATATGGGTTGATATAATATAAAAGTCATTTATTGATCACTAGCGGCCCGGCCCAGCTTCGCCCGGGTGCATATAGATTTCTCTACAATAATATGCACGTATTATACACATAAACCTTCCTCTTGAATCACTCTATCTATTAAAAAAAACCGCATCAAATCCGTTGCGTAGTTTTAAAGATTTAAGCATACAAAGGGACATAGGGACAGAGAAAGCGACTTTGTTTTATACTATGTAGTGACTAGTGATGAAGATAACTAAATAGCTCTTGTAACAATTAAAACATATAGTAGGTACTTAATCTCTATATACAAAATATTATTTCAATCAATCACTATATACTGAATACCCACCCACCCATATTTATAAAGTCCCTTAATTAACCTCACACATCGCATACATAAAAGTTATAATAAATTATTTACATAAAACCTAAAACGTGAAGATATTTCACTTACGTGGTAAAAATAAACTCACATATCATTTAGTATAACAAGTAGAGTATTTCATTTAGTTAATATAAACGTAAAATTAAATATAATTAGATATTTTTGAGGTATGTCCTTAATATAAGCAGGTATTTTAGATAATTTTGACGATATTAGAATCTTTGTTATATCCTTACAAGTATTTTAAATGTGAGTTTATTTGTTACGGTTTTACGCATTATCCAATAAAGCGATCATCAAGAAATTCTGCATAAGCGTTGTGAGAAGTATAGCAATGGATATGAGATATATTTAATCCGAAAAATGTTCCTGAGTGTATCTAAAATAGGTTTTGTATTTTCATGCATGCGTCCATGCAAATAATTATAAATTAAATAAATAAATACACCCAACAGTCACACACATAGTCCTGACTCCATACTAAGATCGTTTCTTACGTTTCTTTCTAAGAACTACGAGAGACTTTTCGGTCTCACAAACACACAGACCCGAAACAAATACCTATGGTTCACACAAATATTTGATTCGGTGTGGGGATCCAACCCGCGGCCTCTCGTTTCACAGCCGCTATCTAACATACTGCGCCACGGACTCTGTCAAATTGTTGTAATTGTATAACTTTAAAAGGCACAAAATTTTTGGACTCAAACCTTCAATTAGACTACACTTCAACACATTTTGGATCAAATAACACAATTATTGTTAAACGAGTGATAAAAACTCAACACCTATTGGAAAGGACGGTGTACCAAGGCTGTTTGATCCTTGAACTAGCCAGTTGCCTTTCAATCGACAGATATCATTACGTGATGTAGTCTGCGTCTTATCTATGAGTAAGTAACAACATTACATATTGTCCTGACCCACATTTAAAGTATTTTTTATTGCAATGAATAGACGAGAATGCCACTCGCCTGGAAAACGACACGACCACTCATTAACAGTAGCAAAACCAAACAAAACCCTGAATTTCAAAGCAATGCTTGGCATTGCACTGCGCTCACCGCCTGCAACATAAGATGTTAAGTCTGAATATGTTTATTTTACTGGTGGTAGGTATCTCATATGTGAGAGGCCATCTGGGTAGGTACCACCGCAATGTCTATTTCTCGTGTGAAACAACACTGCTTAAATGCACTGTTGTGTTTCGGATTGAAGGACATTGTAGCCAGAGCAACTACTGGACATATTGAGACTTAACATCTTATGTCTCAGGATGGCGATAGCAGTGGAATGTTGCTACTGTTCATGAGCGGTCGTATCGCTTACCATCAAGCGAACGGCTTGCTCGTCTCGTCATTCAATGCAATAAAAAAAATGTCCAGTAGTTATTCTAGCTACAATGTCCTTCAATCCGAAACACAAAAGTGCACTTACACTGCTGTTCGGGAGAATTAGACATTGCGGTGGTACGTACCCATCGGGCCTCTCACATAAGAAAGACATAAGAGGTATCAAAAACTATTTAAACTATTTGGCCCCACAAAACCCACTCATAACAATCACTTTTGACTTTACTACTGACTGGACCTACTTCTAGGCACAAAACTTCCGAACAACCGTGCGTTCGATTGAAAGACCCAGATCACCACGCTGGTCTTCTGAGGGTTGGCGGACTTGACATGCCATGGAAAATATTTTTAAGATCTATTTTGTATGCAAGTTTCTTCATGATGTTGTTCACCCAGCAGTCACATACAATCTTGATGTCGCACTAAGATCAAAGACTTGTGTCTCGTATCAGAAAATTCAAGAGACTTCAGCCTCACAAACACCCAGACTTGAAACTTGTACTTGAACTTGTGAATGGCACTAACATTTGTCTCGCTGATCGAACCCGCAGCCTCTTTTCACATCCAGCGTCTAATTAACTGTACGTCAATTTACGGGGGATGGCATAGAATAATTCACTAATAGTACTATGGCGTTTCCGAACGATGCGGGAATGTTCGAGAAGGATTTTGACATCCCTCGAAATTTATTTCCGTCTGACGGCTGACGATTTTGATATAATTATTATTGTGATATGCGATGTCCAACGCTCATATAATTTATTAAAAGAAAACATTAAGAAGCGTTCATTAAATTATTATCCGGCCTCTCCGGGGGCCGCGAAACATTCCAAAACTAAGAAATTCACTGTTTGCTATTCACATAGAATACCTAATATTTGCCAGCCAGCCCTACCCGGATTGTACAAAATGAATGAAATTAAAATAACGTAAAGATACTTAACATAAAACAAATTGATAATGATAATAATTCCGATCACGCAAGCTATTGTCTCTCTATGTCGCCTTGAACCCTTTAGCTGCAACTCCACGTAATAATTAGCGTGGAGTCACTTATTACTTATTACACCACACCATGATGGATAAGTCTTCATTACATATCAAAAGAAATAATGATGGCGGACTTGACTTGCCTTACTGGTAGGCCTCTCATATGTAAGAGGCCGCCAGGGTCAGTACCACCGCAATGTGTATTTCTCCCGCCAAACAGTAGTTTAATTGCACTGTTGTGTTTCGAACTGAAAGACATTGTAGCCAGAGTAACTACTGGACATATTAAGACTTTACACCTTATGTCTCAGGATGGCTAGCGCAGTGGAATGCCAAACATTGCTTTGCAATTCAAGGTATTGTTTGGTTTTTCTACTGTTCATAAGCGTATCGCTTACCACCAGGCGAACGGCATGCTCGTCTCGCCATTCATTGCAATAAAAATAAAAATCAATCTTACTGATTTTGGAAAATGGTAGAACCATGCTGTTGTCAGTCATGACTCATTATGAAAGGGCCGGCTCGTCCGGGATGATACCACTGTCTCACAGAATATTAGCGACAGGTTTTCCCTTTTCTTTATCCTTCCCGCTTCGCTCCCGATTCGAAAGGCTGGTGACACATCCATGATCCAAGTGTTAAGGATGTTCATGGATGGCAGTGATCAGTTACCACCGGATAACCTGTTTGCTCCTTTGCCCGACATATATAATAAAGAAAACGGTGGTTGTGATTTCGAGTCCTTAAAAACACCTCTCTGACAGTTCAGAGTCATGTATTTATTTTAATTTAAAAGGCAATTACAATGCAGTAACAGTGAAGGGTAATATCCCGAGGTAACGTACGTAACACAGAGTCTTATAATAATTTCTAACGTTCCATAATCCATGGTAATTTATACTTAATAACATTTTTGTTACGTGATGGTATGCTACGCTATAATATAGTGAGCAGAGATTAGAGATTCTAGTCAGGTTTGTTTGTTAAAAGCCATATCATTCGTCCGCTGGTGACCCTAAACAGAGTGTAGTATTTTGGGTTCTATCTGTTTTGCGCAGACCAACATTATTTTAAAAATTAACAAAATAATATATTTAGACCGTACTTATATTATACAGCCTCCGTGGCGCAGTTTGTTCAATACCCATGCTGAAATGTTAGTGAGATCCACATCTATTTGTGCCAAATCTGAGTTTTTGTAAGGCCAGAACGACTCTCGTAGTTTCTGATGTCTACGAAACAAGAATCGATCTTAGTGTAAGATCAGGATTACGGCTGTGACTGTTGTGACTGTGGTGTATACTGTATTGTTATAAAAAAAAACAATAAATACTCTATTTATTTATTTATTTATTTGATCAGTACGATTATTTAACATCAATTACACTATTCAATTATCTATTATAATATAAAGAACGAAACATAAAACTTAACAAATTTTAACGTACATTACAAACAAACTTATACTAAAATAATAATATTCATTTTATATATACCTATATAAATAATAGATAGCTTACTGATGAATATAATTTTCACTAAAATTAAGACAATTCCTAACAAGCGGCTTCCATTCGTCGTTGAAAATATCGAATTGCGGGTAAGCTTCCATGAAAGCATTTAGCTGATTAAGAACTCTCGGGACTGGCGACATGGCTCGTGCCACCGTACGACAAACAGGCGTCGCAAACAACTTGTGTCTTCTATTTCGAAGATAGTTGTCAGGAGTATAGATTTGTATCAACTCACTGTGAATATCCGGCGCATCGATCATACTACGGCATATTTTAATCATACAAATCAATTGGTCATAACTTCTTCTTGTCTCAAGCAAATTATATCCTAGACATCCTAAAAGGTATTTTGTTGGGTACATATATGGATAGTAGCCCAAGACAAATTTAAATAGAAATCGCAGAAAAGCCTTCTGTACCTTTTCTAGAACAAGAGAATATGTCTTTTCGTGCGGGTTCCATACGCATGAACTTGCCTCAAGCTTACTTCGTACCAATGTGCTATATAAAAGTTTAATGATTTTGGTGTCCTGGAAGTCCCGTGCATTTCGTAAGACGAAACCGAGGCGCTTGAAAGATTCCGTAGCAACATTAATTATGTGATTGTGGAAAGTGAGACTTTGGTCGAAAGTGACTCCTAGATCTTTGATAAGCGTGGACCTAGTAATAGCATTACCGTTGATGTTGTAATCAAGGGTAATAGGATGTCGTTTGCGACCAAAACTTACGACGAAACATTTTGTTGGATTAAATTCCATCTTATTGACTACACTCCAGTTATAAACAGCGTCTATGTACAGCGTCTATGTCAGCTTGAAGAGCTATGCAGTCGGCTTCAGTATTGACGTTTTTGTATAATTTAATGTCATCTGCGTACAAAAGACAATGTGCATGGGTTATGAAAGTCGGCAAGTCATTAATCATTAGCAGAAATAAAAAGGTCCAAGGACTGAACCTTGACCAACTCCAGAACGAGTGTGATAAGGAGAGGATTCGTAAATCCCGAGTCTTACAAACTGCCTACGATCACGGAGATAGTCAGCAAAAAGACGAAGAAGATTGGGCGAGAAACCAATAGCACAGAGCTTCATAAGGAGAATATCGTTGTTAATGCGATCGAATGCTTTGCAGAAATCAAAATATATTACATCAACTTGAGAGCTTTGGTCAAGCTGCCACGAAATATAATCAACGAGTACTAAAAGGTTGGTGTTGACTGACCTCTTACGTCTAAATCCGTGTTGACAATCGGTGAGGTGCTTTTCAACTTGGTAATATATATATTTTGATGCAAGATATATTCGAAAACCTTCGCAGGAGCAGATAGTATGGCAATGGGTCTATATTGTTCGACGGCTGATTTATTACAACTTTTAGGGATAGGTGTGACTCGAGTAATTTTCCATGTAGTAGGATAGAAACCTGACTTCAGAGACAAGTTGAAAATGTGATGGAGAGCTGGAGAAAGTGGTTCACACATATATTTAATAATATAAGGAGGAATACCATCAGGACCTATAGAGCTATTAGGCTTTAATTTATTTATGCCATATGATACATCGCCTTCAGTGACCGTCGTTATGTTTACATAGTTGCTATTAGAACTCGTATCATTGCTATTAATAAGTAAGGAATATAACTGCGGCACCTCAGGCTGAAATACACTAGAAAATAAACTCGCGAATCCTTCCGCGGCAGCTATTCCACTAAGTTTCTGTCCTTGATAGGTTACATTAGGCTCAAATCCACCTTGCGACCGTAGATTTGAGATGTGTCTCCAAAGCTCACGAGGGTTCCTTAGAATAAAATTCTCTAGTTGAGATATATATATATATAATAGGATTATACAGGGTATATCAAGACTGCTACCGAAAACGAAGCCGGGTGGTAGTTTAAGCTACTTCAGACACAAAGCAACAGAAAAAGTTGCAAAAAAAAGCGACGATTTTTTTTTGTTATTTTTTTCCTATGGCCATATTTGGGTGGTAAATACATTTTTTCCTAAAATAATAGTGTATACCCTTTTATTTATAACTAATCTAAGGTATAAAAGTGTTTAAATTATTATTTTAGCAAAAACTAAGAATTTACCACCCAAAAATGACGATGTTTAAAAAATCATAAAAAATAGTTGTCGCGTTTCTACGCGAAATTTTTAGTTGCATTGTGTTTGTAGTCACTAAAACTACCACCCAGCTTCGTTTTCGGTAGCAGTCTTGAGATACCCGGTATATATATACCGGGTACCGGGAAAACAAACGCGACAATTATTTTTTATGATTTTTTAAATATCGTCATTTTTGGGTGGTAAATCTATAGTTTTTACTAAAATAATAATTTAAACACTTTTATACCATAAATTATTTATAAATAAAAGGGTATACACTATTATTTTAGGAAAAAATGAATTTGTCACCCAAATATGGTCATAGGAAAAACATAACAAAAAAATAATTGTCGTTTTTTTTCTGCAACTTTTCTGTTGCATTGTGTCTGAAGTCGCTTAAACTACCACCCGGCTTCGTTTTCGGTAGCAGTCTTGATATACCCTGTATAAATATATAATAGAATTCTCTAGTTGAGATATATGCGATTTATAAGCAGTTGCCACTCTGTGTTTCAAAGATTTCCTAAGTTCAGAGAACTGTGTATAAACATGGAGATAGCTTGTGCGTTTCCATATCTTGTGAAGCTTTAGTTTAAGTTTGGTATTTAGAATGATGTCACGCGTAAACCAGACAGGATAACGCTTACTAGTAGATTTGCTTTGACGGCGCTTTTTAGGCACACATAAATCAAAAGCATTATAAATGATGGTGTAGAAAAAATTCACCGCATTAGAAACATCTGTACATTCTAACAAGGAAACCCATGATACTTTCGACAGTATGTCAAAGAAAAATAAAAAAAATATCTATAAAGTGTATTCGAGTCATGTTTTTGTACTGTACATAAACTAATATTCTACCACAACAAAATAAAATTTTATTACATTTATAATATTCTAAACAAGCTCAGACATTAAATTCATTAACCGTAAAAATATCTGATTGGATATTACGTGGGGTGTAAGGGGTCCAAACAGTATCTTTCGGCACCCAAGTCAACCTCACCTGCCCGTGGTACACCCTGCCGACCAACAGACGAGGCTCTGACGTTACACCCACCAACCCGCATTGGACCAGCGTGGTGGGTTATGGTCCAAATCCCCTTTTTCTTCATGAATCACACCAATACACAATGTCCCCAAGTGCCCGGCGACTCGGGGGCCAACGCTGATGACAGTAAGCTGAAAACCCCTAGAGTCAGGGGCGAGATGAATCTCCGGGCGGCGGTCTCAAACTGTCAAACGACTAATGCTATTAAAAAGGACACCGAAAAACTTAACATTCTAACTTATAACGTGAAATCTCTGCGAACTGAAGAACGATTGATAGAACTAGAAAATGCACTTCAATACATCAACTGGGACATTATTGAATTATCGGAAGTAAGACGGAAAGGTGAAAATACACTAGAACGTGAACAAAACATCTTCTTTTACCATGGGACGGGCAGCCAATATGGTGTAGGGTTTTTGGTCGCCAAACGATGGAAATCTAATATAATAGAGTTTATTGGGTACTCTGATAGAATAGCTGTATTAAAATTTTACATAACTAATAAAACAACCCTAACAATAGTTCAAGCCTATGCACCTACATCATCACATCCCGATGCCGAAGTCGATGACTTCTACGACATGCTTAACAAAGCATGCGACGAAAATAGAGAAGCCTGGACTATCGTTATTGGGGATTTTAACGCGAAAATTGGCATAAAACAACAACAGGAGTCCAATAGTATCCTTGGGCCTTACGGACTTGGTGTCAGAAATCGTCGTGGAGACCAACTTCTAAACTTTGCCTTTGGTCAAGGTTTTAATATAAGTAACAGCTTATTCTGCAAACCGCAACGACGATGGACCTGGTTCTCTCCAGATAAAACTACAAAAAACGAAATCGATTATTGTCTCTGTTCTAATAAGCAAATCCTGCATAATGTAGGCGTATTAAATAGTATAAAATTCAGCTCAGATCACCGACCTCTAAGATGCACCCTAAAATTTCAATCCAAAATACATAGACTTCTTTTGATAAATAAAACAATAAGAAAATTAGATAAAATCACCTTAATCAGCAACAAAGACCAGTTCTGCCTAGACTTGAAAAATAGCTTTGATTTATTAAGTACACATAGCTGTACAGACGCCCAAACACAGTATTCTCATTTATTATCTTGTATCAAATCAGCAAGTCGTAAAATTAAAACCTCCAAAACCAAATACAGTAAACTCACACATCATTCCATAAAACTTATAGAAGAAAGGCAGAAATTAACACTGTATACTGATGAATATAGAAGAAAAGATAAAGCAGTTAAAAGAAGTATACGTACAGATATTAGAAATTATAATGTAAAATTAATAAGAACTACCCTAGAGAAAAACAAATCATTAAGAATTGCTATGAGAGGAACAGAATCCGGAAGACTAACTTTGCGACAAATTAAAGACCAAGACGGAATAAAACATAGAGAGCAAAACAAAATATTAAATATATGCACAACTTTCTATAAAAATCTCTATAAAGACAAAAGTCCTGACATAGTTTACATAACGGACACATATTCATGCCCAGACGATATACCACCTATCACAAGTCTAGAAGTACATCGCGCACTCACCTCCATGAAATTTGGAAAGAGCCCCGGGGAAGATGGCGTTACAACCGAAGCTCTCAAAATAGGAGAACCTGCTCTACTACCGTATTTAACTAATTTATATAACACAATATTAAAAACTGGCGTTCTACCTAAACACTTCTGCCATTCCAATATAATTTTACTATACAAAAAGGTGATAAAACAGAAATAGGAAATTATCGCCCCATTAGTTTGATATCCCACGTATATAAAGCCTTCGTTAAAATAATTGAAAACCGGATTTCACGACAACTGGACACACATCAGCCACCTGAACAGGCGGATTTCCGTTGTGGTCTATCCACAATTGACCACTTGCAAACTTTTAATCAGATCATTGAAAAATACACAGAATTTGGACTTCCCCTGTATCTCGCGTTCGTGGATTATACTAAAACCTTCGACAGTTTGAATCACGCCATTATTTTTAAAACTTTACATAAACAAAATATACCTGACATCTACATCCAGATTTTACAAAGAATATACTACACTAGCACAGCCGCCATCAAACTGGAGAATACAGGACCGTCCTTTCCCATCAGACGCGGGGTGAAACAAGGAGACCCACTTTCCCCAAAACTATTTACAGCCGCTCTACAAGAAGTTTTTAATAACTTACCATCCAGTTGGGGAGGGAAGGGCATTATTGTTGGTGAAAAAAGATTAACCAATCTACGTTTTGCCGATGATATAGTCCTTTTCTCTTCTTCGGCATCGGAGCTTGAAACTATGCTCAACGAATTACATACTGCAAGCGTCGAGGTTGGATTGAGCATGAACATGTCGAAGACGAAGGTAATGTCGAACGCCAGACAATTAAAAACCAAGGTAGGGGGTGTGGAGATTGCATACGTTGATGAATATTTATATCTAGGCCAGATAGTATCCTTCCAGAATAGGCAGGAAGCTGAGGTCAAGAGACGTATTGAAAACGCCTGGAAGAGCTACTGGTCTATGAAGCACTTGCTTAAAAGCGATCTCCCACTCGCTCTTAAACGAAAACTCATGGACGTGTGCATTCTCCCCATCCTTACATATGGCTCTCAGACCTGGTCCTTGACTAAAGTGCAAAAGTCCGATCTCGGGGTTTGCCAGCGGGCTATGGAGCGCAGTATCCTAGGTGTTAAATTATGCGACCGTATAAGAAATAGAGATCTGCGCTCCAGAACGAAACTTGTGGATGTTGGGCAACAAACAGCCAAATTAAAGTGGGACTGGGCAGGCCACGTCTGTCGCATGTCAGGAGAGTTGTGGGCTAAGACTGCTACTGAATGGGCTCCCCAAAACACCAAAAGACCACGTGGTAGGCCGCGTAGAAGGTGGAAAGATGACCTAGATCATTTTAATAAGAACTGGAGGATGAAAGCCTTGGATAGAGACGGATGGAAGAAGGAAAGGGAGGCCTTTGCCCTGCAGTGGGACAGTATAGGCTAGAGAGAGAAGGATATTACGTATTTATTTTTTCTGTTCTGTATATATTGTGTATTGGAAATATTTTAGGGAGTTTTGTGAAAATTACTATTACCTACAACAATATTATTAAAATTACTGTATTTTCAAATAATATTGCCATTACCAAGTTACAGTATCAGTACACAAAAAAAACGTACAAGTAATAATAAAAAATCAATAGGTTTCGCACAGTTATAATAAAACACGATAGTCTAGAATCGAGATTGTCAATAGTACCGGGGCTGGATGCTGCTAGACCAAAAACTCTTATACAATAACGCGGAATCCAAAATCTAGATTATAACAACACGTAGTTCTCCCAGTGTGTTAATGATTAAACGTCGGAAATGTTACTTATCATCATAGTTATCTAAACTACCTACCCCCTAACGAACTAACCTTTCTAGAAAATACTTAGGTCTTAGAGGACTATCTGTAGCAAAAATGCATCCCTTTGATACCCACTTAGATAAGCAGGCGTGATTTACAATCTAATCTACATCGATTATGATATAAAACTGAAAACTCTTTACGTCTTGTATAATCTTCTTAAAATACACAATGCTCTTTAATATTCCGTTTCCGTTCCAGGCAACAATATGGCGGCTGATTCAAGCGACAGTAATAAAGAAGAATTGGAAAAAGAATCAAATAATACTACAAAAACCACAGAAGATTCAGACAATAATAACAAAGAACATCACAATAGCACAGAAACTATTTGTATAAACGGTATTAATATCCAAGATGGAAATCATAATAACAAAATACAATTCACTGAACAAAATAGTACAAATGAAATTATTGCTGAACCAATTAAGATAGAAAACAGGATAACAATTGACTTAAAATCAAATTACTCACTTAATTTGAACACGCAACGCATTACCCTAGATAATTCAAAGATGACCATCAAAGAAGAAAATTTAATAGCTGATTCCAAAACAGTTGTAAGATTCTCCCCAGTCTGGAAGCAGGTAAAATCATTATATTTTGATAAATAAGGAAGGTCTGTGATTGAAGAGAGGAAGAGCAAAAGAAACTTTAGGTTAAACGTAATCAAAACAGTGTGAATTGATTCTAACTTAATCTATTCGTGGATCGTAGTTTAAACTGAATATTTCCTGAGAATATAAGCAACAGCTTAACATACCTAAGTATTCACTAGAAAGAGACCAAGAATTTAACCCCCCAATGTCTGGCTCTTTTAAGCAGGTTTAATTTTGATTTAGTTATTTTTTCTTAAATGTAACTGCAACTTTTTATCTATGACAATTTTCAATTGCTACGATTTTCAAAAATCATCTGATGTATAGGTATACTCTTGTATAGGCTCAGATATAATTTAAGTTTATTTAGTAAAATAAATGTCTCTCTAATTTCAGAGTCTCGCAGCATTCGCGCCAATTCTTTTGACCTTCGTGACTGGACTTACGTCAGGTTTCTCTGCCATTCTTCTACCCCAGTTGAAGAGTGAACAAGGTCCAATCCCCTTTGATGAAACGACTACGTCCTGGATAGGTCAGTAAAAAACAGTGTTTTTGTTTTCATTTGGTTTCTTATGACCATTCTACTCTCCTTACGGTTGGCAGCCGCCTTGTTGTGCTGAACACCTATAGTCTATGACTGCTTTATATGCATGTTAGTCTGCGTGCGAAGGCTATAAAAAATAATAATTAATTATAATAATTTATACAACAATGTAATTACAGGTTTAAAAGGTTTAATTTAAAACGTTAAAGAAAACAGTTTTCAGTTTTTATAATTGACATCAGAAAACAAAATATGAATTGATGATGTTGATTGGTCACATAATTTTAAAATATATTTTAATATTTTTCAGCATCAATAGCAGCATTACCTATGGCGCCAGGTTGCTTGCTGTCAGGATGGCTGTTCGAAAAATATGGAAGAAAGAAAACGCATTACGTCATCTGCATCCCTTTCCTGATTGGCTGGATCCTCATCGCGATCGCAAACAACCTCCCTCTGATTCTGTTCGGTAGATTCTTAACCGGACTATGCATGGGACTCCTTGGCCCTCTAGGACCTGTCTATATTGGTGAAACATCTGAACCAAAGTATCGAGGATTTCTACTTGCCGGCATATCATTAGCACTAGCTGTTGGTATCATGTTTGCTCACATTGTTGGCACATTTTTGTCATGGCAACTAACTGCAGCAATATGCAGTCTATTTCCAGTAATATCTGGAATTTTATTACTTTTCATTCCTGAGAGCCCAACATGGTTGATATCACAAGGCCGCATCGAAGATGGAATCAAATCCTACTATTGGCTACGAGGGTACAGTGACGAGGCGAAAGCCGAACTAAAAGGACTAATTGATAGCAAAATAGCAGCAGATGCGAAACCCACGCCTACATGGAAAGAGAAAATAACGAATCTAAGAAGTCCGGAATTACTAAAACCTTTGTTTATCATGATAGTATTTTTCGTGACTTGCCAATTCGCTGGTGTAAACGCCATTGCATTCTACTCTATAGAAATAGTAGAAAAGGCTGTTGGCGAGGGCATAGACCATTATCTAGCAATGTTAATAATCGATTCTTTAAGGTTAATAATGTCTATTGTTGCTTGTGTTGTTTGTAAGCAGTACGGTAGACGATTATTGTGTATCATAAGTGGTATAGCAACAGCATTATCAATGATCGGATTATCAATGTTCTTGTATTGGAGACCGCCTAATATGACTTGGCTACCTTTGTCTTGTTTGATGGTGTACATCTGTGCTGTTTCAATAGGCCTGGTGCCTCTTCCCTGGATGATGTGTGGAGAGCTCTTCCCAACCAGAGTCAGGGGTTTGGGATCAGGAATAAGTTCAGCAATGACCTTTGTAGCATTTTTCATTGTTGTTAAAACCGCTCCTGGCATGATGACTAACTTTGGTGAAGTCATAACATTCTTGTTTTATGGTGTAGTTGCGTTTGTAGGTACAGTTATATTGTACTTCATACTACCAGAAACTAAAGGAAAAAGCCTACAGGAGATTGAAGAAAAGTTTAAAAGTAAGAAGAAATGTGAACCTCCAGTTTGATCTCAAATCTTGGAGAGAGTAGTTCCAATAATTTCAATTACTGCCGAAACAATAAACAGTTGAGTACATTAGGCTAGTGATTCAATATTATATGAATAAATAATCACTAGTATAATTGAAGCCAGTGATACTAAACTTCAACTGTGTCATGGGCTATACTTATTTCCTGCTTTACAATTAGTACCAGATTTATAGTTGAAGTGTTAGATAGTAGTTTTAAATGAGTACAAAATACAAATACGCCGTAGCCCGTATATAACACACCACACAAGAGGCAAAGAAGCATGCTAATGAACTTTACAAATGGCTGTATCTCCTAACAAGACTATGTAAAAGAATAAGACGATTGTACATTTAAATACTCGTTGATGTTTTTATTCTGTGACCGATGTTTCTTCAGGATTCTATTGATATTGTATTAATGTTTCACTATCGATACAGAACTGAATCTGCGGGCAGGTGAATCTGTGTCATGCACATAATAATTTGGATCATTGTAGCGAAAAAATGTGTATTTGTGTACTTTAACTATATGTACGCTAAAAGCGGTACTTTTATAATCTGTGATATATAATGTACGAAACGAACGAAATTAAAAGTACTTCACTTTTTTAATGTTTATTTTTGTTCTATAGTTTTAATATTAGGTCATTATCGTAAGGTTATAAGTAATAATTGTGTAAATAAAAAAATTAAGTTAATAAAAATACATTTATTTCAACTGGTAACAATGGTTACAATGGCGTTTATGATAAATTAAATGGCACATAAAGATTAGTACAATAAAAATAAACAAATAAATGCTAACTGGTACAAAAATATGAAAGCCACTTTAAGTACACGACTACAAATCCATCTTAAAGAATCCTTAAAAGTTATTTGAAATCAATCATCAACCACAGATTAAAAATTAAGCGCATGGAACTAATTGTGTTAAATAATTAGTCTGTTTGTTAATTGACATTCGTTTTCGAATCCCACGTCCTTAGCTGTTTCAACCATTTCCTGGGAATATAAATCAAGATACGTGCATTACTTGGAACGTGGTTTGACAAGTCTGGAGGCTGGTGGAGCGAACTTGGCGAATCCTTGCTGATCGAAGACTGGGAGCAGGTCGCGAACCCTGGCCGAGACAGTACCTCCTGTGACCCTGGACATGCACATTTACAAACGTAGGAGAATTAACATTATAATTACATGCATACAAATATAAACTCAAATCTTTTTCTAGAAGGGGTAGGCAGAGGTGCATTCAGGACACCCACATTTCACCTTTTATTTTCGTCCAAATATGTGATAGGGGGCGAGCCTTATATCGGGTACAAACTAACTCCGTGATGATAGTGAATATAAAAATCAGACCTGCCTGCCCGACCCGGGATTCCAACCTAACACCTCAGATTTGCAATCACACAGTATTACAACTGCGTTACCAAGGCAGTTATACTGTAATCATTAAATAATGGCAATGTCTCCTTACCTAGGCAATACACAAAAATTAAATTTTAATGTTTGATATTTAATATCAAAAATTGATATGCGTATTTCTGAGTAAAACTATACTTGATACAGTTCTCCGCAATGATTAATGCCGCAATTGCTATAAATACACGCACTCAATCTCAGAAATTATACATTAAGAAGATATTCTTAGGATGACTGGTAGCATTTGGAGATGCTGGACTGAAGATAGAGCCCAGTGGTGTACCATAGGAGAAGCGTATACCCAGCAGTGAATGTGAAGAGGCTGATGATGATTATGATGAATCCTAGCGATATTCGCACTAACATATAAATATTCTTATTGCTTAAAAACTATTTCCAATAGCAACCTCCACGTACCTGCTAGGTTTAATAAGTTTAGCAGCCTGCGCAGGCGTCGCAAGCTCAGTTGGAAAGAACGTGGCTCCGTAGAAGTCGAGGCCGTTCTGCAGCAAGATGTTGGCCTCTTCGATGTTGGCGAGGGTGACGCGGATCACGCTGGTAGCCTCCTTGGGGATCATGCTGCTGACCAGCTCACCGTCAATTGTGGTGAGAGCACGAGAGGTGGACTTTTCTAGAGGCTTGGGGGTAGAGGTACCTGGTGAAAGATGTTATTGTATGTTAAGTTCTTCTTGCAAAATTTAATCGAGAAGTTCGTAACTAAAGTGTTACTAGAGACTTACATGAACAAAGATTTCAATAAAACCCTAATCATTACGATACGACAATTTCATCACAAAAACCTAATTATTTCATAAACAATGATTAATAATCATTTCAAATGTATCTTCTAAAACCTTATACAAAGTTAGATGTTCAATCTAACCAGCATACCAATTCTTGATGTATTATTAAAAGAGGCTACATTTTTCAAAATCTTCACATAATAATCTACATTCAATTATAGTGCATCCATACATACCAAGTGCACTATACGAAAGTAAAAAACAAACCAGTGTTACCCTCCTTCGGCGAGCCGGAGTAGTAGAGGCGCACGATCTCCACGACGGAGGTAAACTTGTAGAGGGCGTGGCGGATATCTTCCTCTGGGACCTCGTCGGGAATGTCGTAAACGTAGACCGTGAAAGTCTTCTGAGGCCTGCATGGGATAGCGATCTGAAAGATGATGGAGCAAAGATGTTAGAAAATAGCAGAATATTAGTAGTAGTAGAGCTAATTTAGGTTGAAGATACAATGGCATGGAGAGGTCTTTCAGTGTTATGTAAGAGTGATCAGCTGTTCAAATACTCAACCTACACGTTGATATAAATGAGAAAGTTATTATTTAGACATATGAGTAATATGCGTTAAATCATATCATGGATTTGATGAAAAAACGAATATTAAATATAAATATGAAATGTGAAGTAAATTAGATGTCGAGAATTAAAGTGATTTAAGAAGGGCGAAGAGGAAAATCTAGATGAAACACAAACAAAACAGAAGAAAAGGCTAATCATGAATGTAGTTAAGACAAGGTAACAATAAGCATAAGAAATACCTCCAGTAAAGAAGCAAAAAGCAAAGGCAAACTTTAGAAAACTTAACCAATTACCTTTCTATAAAACCGCGACCCGGTAACTTTATGGAATCCCTTCTTGAAGACCATCTGGTAATCGTCAACGCTGGAGAATTTAAAGAGGATACCAGTGGCGGTCTTGGTGAGGGAGAAGCAGCCCTTGAACTCCATCTTCTCGCAGATGGCGGAGGCTTTCTCCATGCTGAGGCCGTGGGAGGGAGTGAGGAGGAAAGCGCCCTTGGTGAGGAAATGTTCGGAGTCCGAGATGTCGGACTCGCTCTCTCCGCCCTTCATTAAGGTGTGAATCTGTTCCTTCCACATGTATGAGTCTGACATCTGTTAGGCATTCAAAACATCAGCTAAAGTTCATAAATCAAATTGGTGCTACAATTTTAATATGTTTATAGTTGAGTAGAAGTTTTAAATTACTTTACGATGGTCTCACAGTCACAGGATGGTTCTTGATTGAAAATTATAATTTCAGAGTATATATTTTCTATCAAATCTTTTTTTGGTAATTGCAATGAATGGCAAAAAATGGCATGCTAGTCTTGCCGTTCGCCTTATGGAAAGCGATACGACCGCTCATGAACAGTAGCAAAACCAAAGAACGCCTTGAATTACAAAGCAAGTCTTGGGATTCCACAGCGCTCGCCATCCAGAGACATAAGATGTTAAGTCTCAATATGTCCAGTCGTTACTCTGGCTACAATATCCTTCAAACCGAAACACAACACTGCATTTACACTGCTGGTTGCAAGGAGAAATAGAAATTGCGGTGGTACCTACCCAGGCAGCCTCTCACATATGAGACCTACCACCTGTTAATCTAACTCTTAAAATCGCGAATCATGAATAGCGCGTAACAAAGGATGTAAATATAGAGATACATACTTATGTACTCATCAAAGCAGTACTAAAATTGAATTTAACAAGGCTCTTGATATCTCTACACCAAGACAATGGCCAATGAATCCATCAGGAGCGACAGGGGCAGTCACGCTTGGCCACAGATCGAGAGCGCTGATCCACCGTGAAATGTCTTCCCACCCCCCGACCAGCCACTATTGTTCTTTTGTTTCAACGCGGAACGACAAATGTTTTATGATTTTTTATTATGATTGTGCCGCACCCATTAGGTAGTTTAACTGTGTTGGTTTAATTGGTATCGATATATTTCAATGGATGCGTGTATATGTTCGACCAATTGATGAAAATATGTTGCACATGTAGATCGTCGATGTAGATTTAAAGAGATACAGCCACGTTTCAGTTTTAAATTTCTAATAGATCTTACCGTCAATTAATAACAAAAATTATTCCTAATACAAGATGCTACAATCTTATTTACAGTGGAGTTAAATTTAAATACTATCAATAAATAAAATCCCATCAAAAACATCCTGTAAAAAAATTCCAAGTCACGCAGCTCAGGTTTTCTACCGTAAAAAGTTGTGAGATGCATGTAATACCAAGTCGATTAATTTATTTAGTCCTTGCTTAAGGGACCTTCTGTATAAAGTTATTACGTAAGTTATTATCATATCAATATTAAAAATTATTTACGTTGTAAATAAATAGATCGACTTGGCCATCGCATGAAAACATAATGTATCGTACAATTTATACATAATGCTGCTGGCCAAGTCGATCTATTTATTTAAAACGTAAATAATTTTGAATATTGATATTTTTTAGCTATTTAGTCTATTTACTTGCAAGTTTTTCTTCGTCATGTTTTTCTAGAGGAATGTTGTACAGTTTCATGGGCTGAATACACCCTTTCCCTCTATATACCCCCTCCTGTTATGCCTGATATATATAGATACCTATCTACAACTACGTATAATTCCATTTTATACGGTTACAATCATTCATTAACTGCAAATGTAACTTTGTAATCCTATACATTTATATGGGAGTACAAAGTTATTCATGCACTTGATGTATTTAGAACACTACACAGAAATTATGAAATGCAAATTTTCCCTTACTTTAGACAGTAAACACTAATTATATTCTAAATTTGAAGGTTCTATGTCTGCTAGAAGTGCCTGCCAGATACATGAGGACAATAAGAATACCATAATTCTGATATTGAAGGAAGCCTATGTTCAGAAGTGGACTTAATGTGGCTGAAGAGAGAGATACAAATCAATACATAGCCTAGAAAACTATGAGTAGAGTCTTTGAAATCCCAAGACCGCTATAAAAAAGTCAATGATAATGTTACCTTATGTGTGCAAGTAAATTCTATAAAAACAAAAGATGCTGTCTCAAGTTACTACGTTTTATCGTATTGTCCCAATTAAGATGCCAAATATAGGTGTACACTAGTAAAAATAATTAATCACGAGGCAGTTAACTTCGGTAATGTTCAACGTGGGAGTACAGATCCATCAATCCCCACAATTGGTCATGTTCTCACAACACCGCTTCCTATTATGGTACAAATTGGCGCCTCTCATTAATTGTTTAATTCGGTTTTCGATCGACCGTGGGTTGTAATTGCGCCAATTTTGCCGAACATTTATTGTTTAGTTTTTTATTTGGAGCAGATGGATAAATAGCAAGATCATAAACCTTCAAATTAATTGCTAGAATTGTAGTTGTTTTTTTTTTGGATTTTATGGATGATATTTTATGGATTCAATAAATATTTTCATTTCATTTCATATGTAACAGCCGGGTTCAAAGACACCCACCAAAACGAAAAGGTGAAAGCGTTAGTTCTACGTTTATAAATTATTTATCTTTAGTAAACACTATTTAACATTATTGTGTTTGTTAAGTATAATTTGTTATGAAAGGATCCAACTGAAATGGATTTACGTGTAATTAAACAGAAAGAAACAAAATATAATTGGAGTTGGAAATATAATTGTTCACTATACTCCGTAGCAAAGCTAAAGGTAAAATGTTGATGAGAAGTAATATTCTTTGCTTCAAGCCATGCGGGGGCAGCCACGCGTTAAGCATCTTGGACAAAATACAGATTTGAGAAATCGAAGATACAATCAACTTTACATTTCATATATTTAAAAGCGATACCTGTTGAATGATTAAATCAAATTACGTTAATATATACAATAAATGACATAACATCATAATCATCTTCTTTCAGTTCGATTTAATTCGTATGTCGTGTTTAGGAGAATATTCCCTTTGTCCATAAGTTATCTAGTTGAGCTAATATGGCCAATTATGTACAAGAAATTTTACTTAATACATCAACTACTTTTAACACAGATCATACTTAACTTGAAGCATTAAATAAATACTATTAGAACTCTATGTGTTAAGTGTAAAAGTTACTTTAAATCAAAACCTTAAAGTATAACATATAAGTAATGAATATAAGGCATTATCCATAAAGTTTTAAAAATCATATCAAAGAACGGTTATTATACAGCCGGAATCATGTACGAAAGAAAAAATAAATAACAGTATTTACAAGAAATATTTCAAAAGATAAACATCCATTATCCTGTTTTTACAACAATATATCAAATAAAAACAACAAAATAGGAATCATTGGTCTATGTAAAGATACAATATCAAAAGTATAAAAATCGTCAATCATGAAAAGCTCAACGATTAAAAATAACACCATGAACTGCTAAATAAAATAAATGTAGCTAAGAATTATTAGCGTTTAGTTCCAAATTATAAACTAAATAAGGATTTAAAATCATAGAATCGCACGTTAAGTAAAAGTAAATCAGAAAAAATGCAAGTAGAAAATTCAAATACCTTAATATCAAAAAACACAAATTGCAACAAAACCCAAAAGTAATTATTAAAGATTGAACTAAAAAAAATATAATAACTCAGAAAAAGCTTAGCTTATTCATCACAAATTCAAAACTTAGAAAAATAACTTAATACTATTAAACAATAACCTTCTATGAACGTCATCCTACCTGTCTCTTGTCGTTCTTTTTAACAGGAGTAGTGGCTTCGGTCTTTTCCTCGTCTGGCCTGATGTTCTGTTCTGTGTCGGAAGCGCCTTCTGCTAAGGACATATTGTGACTGACGCTGACGGTCGCTTGCCAAGGGTTTTCGTTTGAGACTGTGGGCAACCGCGCGTGGCCGGCCGCTCCTTGGCTTTCGTGAACGCAAATGACATGGAGCGGGTTGGGACTAAACTTTTTGGAATTGTTTTCGTTTGGTTGTTATGGCTTTGTTGCGAATTGTAAGGACTGGTTTCCGATGTTGGATCGTTGCGTGAGGTTTTCGCTTCATTATTATCATCTTTAATCATAAGAAGTCCAGTATTAAGCATAGGGAAATGATGATCACAGGACTTTTTTACATTGGGCAGTATCCAAGATCTTTCAGTCTTCCAGGAGCGTGTATTTGTGTGACGCTTAATGCTATGCATACTCGTATGTAGCCTGCAATGGAGAACTTTTCCTTGACAAAACGTTATTAGTTCGAGCATTGACCTAATCCGAAAGAATATTTATTTATTTATTTATTTCTTAGTATGCAAAATTGACGACGGAGTATAGTAAAACACCATTAAACAATCCAACAAAATGAATGTCATTTTTAAATTAAACAAATTGTAATATTTTTTAAAGTTCTAGCTAATTGGTAGAAATCAATCTCAAACTTTCAGTTATAGGTATAGTCAATTATATACCAAAAAAACTCTTCCCTTCATAGTTGCAAAATTTTCACATTCAAAATTGTATAAACTCCATAGCTTTCTAGTAAATATTTTTTATAGCAGGAACTATGCTGTAAGATGTGGCTACCCATCTGTGCGATTTTAGGTTAATCCTAAAGACATGTTCACATACAAGTCTTCTTTTACAATACAGGTTTTTTCAGTGAGCTTTATTATCCTGTCATATTATAAAGTAAAGTGCGTGGTGGCCTGTTGGTAAACGGACTAGACGCGGCTGCCCACATGTTCACGGTGGTCGCGGGTTCGAATCCCAGGGCACACCTCTGACTTTTCGGAGTCATGTGTGTATTGATAATCAATCACCACGCATTAAAACGGTGAAGGAAAACATCGTGAGGAAACCTGCATACCATAGCGATTTATAAGAATACCTATGGTATGTAAGTCCGCCAACCCGCACTAGGCCAGCGTGGTGGACTATATGGCCTAACCACTCTCAATCGTATTCTCGATTGTAGAGTAGGCCCGTGCCCTGCAGTGGGACGTATATGGGCTGATACAGATACAGATTATAAAGTAACCAGTAACCACTGCACTGGTGAAATGAAAATGAAAATAATAATTGAATGATTCTCCCACCTGGTTCAGCAAGTGATTTTCAATAGAGAAGAACGGCCAAGAAACTCTAGTGTGGTTCGTTTCAAAACCAGTTTACAATTTAGTGATTTAATTACAAAAGTTACAAGTGGTTTCATTCAGAGTAGTTCATTAATAATTAAATTGATATAACTAAATATATTTTAAATACAAACATGTTTTTACATTTAATATGGGCTGAGTGAACCGAAGTCGAGCAAATGAAGAATGAGTATCCTAAGCAGTATCCTCTGCTTCTTGTGAAAGCCTAAAGTCTTCATTCAATAATTTACAATGTAAGCAAATCGTGTGATCATTAACATCGGTATAGACGTCTAGAAAATATATTACACTGTACACTGTACCTCCCTTTATATAAAGCTTTATCATAATACTTTCATAATAACCTATTCACAAAACGATTAATATTATTTTATTTTACTATTTATATTAATTTTGCATAAAACATGTTAAGTTTGCTACTATCAATTTATTTTCCTATGTATACGTGTGGCAAACAATAATAAATGGCATCAGGTCAACTCTATCAAAATTGATAGAGTTCTTATATGACATATGACTTATATTGTACACGCTGCTATTTGACAAGTCGACTCGACTGCTTCAAGCCTGGCTTAGTGTGGGAGTCACTAAAATCACATATTACTTTTAACCTCGCCAAACAATATTAATTTAAGATACTAATAGCGTTATTCATAGACAGTTCTAAAACCTATTTTAACTATCGAACGTTTTGTCTTCTTTGCTCAAAATGAATTCATAAGTTTTTCAAAAAGATAATTTTGTATGCCTACATGTCTTTATCTATAAGGTAAGTTATTCGTATTAGATCCGGTGTCTACTATCTTACTCATAACTGAAATTCACTATAGTGTACCCAACTCGGTTACATTTCGTAGTTCATCTGGGTATATTAGGTTACGAATACTTATTCGTAACCTAACTAACTAACTTCGTCATAGCTCTCTAGAACTGTGACAGTTATAGATTCTCGTCGGTTAAATCTAATTGGAATTCACTACCATTATTACGAATTATCAGTACGGTCACATTTCTATACCAGTATAAAAAGTCAAAAACAATACTTTACTTCACTACCTACCATCAGATGAACCATTACAAAAAAATATTTCATCCTAATAGTTTCATAGATTTACGAGAATGTTACACATTTGATCATGGATTTGGTTCTGCCCCTTTCATCGTGGTCCGCTCTGTGACAACAAAAGCTGTAAAGTACCTATTCGAAACGTCGGGAAGTTAGAAAATGAAAAAAATAGCAATAAAGTTTAAAATAATAGTTTTATTTCAATGAATTTCGATTGTAAACACTGCTTTATCAATTCCGCGACAATACTTTATAATTTGATGAAAGGCCTATAAGTGGGCAATGGACCGCATCGACACTGATCCGTCTAGTCCCACCAACTACAACAATCAATCAATTAGTTTATCAATAATCTAATGATATGAAGTCTATGAAATAATATGTGCAAAAAGTGGTTGAGCCATGGGCCCTACTATATTCATCCAAAACGAAGTTCGAAACTTCGGATGATCGAAGTTTATATACGATACGAATGTATCCACATATACTTATGGTCGTTATTGACTTTTGGTCGTAACCATAGACTTATAGTTACGATGTACGTTATACAAATTCGAACTTTTACAGAGTAGATACATTCGTATCGTATAAAAAACTTCGATCGTCCGAAGTTTCGAACTTCGTTTCGGATGAATATAGTAGGGCCCCATGCTATTGTCAGTCATGACTCAGCATGAAATGCTAATGCTTTCATGGAAGCTTACCCGCAATTCGAGATCTTCAACGACGAATGGAAGCCGCTTGTTAGGAATTGTCTAAATTTTAGCGAAAATTATATTCCCTA
Source organism: Hyles vespertilio (assembly GCA_009982885.2). NCBI lineage: Eukaryota > Metazoa > Arthropoda > Insecta > Lepidoptera > Sphingidae > Hyles > Hyles vespertilio. The sequence goes on from CM042830.1 coordinate 13,360,899, forward strand.
TTAAAAATACATATAAAATAAATATTATTATTTTAGTATAAGTTTGTCTGTAATATATGTTAAAATTTGTTAAGTTGTGTGTTTCGTTCTTTATATTATAATAGGTAATTGAATAGTGTAATTGATGTTTAATAATCTTACTGTTCAAATAAAATAAAATGAAAGGGCATTGTTTCACAGGAGATCGACATGAAGCGGCAGCTATGCTATATTGTTTCATTTTAATAGTGAGATTTCTGGATGCCCAATACCCCTTTTCTCTTACTATCTTTTTTCCTTACCGCTCTCTCCCCATTTGATGGGCCGGTAACACAACCATGTTCCAAGCGTAGTGGATGTTCATGGGCAGCAGTGAGCACTTACCATTAAGTGACCTGTTTGCTTGTTTTCCAGATCGAAGGAATAATAAAAAATTATGACAACGCACCTGCAAAGACGAGTAAAAAATATTTCCTATTCATCATTATATCAATTATTTTCAGGAACCATAGTTTAAAAAAATTCAATAAATAAAACAAGCATGTTGGTTTGTACATTGTAATAGTATTGTGTCCTAGGTCTAGATACATTTGAGTGTTAGATAACTGTCATATCGATGGGTACAAAGTAAAAAAAGTTATCTGCAGTTTGGCGATTTTATGATTAATTATTGCAGTAACTTACTAAGAATATAGACTTCCATAATATGGTAAAAGAAGAAGCTACAAAAAAGTATTATTTCTTGTACTTTTGTCGCGTCAAAGAATCATTCCCAAGCTTGCACAACACGTATGCGTTTAAATGCAATTGGGCGAATCTTTGCCGGATATACGCGGTGCATGCTCGGCATAAATTATTTTTTAATTATTATTTTATTAATATTTTACTTCCTTTCCGTCATTATACCGGGTATCTCAAGACTGCTACCGAAAACGAAGCCGGGTGGTAGTTTTAGTGGCTACAAACACAATGCAATTAAAAATTTCGCCTAGAAACGCGACAATTTTTTTTTATGATTTTTTAAATATCGTCATTTTTGGGTGGTAAATCCATAGTTTTTGCTAAAATAATAATTTAAACTCTTTTATACCTTAGAGTATTTATAAATAAAAGGGTATATACTATTATTTTAGGAAAAAATGTATTTACCACCCAAATATGGCCATAGGAAAAAAATAACAAAAAAAATTTGTCGCTTTCTTTTGCAACTTTTTCTGTTGCATTGTGTCTGAAGTCGCTTAAACTACCACCCGGCTTCGTTTTCGGTAGCAGTCTTGATATACCCTGTATTATAATCATTGATTGTAAAGATTATTCAGACTAGTGTTATTAATTATTTTTAATAATTAAAATGTTGTAACATTTCTAGACTTTAATTTACTCATTAAACTAGAATTTTGTATTAATTTTTTAAATCGTTTTTTATCGCATTTCATTCCGGTTGAGATATTCGGTTGCCCTTACCCCTTTATTCATCTCGTCCTTTTTCTTTTTTCACGCTCACTCCCCGATTTGATGGAACTGCAACACATCTATGGTCCAAACGTTGTGGATGGGCAATGTTAATGGGCAACAGTGATCACATACCATCAGGTAACCTGCCGGTCCAATGATATAAAAACAATACTCGAAATAAAATCTTATCTGCCTTATTGTTTCAACTTGACAATGACATGTGGTAGTTATCACAATTAGCATAGTTAAAAGTACAATGTATATGCAGACAACATCTAAAAAAATGCACAAAATTACATAAAATAAATATATACAAAGAAGCCTTGATAGATAATAAGGTGGCGATGTAATATTCAATTGCTTTAAAATTAACAAAATGAGAACACTTTATATTTTTATGTGAAATTTGAAAAGTAGCTGTTTGGTACATGTCTCATTTTACGATGCATCCGTCGATATGAACTCTAAAAATCAACTATTTTAAACATTTACCAAGCAAGTGTTATAAATAAATACAAATGTTTTTATATTTTTACCACATGGGGGGCATGTGACAATGTGGTGACATCACCACTACACTTTTCAAAATAAACCAAGAGATGGCGCCACTACAAAAATAGATCGCGGTATGGTTTGGTTCACAAGTAGGGGATATAAGGGCCGAGCAAACACTTAATCGGTGCCATCAGGAGGGTCTTAACTGACTCGACTGAACAGTGAGTGATGATATTGGAAATGATCTTTGTGATTACACTCCGCTCGCCCGCATCTCAACTATCGCAGAGGTGCGGGTCGAAAATCTGACGCTGTGGCCCAAGTATATACATATAATTAATATGATAGTATATAAATATAATTAATATGATATAGTAAAAAGGGAAATTTAAGAGGAATCTATGGGATTTGAAATAAACAATAACAGTTGACCGTGTCATTATGTAAGTACGTAGGGATGGGTTTATGGGTCAGCGTGGTGGACTATATTATGTATATTATTATAGCCTAACCACTCTCAACCGTACTACTACTTACGATTGTCAAGGAGGCCCGTGCTCTGTAGTGTGACGTATATGAGTTGATACAGTATAGGGATGGTGGGTTGAACTTGGACTAGGTAAATTGATACTAGGTGCATTCCTACATCCTAGTCCGTAAAAATACCTATTCCATCCAGTATCAAATTAAAGTCTTCACTGTACCGAAGTATTATGCATTCATACAGGGCACGTGCCTCTTCTACAATAGAAAGTAAGATTGAGAGGTTGAGGAGTAAGGCCATATAGTCCATCACGCTGATCTAGGCCCTAATGCGGGTTGGCGTACTTTTCATACCATACAAATTCTCACAAATCCCTGTGGTATGCAAGTTTCCTCACGATGTTTTACTTTACCGTTATAGTGCATACTGAGTGGTGATTGACTATCAATTTATGTAAGGGTGTCTGGAGTTACAATGATATCAGGGATAGGCCATGGGCTGTACCAAATGTCAATTAAATTCTTCATACTAATAGTAGTCAAGGAATGAGCTTGCGCCTTGTTGCAAATGCCAACTATATACGAATCTTTCGCGTATCACCTAATACAAATGGGCCATTACCAAGTTTAAAGCTTCAACCAATAGCAAATTCATACGGTTGGTTCCACTATCATACCCGGCCCTCCGCCCTGATTCGTAGGTAGGGGGAGGGAATAGGGACTAAGGACTATGATAGTATTAGTAGACACAGAGATGGCATAGCATAAATGACAGATGAGTGGTCGCAAGCGCGTTATGCTGTTCAGTTTTCGCTTCGCAGTTTGCTAGCCTACCATCTAGCTAAAATAAACCTTGGAAATCATTAAATCCTTAGAACCGTTGTCAATTAATTGAAACTGAATTCATTATAATGATATATCTGACAGCCTCCGTGGCGCAGTTGGTTAGACGCCGCCTGTGAAACGAGAGGCCGCGGGTTCAATCCCCGCACCGAGTGAAATGTTTGTGCGGCCCACAAATATTTCTTTCGGGTCTGGGTGTTTGTGAGACCGAAAAGTCTCGTAGTTCCTGATACCCACGACAGAAGACTCGATCTTAGTGTTGGGTCAGGACTATGTATGTGACTGTTGGGTGTTATTTATTTATTTATTATCTAATCCAAGTAGTAAGTACACACTACACACATATCACGTTCATAGTTAATTAATGTCAATACTTGTGGTGCTCATTAAAAACCTGTGAAACAGTATCGTAAATCATGTCGATTCAAATATTTTCACCAATAAAAATAAATTTAATTCTACGCCCTCTATCCATGTCAAAGTAAAAGAAAGAGACAGCTTGTTATCTATTTGTTTCCAAAACACTCCAATAGATGGCGTGCCAAACTCCAATACATGCCGTTTACATTCACAGAGTACTAATAATAAATTTACATTTCACGTTTTATTTCCGTACACAAATTGAAGTACATTGTACTTACGTTCTTATTCACACGCTCATTACTCATTATAACGACATTGAACGTTTAATGATATTTTCAATGTCAAGTTCGACAAATATTGGATAGCAAAATTGCACTCACTTTCACTAGGAAGAGATAAAAGGCCGAATTGTTATCTAATCAACAATCATACATCTCTTCAAGGTTTGTGTAACCAGGTAACGTAGAAGACTGGCCTAAATTCCAGTCTTAATATATATATTACTAAATATATACCCGGAATTATTTTTCTAAATTATTTTAAGTTCTTGATCCTATTTAGTACCTTTACTGCCGTAGCTCGGTAGCTCATATTTATTTATAAACTAGGAATATAAGAAAATAAGTCATAGGTATTAAATAAGTGGAAATAATAATACACTGTACTATAATTATTTTACTGACAGCCTTGAGAAGCCTTACTACTGAACCCATAAGTCCTCTAAAATGAAGAGTTCGATTGAGAGGGCTTAGGCCATAAGCCCTACTTGAACTATTCATACTAAGATATACTAGTAACTAAACGATTTTTTATGCGATGAAGGGCGACACGAACATGCCTTTGCCTGATGGTAAACGAAACGACCGCTCATGGACAGCAGCTAAACCACACAACACCATAACATACTGATACTGATACATAAGTCTCATATGTCCAGTAGACAAGAAGCTAGTTCCACCAAGTTTTCGTAGCGTGGTTCAAGGGTATTACAGATTACGACCACAGCAGCCCTCTAACTATAGCTATAGTAATAAACATTTAGCTAGGTAATTTCCAATGTCGTAATTATTATTTTCTACACAACGGGCCATCGTGATGGTCCAGTATGATGGCCCATCGTGTTGAGGGTGTAGTGGCGTCTAATAAGATTTGATAAGATTTTCAATCGTCATTTAGTACCGATGTAAATTAAATTACAAGCAAAGCGGTGGAAGGCTGATCTAAGTAGATAATGGATTGACGACCGAGTAAGGACAAGAGGTAATCACAGCATGCGTTCCTGCTGGATGTGGACGTGCTTAGGTTTTGCAGTGAAGTTAGCAAGGCTAGGTAAAGATTTATAATAAGTTACACACAAATTATCACAGCAAATGCAATATTACACACGATATTCCCCCAGCAACGCCAACTGCCATTTTCTCGACGTTTCTCTTGTCCATATTTACATATTTATTTCTAAATTTTATTCAGCTGGTTAAACATAATAGATTATTAATGAAGTTGATAATTAAATGAGATAAAAACAAGACTGTTTGTAACATGAGTGTACGGAAAACAGACTTAAATTGTATGACTAACGACGTGCCATATGCTTGCATAATTCTGTAAGGTATTGCAATGTCATCTGATTCAAACATAATGTAAATTTGTGTTTGCATATTTCTTTTTTTTTTCTATCCTAGTTTAACAAAGACTGAACTGTACTTTTTGGTAAGCGCAATGCCGAGCAGATTGAGTATCGATTGATAACAGAAATTGGCAATCGTTTCTTTTCTCAAAAACTGCTTTCTGATAGCCGCTAGCTACTTGGGACTAGCATAATAACTCCTACATTGAGCAGTTATCAGAACATTTTTTTCAAAATTTGCCAAAACTAAGCTTATATTTGCAGAAGAAAATTAACATATTCATAAAAACAAGTGAATGCTCTCTATAATTTGCACGGCACTTTTTTTTTCTCTTAAATCGATCTTATGGTTGTCTGGTAGAAATTGCCGTCTTGGGATAAGGTCGCAGTTTGTACTCTGTTATTATCTCTATATTATATTTTTGTATTTATTGTGAACAATAAAAAATCAAATACATAAGGCTGAAACCTTGAACTCCCTTACATCATGTGTCACTAGTTATCAGTCTTACAAATCAATGACATCAATCAAACTAAATATATCTCAGTCAGAAACTGATCGCATAAATTATAACAACACTTCTAGAGCATTCAACTGGACTTTGAAGCCATATAGAAATTAACAACTATACCACATACCAGTTATGACATTACTGTGATCTGTGCAGTAATTAGACCGGCAGACGCAATAATAATTATAAAAGACACACAATTCATAAATTTAAAACAAAAAGTAAATAGATTTATACTTTTAATTATTAGTGCTATCTACCACTTCAAATATCCATAAAAATATAAAATGTAATAATGAAACAAAAGTGTTAGTAACAAATTTTAAAACCAAACACTCCATATGTATGTACATATGTTTTCAGAACGACCGCCACTTAATAGCAAAGTCGGTATTTAGTCATACAGTGTAACACTATCGGCATACAATATTCACTGCGCTTTGCACATGCAAATACAAAAGTCGACAATATTATCAGTTCAGTTTTTGTAAGATGGCAAACAGTGCCGATGACGACAATTCTGCCAATGTCAAATGTGCGATGACAACTCGTGTGTTTTGATAAAGTGAATTTAGCTGTAAATTCCAGTGTTCGTTTGTCTTAACTGTTGTTATTGTATCGACACTAAACTAAATGTATAAGTTAGCACCAATGTAATTAGAATATTTAATTACAAGTAAACTGAAACAAAGGACAAACACATATATATTATACGGTAAAGTAAGTAAATAAAAATCTGAATTTGCAATAAAATAAAGAGAAATATAAATATTAAATATATTATTATAATCTTTGGATAAAATGTTTCTAAAATAATTAAAATCAATATCGCATAAAGTACCTAATTTGTATTCCACCCTAAACATTTCTGACGTTACAGGCTAACATTTCACAGTCTGATGGCATTAATCCGTATAAAGAATAACATTGCTTCGAGAAGTTCAGGAGAAAATTGGGTCAACAGAAAGGGAAAATTAAAGGGAGCGGGAATATTTAGAGCTACCATATTTGTGTATAGATCGTGTGCTGGATTGTTCCTAGGGCACATGAAGAATATGTGCTCTAGGGTACCCTCATCTAACCCACATTCACATAAAGATGAATCCCGAACCCGAATTTTATTCAGAAACACAGGAGATGAGCAGTGACCAATACGAATTCGGCAAATAGTTGATATAATTGCCTTTGATACTTTTTTACATTTAAAGAACCAGGGCTTAGGTGGAATATTTGATTGAATAGCATAATAGTGTTTACCTACCCGTTTCGAGGAGTTGTTCCACTGAGTCTGCCATGAACTCATCAGAGACCTATGGGAAATGTTCACTAAATCGTAAGAGTGATTTTTAAAATGTTTTAAGTCAGCCAATTCTGAAGAAATCGCATTTTTGGCCAATCTATCTGCACACTCATTTCCAAGTATACCGCAGTGACTTGGGATCCAGGCTAACTGTACTATTTTGCCTATCTGAGCACAAGAAAATAAACACTCCTTGATTCGAAGCAGAATGGAACTATGCAATTTAGTTTTGAATGGGTTCTGAATTAAAGCTTTAAGAGAACTCAATGAGTCTGTGAATATTATGGCCTGAAATATGTTATGAGTTTTAATGTAGAGGCAAGCTTCCAAAATGGCAATGCATTCTCCAGTAAACACTGAGGTCTCTTTAGGACATTTAAATTGTAGTATGATTTTAGAGTTTTGGTAGTATACCGCAACACCGGTATAATCTGTGTAGGAAAATTTTGATGCATCTGTATAAAATTTATGGTAATTAGACCAATGTTCTCCAACTAGGATATTAAAAGTAGAATCTGCAGAAACTGATTCTTTATGGATCCCAATGTCGAAGAGGATAGCGGGTCTGAAACATAGAATTTCGAATTCGCAATTGAAAATTGGAAGTATATGCGATATCATTACTGGACTCTCTAAATTTTTGAAAGACTGGTAAGCCTGAAGATATAGTGGTTTTTCTTTATGTGTCCAGTAACTAGATGTACTGCAAGCAAGGTCTAATTTGGCAATTTTTCTGAACAGGGGATGGAGACTTTTGCTGCAGATTTTGCTCCAGAACCGAGTGGCAAGATATTGTCGGCGTAAAGACAGTGGTGGTTCGCAACATTCCACCTGCAGCGCGTTCAGAGGGGAAGACCGCATACAGCCAGAAATTATTCGGAGGCATTTAGCCTGTATTTTGTCTAGTCCTGCTAAAGCCAGTTTGTTACATGGAAACAATAGGAATATGCCATAGTCCATAATACTTCGAACCAAAGCATTGTAAACTAACTTCATAGTGAATGGATGTGCGCCCCACCAAACACCAGCCAAAACCTTTAGCATAGGGACTACTTGTTCACATCTTTTAACCAAATAGTTAATGTGGTGTACACCTGTTAATTTTGAATCCAAGTAGACGCCTAAAAATTTTGCTTTCGGGACAATTGGAATATTGTGACCAGCAATGTCAATTTCAATTGGAGGAATTTGTGTTTTACGGGTGAATATCACCACGGAGCTCTTCTGAGGTGACAGACTTAGACCATGTCTCAAGAGCCAATGGTTCAATGAGTTTAACGAAAGGCAAAGGGACGTGCCTGCATCACATATTGAGAGATTTGATACATACAAAGCCAGATCGTCGGCGTATTGTAAGATATTACAGTTATAGTTTAGGCATGTATCAATATCTGATGTGTAAAGGTTGTACAGTAATGGGCTTAGTACAGAACCTTGTGGCAACCCTTTCCATGAGAGCCTTCGTTCAAACTCCTCACCTTGGACTCTTAATGTCAGGGATCTCGACATAAACATTAGGCATATGCACTGTATCATCCTTACCGGGAATCTCAGCTGTTGCATTTTCTGCCTGAGAAGGGGAAGGAGGACGTTATCATATGCAGAAGATATGTCTAGGAAAGTAGCGACTACCGACTTATTTTTGGATAGGGACAGTCGAATGTCTGTCACCAATGTACCTACGCTATCCGCCGTACCGAGTCCCTTCCGGAAGCCAAATTGGGAGTTCGGCAATATGTTTCTGGATTCAGTTATCCATTCTAGCCGGTTTTTGATTAGATGTTCAAAGGTTTTAGCCAAAGTTGATGATAAGGCAATCGGTCTAAAATTATTTGGGTCATCTGCATTTTTACCGGGTTTCAGGATGGGGATAATTATTTGAGTTTTCCAAAGTTTAGGTATCAGCCCATACACGTAACAAAAATTTATTAACTCCAAAAAATATTTTTTAGTTTTGGGACCAGAGTGCACCAGAAAGGAATAAGGTAGTCCGTCAACACCAGGAGCAGAATCTCTCACACTGCCAAGAACCAAGTCTAGTTCCTCTGCAGTGAATGGGGTATCATGTGGGGCATCTGATGAGTCTACCGGGGGAATGTATGTTTCAGAGAGCGTGGGCACATAAGGAGGGGCAATTTTACCGAAGAAAAGCTCAGCAACATCGCGGGAGATAGGACAGGAGACAGATGGGGAGCATCCAGATCTAAATCTATTTATAGATTTCCACACTACAGACGCTGGAGTTGAAGGCTTTAAAGAACTGCAGAAGTTAGTCCAACCCGTGCGTTTCTTCCGCCTTAAAGTTCTTTGGGTCTTTGCGAATACCTGTTTGTAGTTCAATAAATTTTGTGTGCTCATATCCTGGTTGTATCTCTTCTCTGCCGATTTTCTGTCCCTGATGGCCATGGTGCATTCACGGTCCCACCATGGCGGGGAAGGTATTTTATGTCGACTACTGTTCCTAACAGGGAAACAAGAGTCTGCGCAGGAGGTTAAAGCTTCCACAAATTGTTCACAACACAAATTCACATGGGAGTGACTAATATCAAGTTGGTTTGGGTCATTGACTTTAGGAAGGGATATGATTTTAATGTCTACTAATCGAGCGAATTTCGACCAATCCGGGTCTGATAAATTATATTTCAGGAGAGGGGGAGGGGATTTTTCCAAATAGGTCCTTTGAGTTATGGAGATTACAATAGGATAATGATCACTCCCATGTGACAGGTCTGTACACTGCCAGCAGGCAGATGCTGCAATATCAGGAGAACAGAAGGTGATGTCAACACAGCTTTTTTGTTGACCTGGTAAAATTCGGCGAGTGGAAGAACCATTGTTAAGCACACAAAGATTGACTTCATCCAGGATATCCACCAAGCCTGACCCGAACAGATCGCAGCGATCAGAACCCCATCTGTAATGATGGCAGTTAAAATCGCCCATCACTAGCAGAGGTCTGTGAGCATTCTGTAGTGTAGACTTAATAAAGGGAAGGAAAGCTGGATCGGTGTGGGCGATATATATTGATATTATATTTATACCTGCCACTCTGCCAGTAACAATATTTATATCTTCAAACGAAGGATTTATGGGGGACATAATAAAAGGGCTTCGATGTTTAACAAGCAGTGCGGAACCACCGTAGCCATCAGGCCTGTCACATCTAAAAATGTTGTAGTGTGGTATACGAAAGCTGAGATTTGGGAGCAACCAAGTCTCAGCCAAGGCACAGGCCAAAGGTTTGTATTTATTTAAGAGGAAGGTGAGGTCGTGTTTCTTATGAGACACGCTCCTCACATTCCACTGAAGGAACACTAATGGGGAAGCCATTTTTAAAATTTATTAACGCGTTTATAAGCTGTTGGGCAACGTTGGACGGTTGTTGTGTATTCGGGGATATAGGATTTTGAGAGGAATTTAAAGTTAAAAGAGATGTTAAAAGTTGTATTATAATGTCTATAGTGTTAGTATCGGAGTGAGGATTATTAAGAGCACAACCATTGGGCTGTGTAGGTGGGGGCGGGTTAGTTATAGAGCGGTGAGTAGATTTATCGTAGGAAGGGGAAAGTGGGATATGAGATTTAGGTTGTCGGGAAACTGTCTTGCGATAGGAAAGGGGAGTTTGGGGAGTTTTAAGGGAGTCTGCATAGCTACGGGAAGCAGCTGGGATGGATTTGCTAGCTTCCGCGTAGGATATAGTTTTCTCCGCCATGGCGGTTTTAATAGCTCTTTGTCTGCTATACTCCGGGCACGCCTTGCTGTTCGCAAAGTGTTGTCCGGAACAGAGCACACAAAAAGCTTCGGTCTCTGAGACACTGCAACCATTCCCTGGATGGTCATGTCCACATTTGTTGCAACGGGGCTTTGATCTACAGACATTTTCGATATGACCAAATCTACAGCATTTCCTACACTGTATTGTTGGGTAAATATACTGTTCCACTGTTAGAGCAGTGTAGCAGCAAAACACCCGCTTAGGTAGGGTTTGACCATCGAAGGTGAGGACACAGGTCTCTGTGGGTTTCCACTCAGAAACTCCGTCTCTATTAACTCTCCTATTCATGCGCCTGGCTTTGAGGATTTGTCCGCAACCTGGTGGAACTGTTATATATTGCTTAATAGATTCTTCAGACATATCCACAGGGACTCCAGACACCACGCCCATTCTGGTGACGTTAAATGTAGGGATGGTGGCAGTGAATTTGTGTTTGGCTAAAAGGTTGTTGGTCAGGAAAGCGTTTGCATCCTGATGAGTGCAGAACTCAACGGAAACTCGGTTTCGTCCAACTCTTTTTACTCCATCTTTAACTACATTGTGGATATTGTTGTTGAAAAGGAAGAGGCCAAAAGTTACTGGGTGTAAGGTGGTGCCAGAATTAGGTTGGGTTTCAATTCTTGAGACGTGTATAACATAGGGACCCCTATCTATTAAATTGTATTTGGAACGCCCAACCTGATTCCTGGAATGCTTAGATGGTCGAATATCGGAAAGTCTGTGATCTTGTGCCGGTCGTTTATTAGTGCTGCTTGTTTGTGGGACAGCATCTGTTTCCATTAAACTGCATGCTACTTCCGCGAACTGGGTAAGAGGATTGGGGTTCTCATGTGTAAGGGGAGAGGAATTAAAGGCTGGGGAAAACGGTGGGGTTACATCGGGAGGATCAGGAGGGTCAGGAGGTTTGTTGTTGTTCATATTTAACTACCTTACTTGTTAATATAAAAAATTAAAAAACACGTAAATAAACAAAGACAATTATTAATACAAAATAGAACTAGTATATACAAACAAAGACACTTCACATAAACAATCACAAAAGTTACAGTATCTAATACAATACAATATCAAAATAACCAAAAATAAGGAAAAAAAAATAGGAAAAATTCTAGACACACGTGCTGCTCAAAGACACACCGTGGCCGACAATATTATTATAGTACCAAGACTTGGTAATTAAACAAGTGTCAAAAATTATTTGCGGTCTCCTATGCAAATTGACAAACACTTCCGTATTTTTGTAACGTTAAGCGTTGAATGTGTTATGTGTAGTGTTTTCCTTGTGACCGAGCTTCTAAGTAAACCAAAGTGTGTCATCCCGCTATGGCACGAGGGAAGGTAACACCATTCGCGAGACAAGTAAGTAAAAAAAATCACTTAATTTACATTGTAAACACTTTTTATTGCCTTTTTGTATTCTTACTTAAAATTAATCTTTAAAAACTGCAATTTAAAGCCTATATTTGTACACGTTTTGGTTAAATCACATTTTGGTTCATCGATAGATTCCAGTTTTATTTTAGAACTCGTTTGACGTCTTCAGTCGTATACAGTTAAGCTCTTGCCTCTTAAGTTCTATTGTGAATGGATAGATGGCGCTATAATGGATTACCTAAATTTTATTTTTTCTAATAATTTATATCTATTACCAAAAATATTTAATCAAATACTAAGCATAATTTTCTTAGATTATATACTCGTCTAGATTGAGCAATGCCAACAAACGATGCGCTAAAACTGTTCTCACTTTCTTTGATATGTGTGAGTACCGGTCGTGTAATTATTGTAATCTAACTGTCAAAGTGTGTGTATTTAGGGATGCCTACTCCAGATTATTAACTTAACTTTTCCCCATTATTTGAAAAACAAAATAGGTTAAATAAAATATTTTTTCTTTATTTAAAGTAATCCTACTATCAATTATGTTTATTAAGCATTTAGTAAAAACAATAAAGATATAAACCCACCTCCTAGTGTTTGTTTCCGAATAGAATTAACTCTTTGGATTTATTACCTGGGCTGTTATCTGATTTATGTATTTATGTTAAATATAAATCATCATAAGTAAAATGTTCGGAACACATGACTGAAGTCTTGTGAGGCTACGAATGGTCTTCTTTTCGTTTCCGCTGTGTAATGTCTCTCCAGCAATTTGCTAGTACGAAATCCGTAGGAAGTCTAAAAAATATAAGAAAGAATTAACAAAATTACTATAAAGGGCATGACGTCATGGGTTTCATTCATATTGTGTAGGTAAGTTATTATTTACTCATTAAATAAATAATGCCAGTCTTCTTGTTCTTCTGATCGAAATATGATGTTATAATATTTGTGTTTTATCTCCCATAGTTTCAACAAATCTTCCTAGTAATAAATTAACAACACTGGCCAATGAAACTCATCTTCAAAATAACGAATTAAAAGTTCATGTTTTCTTCAAATAATAGTGGTTTAACAATAACGTTACCGATAGAAAGTGATATTGGTATTATTATACAGTTTTCCCACTCAATTGCGATACAATTCGACAACACAAACCGGCATAATTAATTATTTTTCGGGAGCACGTTATCCATATGTAGTTTAAATGACACTGACGTACGTGAGAAACGAGTCTACTAAATTTGGTAGACTTTATTTGAGCCCTGCGGTGAGGTGTGATGTGTCATCTAGACGAGTATATAATCTAAGCATAATTATTTTACTCTTACGTCACAATTATTTCAGTATGTAAACAGCGCCATCTATTGACAATATTGTTTTGATTTCAGTGTTTCGTCACCATGGCTGTTGGTATCAACCTGATAGGCCATGGTGGCGTCATGGGGTTTGCAGGGGTGTTGCTCCCTCAGCTGCATGAGAAAGACTCAGGATTTACCGTTACCACAACTGCTGACTCATGGATAGGTATTTCTTTCTTTCAAATAAAGAAAGAAAAAATCTATAACTCCAATCAACAATCAACTCCATAAACAAAAATCTTAATAGTCGATCTGTATCTGCATTTGCTCAAATACGTCGCACTACAGGAAACCCTTTTTCGTGTGTACAATTGAGAAGGGTTAGACCATATAGTTCGTAAAATTCGAATCAAAATTAAATTTTTCATATGGATGTATTCACCTCCGTATTCCGTATCAGCCCATATACGTCCCACTGCAGGGCACGGGCCTCCTCTACAATCGACAGTACGATTGAGAGTGGTTAGGCGAACTTACATACCATAGAAATTTTTATAAATCGCTATGGTATGCAGGTTTCCTCACGATGTTTTCCCGTTTTAGTGCGTGGTGATTGACTGTAAATACACACATGACTCCGAAAAGTCAGAGGTGTGCCCTGGGATTCGAACCCGCGACCACCGTGAACATGTTGGCAGTCGCGTCTAGTCCGTTTACCGACAGGCCACCACGCAATTAAAATAATATAATTAATATTGTGCACACCTCTGACTTTTCGGAGTCATGTGTGTATTGATAGTCAATCACCACGCACTAAAACGGTGAAGGAAAACATCGTGAGGAAACCTGCATACCATAGCGATTTATAAAATTTCTATGGTATGTAAGTCCGCCCACCCGCACTAGGCCAGCGTGGTGGACTATATGGCCTAACCACTCCCAATCGTACTCTCGATTGTAGAGGAGGCCCGTGCCCTGCAGTGGGACGTATATGGGTTGATACAGAATTATATTATATTATTTATCGCCTAAAATAAATTAATCTATGTCCCGCAGCGTCTGTAGTGGGAATAACCTTCCTGGTCGGCAGCTTCATGGCGCCTCCTATAATGGGCCCGTTTGGCCGGAAGGTGGCACACTACACCATCAGCGTCTCTGCTATTATCGGTTGGATAGTCACTATACTTGCTGGTAGCATCGAGGTAAATTACGTTTTACTATATTGTACTGTAACAGCCCATAAAAGCCCTTTTCTAAGTACGAAACTCCTCTACAACCTAAAGTAATCCACTACGCTGGCATATTGCGTATTGGTGAACTTGATATACCTACGATGAAAATCTTAATGAGGTATCTAACCGAGATGTACTCTTATCCAATTTCTATAATGTATTTACTCATAATTATTATCCTCATTTTATGCTACAATCGATCCACTGCTGAACGTTAATCATTTATGTACAAGGAATATATATTCTTTTTTATGTTTTTATGAAATATAGAATCGTAAATATACACGAAAACAGGACAAATTTTCTTATCGCAGACTTTTTCATTTCTTATGCAACGATACAATATCACTATTATCTGTTTTTTTATGTCAGGCCAGAATACAAATGATTCCAATTATTGTTTTATTTATGGATCAATGGTATTAACATTGCCGTTTTAATTTTACAGGTCATAATCCTTGGAAGGATAATCCAAGGCCTCTCTTTCGGCATGATGCTGCCTCTTCGATCCATCCTCATCGGCGAATATACAAGTCCAAAGTACCGCGGCGCCTTACTTACCACCGTCTCTTTAACCCAGGGCTTCGGCATCTTCTTTGTCCACCTCCTAGGATCCTTGCTTAGCTGGCAGCAGACCGCTATGGTCTGCGTGTTCCTGCCTTTCACCAGCCTTATCATGACAATCTTCACTCCAGAGTCACCAAGCTGGCTCATAGCGAAAGGAAGATTTGACGAAAGCAGAAAAGTATTCCACTGGTTGAGAGGAGAAGGAGAAGACAAGGAATTAGAAGCAATGATCAAAGCACGCCGTGATTTTAATCAAGAAAATGTTAACAGAAAGAAACAAAACATAATTGAAACAGTTAAGAAGAAAGAGTTTTACAAACCAATCATTCTGATGGTGCACGCGTATACTTTAAGTCAGTTTTCGGGTGCCACTACGATGGCGGCCTACTCAACTACAATAATAAAGTTATTTATGAATGAGAAGGTGAATGCTAAAGCGTGGATGATAGGACTTGATGCTGAGCGATTGGTCGGCAACACCCTCGCGATCTACGTCATCAATAAGTTCAGTAGACGTAGCATGATGTTCTTCACTGGTGGCTTGTCATTCTTCAGTCACGTAGGTCTTGTCATCTACATTGTATTGAAGAACTCTGGTATACTTACATATGATGGGACCTGGGTGCCGGGACTGCTGATATGCACGCAATTTTTTGCCATGGCGATTGGCATGCAGCCTTTACCAAGTGTTATTGCTGGTGAGGTATTTCCTCTGGAGTACAGGAGTATAGCTGGCAGCATCAGCATCGTTGCCATTGCTGGTATGCTGTTCCTGGTATTGAAGACCTTCCGAGGGTTGGTAGATGCCCTTGGCATGCACGGTACTTACTCAGTGTACGCAGGAATGATTATGTATTGCTTGATTGTGATTTGGTTCCTCATGCCAGAAACAAAGGGAAGGACTTTGCAGGAAATTGAGGATGAGTACAGAGGAAAGAAACCAGTGAATGAAGATGCTGAAGAGAAGAAATATTTGAATAGAACTGAAGTTGATTTCAAAGAGTCTGCGTAACTATTATTTTTATTTACCCTAGAATAAAAGATATCATACATCATATTTATAAAGATTAAACGATATATTGTAAATTAATGTCTTTATTGTGTATCTTCAGTTATCGGTGCAATAAAACCAGTAAAATAAAAAGTTACTGCTTGAGTTATTGAGTTCATGTCTTTATCGCATGATCAAGCTGTGGGACAGTTCTTTCTAGAACTCATGGAACCCAACAATAAAATGGGCTGACATAAATGTGACGAATTGTGGGGAAAGCTTGTCGGTATCCAGTCGATATTATTTCTCAATCATACTGCATACAACTCCTATACAATACACCACGCCAATATGAAAACTATTTGCCTTATATGAATAACTGAATGTTTGTACATTTACGATTAACATCAATAATATTTCAGCTGTTCCACCAGCCTTGTCAACAGTAACAATTTTAATTACAATATCAAAAGCTAATTTTTAACACACAACTAATCGCATAAATAACAAATATATTTATTTATGTCCATTTTGCAGGCGATTTGAGTAATCTGTCCGGATATTAGTCTAGTGCTTTAAAATCGACTAGATCCAGTCTAGACTAGTCTTTACTTGACGTCATCACGGTTCGCATGCGTGAAACGTGACGTGCGGTGCTTCGATATCGACATTGTATCAATGTAGATAGCAGAAAAAAATACATACATTTATTTATTAACCATTTCCTCGTGAGAAATCTGTGATAGCATTTGTAAGAGGGTACCAGGCTTAAAGTTTCGTGTCCATACTATATTTTGCGTAGTAAAAAACGCTCAGACTGGCGTGCGATGTCGGTAACTTTTATAAAAAATAAGACCCAAATTTGTAAATATTGGCACGTGCTAAATACTATAAACATTACATTCAATGATGATGAATACTTAAACATAATATGCGATTATATCTAATTTCATTTAAAAAGTTAACAGGGATTCAATAAAAATAACTGTACTTAATATGTTTAAATTGAATTGATTGCATAATAAAATTGTTAAACATTTAAAACAAAAAAATATGTAACATACAAAAATGTTTCAGAAATAAACGTATCCCGTAGTGTGTCGCGGTGTGTTTATAAAATCGATAATATAAATAAGATTAAAGGCTTAAACGCCGAGTTGTATCAGATAAAATTGCATCTCTCATGTAAATAACTTTACAAAAAACAGTATTCATGTAAATTCGAATCAGTCGCGGCGTTAAATCAATCGATGGAAGCGGGCCCTTAGATAAAAACATCACTTTTTATAATCCATTGAGTGCAGTTAAAAATAAAAAAAAAACATTAGAGTATTATTTTTTCTTCACAATAAAGACAAAATGTGTGTTGTAAAAGGATTTGATACGCGGCCGGCCGGGGCGACAGACTCGATTCATTTTTAATTCATTCAAAGACAACATGTTAAAATTAATATTAAGCAAGAAGTATAAATAAATCTTTTATTAGTTTGATAAATGTGCTCGATTTAGTGAGAATAAATTGCAAAAATGAGCAAAGAAAAAATTAAAAGCAGAATTTCACCGTTTTGGAAACAAGTAAGTAATTATTTAATTTCTAATTAACATATTTTTTTATTGGAATATCGTCAAGTCCGTTTTGCACTATGATCCATTTTAATTATACAACATTTTTTATTCTCTACTTTAATGACTTATATAAACTTTAAATAATATAATTATTATTTTATTAATATAAAACATTATATTAATTTATCTTGCTAGATTCAATACTATACTTTATTTGACGATAAATTTAGTTTCAAGATTATTGATTATTTCGTACCTACACAGTAAATACATATCTAGTAAATATAGTTAATTTGTTTTGTTTGTGTCCGCTAGCTTTGAATAAACAAATATCGCAAAAGTACAATGATAAGTGCATAGTAATAGTAAAACGACTTTATTTTTTGTTTTTTATAATTTTAAAACTTACTATGTGCCAGTTTAATAAAATATGCGGCAGGCCTCATATTTTTACACGATAACTCGATTCAAACCTCCATACGTTTAAATTCTAGTTAGCGGTTCTATGTGGTTGCTTTTATGGGCATAGAAATTCCTGTTTCTCAAGCCCACAAACTAATTTAGATAGAAGTTCTATAAAGGCAAAGAAAAACATTTAGTCTGCATGTCATATTTTACCTACAGTATCAGGCCATGTCAAATCTACTGTAGGGCACGGGCCTATTCTACCATCGCGAATAAGATTGAGAGAATTCCACCCCGATAACCTAGTGCGGGTTGGCGGACTATAGATACCATTGAAAGTCTTACAAATCGCTATGATATTCAGATGTCCTCACGATATTTGCCTTCACCGTTACAATACGTGATGGTTAGCTGTACACACATGAATCTCAGAAATGTTAGCGGTGATTTTACCCGGATTTGAACCCGCGACCACATATGGGCGGTGATCATGTTGGTAACCGTCTCGGCCGTTACCAACAGCCACCAAGTACTTGTTAATTAATTTATTAGATAAGTATTATTTTGGATTGCTTTTATGTGCATAGTAAGTCCTGCTCGGGCCCAAAAACTTGTTTGCATAGAAAGTACTTTTACTGGTGATAGGCCGTCATTTGTGAGAGGGCGCCTGGGGCCCTACTATATTCATCCGAACGAACGAACGAACGAAGTTCGAAACTTCGGACAAACGAAGTTTTTTATACGATACGAATGTATCTATTCTGTAAAAGTTCGAATTTGTATAACGTACACCGTAACTATAAGTCTATGGTTACGACTATAAATCAATAACGACCATAAGTTTTATGTAGGTACATTCGTATCGTATAAAAAACTTCGTTTGTCCGAAGTTTCGAACTTAGTTCTTTCGTTCGTTCGGATGAATATAGTAGGGCCCCTGGGTAGGTACCACCTGTTTTGTTTCGGATTGAAGGACATTGTAGCCAGAGTAACTACTGGACATATTGAGACTTAACTTCTTATGTCTCAGCATTAATTCCAAGCATTGCTTTGTAATAAGGCGTTGTTTGGTTTTGCTATTGTTCATGAGCGGTCGTATCGCTTACCATCAGGCGAACGGCATAATCGCCTAGCCATTCATTGCAATATAGTCGATAAACATAAGACAGACCATCTTAATTTATTTTGTGTTCCATAGAGATTTAAATAATTTCTATGGTGATTGGAACCCGTCAGCCTTGAGGACGGTGCTATCTTAATTGTTACGATTCAAACGTAATACATAAATGAAAAGACCCAACCGTCACATACATAGTCCTGACCCAACACTAAGATCGAGTCTTGTATCGTGGGTGTCGAAGAAAGTCTAAATACTGCTACAGGTGTGAAAGAAATACATAATATAATCTATTTTACAAATAATTACCTATCTTAAACAAATTTCATATGTATTCGAAACAATTATACTGTGAAGATAATATTTATTTAGCGCCTATTCTGAATGACTCTTAATTATTAACTAATCTACCTAATTCCGGCACGTGTTTTCCGGGCAATCAACTATTATATTTTGTTCGTTAACAATTACGATTGTCCCACAAGTATCTCAAGGGAAATTAGTTGTATTTGACTTTGAATTTAATGCCTACCTGAGCTCTATTGATCCTGTGTTCACCGTTTTCTGTCTTTACTAGAATGAAATCATGGCCGTGTTAGGAACGTATCCGGCAAATAAGTATTTTATATAGACTGCTGTGTAACGTCTATGAAATGTTGAGGAAAAGTGTAAGCAAGGTTCCTTAATAGATTATTCAAAGCTGAAAGGAGATTTTCTTGATAATTTCATAACACGAGCATAGCATGCTACGTTGTGTGAACGGACCTTCTTAAAACTTGCAGGTCATCATCATGACACTGAACCTGATGGTAAGCTCAGATGCCGTCTTGGCAGAGTATCGAATGGCATCAGACGGCGGTCCCATGTCATTGGATACAATTATACAGGCCTGTAAAAAATATTTTTCACGCTACGGCAAGACGATCGAGGATTATAGGGAAATCTTATGACGCTAAATATCCCACAGCATAGCACACAAACGCACAGCAGGTCGTAGAAATGAATTGATGAAGCTTTTGGTCTGGGCCAAGATCGTTTGAAATACAGACAATAAAACACGCTTAGAGAGACGACATCCCTCTGCAGTTGAAGCGACCGTCATTCACAATGCTTGTGGCTTGCACAATCATTACTAATTGTAAAGATTGCGCAAGCTTTTGAAAATATATTAGGCGAAACGTTTATGCGATTTAATCGCTTATTTAGATAAATAATCTACGTATGTTATGGCGGCGTGAATAGGCCGTAATTGAGGTCTCAAGTTCAAATACAATGTCAAACACTTATTTTTTGGACACCATTCATTTTTATTTTTTTTCGGGTTGAATGTGGTGCCCCGGGAATCTCTCTAATTTAATGAAAAGTTTCTTTCTTTCTTCTTTCTTTTCCCTCAAATAGCAGTCAGCCCTGGCCTTTGCCATGGTTCCATAGATATCAAGTGGCTTGAAGACATGACTGTATTTTTTGAAACCGCATAGGTAGGTAGAGTTACGATGCACACACCAAAAATCTCTAATACGTCATGTCTCCGCATTGTCTAGTAATCAATGCTAGCAACAACAACAATATTGATAAATATATAAATAAATCATGTGGAATAAAATGGTAATAACAATTAACAATTAGCAGATAGCTCAGAAACATTACCACACACAAAGAAGATTAATGCCTATCAGGTGATCTGTAACCCATTCATCATTGGATCACTTTTCTAGATACAATGCTGATAGGAAAATAAGTACCACGGGATATTTATTTGGACTTTTTCCTTAAACGTCACATTTATTCGTATATCGATTTAATTCATGAATTGTGGTACATATCTGAATCTGAAAATATACCTGGAATTATTTTACTGACCAACTGAAATGCTGTCGAGATGTCGATGATCACAATCAGTGCCTGTATTCTATCGGGGAATGCTCTGAAGTCTGAGGAATTGTTCAAATACCTTTGTCGTCTTTCTACCAAGTATGTAGCGCATTGATTTTACCTCCAGCAATGCAAAAGTCTATAGTAGCAGTGGGCAGGCAGCCGTTTACGATTAGGAGCTGGTGCCTCGTCTGCTTTCGCGAATTATAAAATGTTCAGTTCAGAGCCACCATAAAAGTCTCCAAAGAGAACGCTGTTTGCTGCGGTATGCATTTCACCAGTGTTTTAAAATTTGTCAATGAATACATTTTGGCAGACGCTTAATCTCGAATACGGAGATTGAACCCACTCTCCTAACAACCATCATAGTTACTAACTGTAAAACGGTAGCTATATAAATTCTATAAGCTTTTAATAATTAAAAATGAAGGATTCATATAGTTTAAATATATTCTAATTTCTATCTAGTAGACTTAATTATAAAAACTATAAAAAGGATTATCTTCGTATCATATACTGAAGTGTCACTTGTGTTAAGTGTATTTAAGGTAAGTAATTGCGTTGGCCTGCTTTACTGGACCAAATAACTACAATATTGACCTAAATAGTTACGAAAAGCACCGTTTTCCCGATTTGGTTCATTACCTTAGTTGGGTATATAGCGGGTGTAGTATATTTCTTACATTAGAATGATAAACATATTAGGTGGTCAGACGACCTGTTAAAGATCACAGGGCGTCGCTGGATGCCTCTAACAGGTCACTGTGGAATTCATTGGGGGAAGCCAATATTTAGCAGTAGACTTCCTTTGGCTGATGGATGGATGGATGAAACATATTAGATCGTATACGCCTTAAATGGGCAAAGTTTGTAAGAGTTTCGCGATGATTTAAAGAGGAAATTCAATGCCATTTTTAGGACTATTCCCACTGGAGCTCTAAGCGAGATAACTAGGGTATCCAGTGATATTTCTGGGACCTCCTATTAACCACCTTAACCCAGGCAGTAGAAACAAGGCCTGCAGGCTGCAGAGGACCGCGACCTACGCCACCTTTAACTAAGTATATTACATAAAGGGCCTTGGATTAGTCATTAGTTACCACGTGACCACACATAACACGTATGACACAATGTAATAAAACGTTTTGTACATTGTAGATGTTAGAGATTAACATCGATCCCATTTGACTTCGCGGCGCAAAGCCGGAGCTGCGATAAACCTGATTAATTCTTGTTGCTACCATCATTAAAGATAATAATAATTACGTAGTATTTGTTTATTGTGGTTTAAACAGGTATTTATTTTATGATACCAGTTAGTCATTGACAAAGAATGCTTTGTCTTTAAGTGCCATTTATATTATTACTAGGTGGGTCTTTAAATATTGTTAGCTTCGTATAATAATGGTATTAGTATTAGCGACTACTTTCAAATTTTATTAAAAAAAATTACCGTGACACAACAAAAATGTTTATTAAATGATTGATTTTATTATAATTTGCCTTATACTATCTAGATCTTAACCAAATATAATTACTATATAACATAAATTTAAATAACTTATTACACAAATTACACAAATTGATAATAATTATGAAATAAGTAGTGAACGCTGCGCGTGCCGAATGAAAAGTGAAGCTCCGTCACAAATGCACAACCCCTCTTGGATTCGTTGATGACGTATTCAATGGTCGGGTGATCACGTGATGCGCTGGCTACGCCCTCTTTTCTTAACTTGATGCTAATACGGCCTCTCCTGACGCGTGGACGTCCACGTCCACCTCGGTATTGGAGCTATGAGCAACTTCTCCCATTGGTGAAGGTTGAGTTTGATGTTCTTCATTGGATGAATCAGGACTGCCCTCGTCACTAGCTGGATATAAAAATTGAAGTTTTTATTAAATTGTCAGTTTATAGTTCAGCCATGCAAACTATGTTGATGTTACTAACTAGCTAGTGTGGCATGCCAATGTGTGTACATGTTTTGTGTCCGTTGTTAAGCTAAGTTAGCAATGTAAACAAAACGACATGGTCAAGTTATCATGTCGATGTGTGTAGTGACAGAGTACAGTAAAGTTGGTATGGCCAAGTTATCATACCAACTAAGCCCGTACATGACACAGTTAGCATGTCGGCTATAAGATTGACATGTCCATGTTATCATGTCAACTAGTGGCACGACATGACCCAGTTAACATGTCGGCTTCATATGTGACATGGCCAAGTTATCATGTCAACTAGTGGCACGACATGACCCAGTTAACATGTCGGCTTCATATGTGACATGGCCAAGTTATCATGTCAACCCTACAAAGCATATGTAGGCCAAAAATATCAGTATTACTAACTGTTAAAGAATGCCGCACATGATTCAGGAGTCCATTCTCCACGCCATGCCACCATATATTCGGCGGCAGCTCGCGTGATTTTACCAAAGGAGCCTCCAAGCAGTCGCAACTCGTAACGATCATGTGGCAATACTTTCAATACGCGGTAAGGGCCACGCATTCCCGAGTCTAGTTTTCCACTACTCTGCGCTGCCTTCGTGACGAACACTAGGTCGTTTACTTTAAAACATCTAGTAGCCTTGCGTTGTTTGTTGACATAGGCATCCTGATATCTTCTGTTCTGCTCGAGTCGTTCGGAAGCCATCTGGCGACGTATTTCCCGCATGGCCTCGCGATTTGAATTAGTGTTGTCGAGAGCAACGTCTCGTATGAGAGACCTTATTACAGGCGTTGCGCCTTCAATACCGATGAGCAGTTGCATGGGAGAATTATGTGTAGTCTTGTGCGTCGTACAGTTAAGCACTAGTTGAATTCTCCAGAGAGAATCAGACCACTTATTGCCCTTACTATCAGCTTCAACCCTGATCATATTAAGAACAGTGCGGCAATAGCGTTCCGCCTGACCGTTTTCTGCGTGCATTTCCGGGGTGATGTAATGAACCTGACTACCCACGTCATTTGTCCAATTTCGAAAACGTGTACTTTCGAACATCCGACCGCGATCACAAACGATAAGCTTAGGGGTTCCAAACAATGAGATAGCGTTAGTCATAACTCGAATTAATTCATCAGAATCTTGACGTTTAATCGCATAGAGTAGGCAAAACTTTGAATAAGCGTCGACAATAATAAGAATGAATTTAAAACCATTAGATTCAGGTAAGACGCCTAACACATCTATATGTATTGTGCTGAACGGGGTATCCGGTTTGACCCATGACGATATTGGTTGATGAGAGGCCCTAGGTACTCTCTTTGCAGAAATACAGATGAGACAGTGCCCAATGTATTTTCTCACAAAAGTCCTTAATCCCGGAAACCAGAAATGATTTAATATAAGGTCGACAGTTTTGTCAACACCAATATGATCATGTTGATCATGAAAAATGCGCAACAAGCTTAATCTATGCCCCTTCGGAATATAGCAAAGCAATTTAGGGTCCTGACCGACGGGCGTATATTTATAAAATAAAAGATCGTTGCGAACTACGTAACGTGATTGATCTAATTCGTTGTTTCCGAGTTTATCAATTAGAGTACGAGTCTCATCATCGGCAGATTGCGCAATTTCAGCCCAAGTTTTTGGCTTCGTGATAGTTCGCACGTCTACAGGGTTTCTACTCAAATAGTCAGCGTGGGCCATTTGAGACCCCTTTCGGTATTCAATTACGAAATTATAGTCTTGCATATAAATCCACCAACGCGCGACACGGGGAAGTAAGTCTTTTTTTCGTTCCGTTAATTTTAACGCATTACAATCTGTTACTATTTTAAACCTTATGCCTAGTAAATATTGTCTGAAGTGACACAATGCTTTAACTACTGCGAGTGTCTCGAGTTCGTAAGAGTGATAACGAGCTTCCGCACCTTGCGTTGTTTTGCTAAAATACGCGACTACGCGACGTTTCTTATTTACGTGTTCTTGGATTAACACGGCACCATAACCGATGGAGCTAGCATCCGTGTGGAGTTCGGTTGGCAAGTTTTGATCAAATATGGCTAATACTGGCTCGTTTGTCATACACTCTATCAAATATCTGCGAGCAGACTCTTGTTCCTCACTCCACACGAATGGTACCCCAGCACGAGTCAATCTAGCAATAGGTGCAGCTTTGGAAGCGTACCCGGCAATGTAACGGCGAAAGTAACCAGCTAGTCCTAACAACTGTCTGACTTGTTTTACATTTGTAGGTACAGGTGAGTTCACTAGGGCCTGCACTTTTCTGTCGCTCGGTCTAACCTGACCTTGACTTATTTTACGACCAAGATATTCGACCTCTGTAGACACAAACGTGCTTTTCTTTAAATTGATCGAAAAACCCGCGCACGTCAAAGTTTTCATCACCTCTCGCAAGTCTGTCAAGGCCTCATCTACGGAATTTGACAATATACAAACGTCGTCTACGTAAACTAACACTTTGCCTGAATTTATAAATGATTGCAAAGTTTTCGAAATTATTCGTTGGTATACTATAGGTGCGTTTGTGAGTCCGTAGGGCATTTTAAGATACTCGAAATGCCCCTCAGGCGTCACAAATCCGGTTTTTGGTATGGAATCGTCATCAATTTTTATCTGGTGGAATCCAGTAGCCATGTCAATACAACTAAAATATCTGTGTTTGCCTAAGCGGTCAATATGATCCTCTATGAGAGGTAACGGATAACGATCTCGCACTGTAATGGCGTTTAACGCACGGTAATCCACACACATGCGATCGGAGCCATCCTTTTTCTTGACAAGAATGACAGGGCTTGCGTAAGGAGATTCTGATTCGCGGATGATTTTATTTTTCAATAGGTCTTGAACAATCCCTCGCACCCTGATCTTTTCGTCAAGAGAAAGTTTGTACGGACGGTAGTGAACCGGCACATCACTAGTTAATTCTATATGCATGGTGCCTGTACTAACGGTTGACGCGGCGGTGCCGATTATGAAATAATCTTTGAACTCCGCGATTATTGAGGACAACTTTGTTCGCTGGCCACCCTGAAGTGGTGACTCAATGAGGGTTTGTTGGTCCAACTGAATCTGTAATACCTTACTAGCACGGACTGATTCGTCGACGCGCGTTAAGCGTTGCTGTTTGTTCGTTCGTATATATGCTACACCCTCGCGGTTTAATACGTCTGTTCCTATGATCACGGGTACATTCATACACGACTCGGAAACTACAAGAAAGTCTATTTCCAAAGAAATTTCATTAAATTCAATTACCAAAGTGACGTAGCTGGTACATTCTACGTTTTGACTACCTATGCCCCGTAATAATTGATAGGTTGGTATTTGGCAACAATTAAAATGTTTTAGAAGTGCTGCGGATATTAGAGAAACGCGCGATCCACTGTCAATTAAAACGTCGGTAGGTACGTTTTGAATTACTGCGGTCACAATATCATTATCAGTCAATTTACCCTCTAATTCGCGACAAAAATTAACTTTTTGTTTACGTGCTTCTAAACGTTGCTTTGAGAAACAAACGCTCGCATCATGACCAATTTTCTTACAAAAGGAGCATGTCTCAACCGTCCTCTGTGCAATAGAGTTGTTAATATTTTTGTTGTTTAGAGAGTCAGATTTATTACGTTTAGGACATGATCCTTGTGTATGACCTATTTCATTACAACAAAAACATTTCACTGATTTCAACCCGTTATGAAATGGTCGTTTCCGCGTATTTCTTTCAATACTATTATGATTACGAACATTACGCACAGAATCATTGGAGGTGCTGGGTTTCACGTAAACAGAAAAGAACTCTACTAAATCCTTAGGTAATAATTTTGAATTTGTTGCTGTTGCACGGATTTGTGGGTCAGTTATTCCACGTATGATTATTGCGACTATTAGTTCGTCACTTAAACCTTTTACAATATTTAACCGCAATAGCGAGCGTCTTGCATAATCAGCATACGTGGGATAGCGATCAGAATTCGTGCACATGACATTAAACAAAATACCCGCGATATCGACTCTTCGAGAACACAAAGGCTTGAATTCAATTTTAAAATTTGACCAACTGCGGTCGTGAGTCACCCAATCTTGCAACCAAGATTTGGCGTCTCCCGTAAGACAGTTAGCAATTCTAGATAAGCATTCGTTATCGTCCCATCCATTTATTTCACGAGCTCTTTCAACTTCGTCGCACCAAGAATCGATATCATTCACACTGGGGTCAAAATTAGAAATATAAAAATGGTTAGATCTTACTTTACTCAATGCACTCAACGCTCCGATGATTCTGTCTGTAGTGTCAAGGCTCGATGCTGTGGCCCCAGTAACACTCGTACTAGCACGAGATTCCGACGGCGCAGGTGGCGTCGGCGGCGTGGCAGTACTCCGAACTATCGCGGCGCCGGCACCCACCTCGTCCGCGGCAAGATCCGTACCACGTGCAGCGTTCACACTAGTTGAGTTTTCTAGAGCGGTTAAACGTGCGAGGATCATCCCGAGAGTATCTCGGAAATCCACCGCATCTTCGCTTCTATTTGCCCTGCTCCTAGTTGTGCGTCTTTCAGCCATACTAAATTGTACTATGTAATAATTGTTTCGTCAGGAAATATCAAAGCTGGACAGAGCTATGGAGCCCTATCCCACTTCTGATATTAGCGACTACTTTCAAATTTTATTAAAAAAAATTACCGTGACACAACAAAAATGTTTATTAAATGATTGATTTTATTATAATTTGCCTTATACTATCTAGATCTTAACCAAATATAATTACTATATAACATAAATTTAAATAACTTATTACACAAATTACACAAATTGATAATAATTATGAAATAAGTAGTGAACGCTGCGCGTGCCGAATGAAAAGTGAAGCTCCGTCACAAATGCACAACCCCTCTTGGATTCGTTGATGACGTATTCAATGGTCGGGTGATCACGTGATGCGCTGGCTACGCCCTCTTTTCTTAACTTGATGCTAATATTAGATTATAACAATCTCTATTTCTATCCGTGCAAGTATTTCCATAACAGTGATCGTGCTAACATTAATTTTCACAGATAACAGTATATTCGTGCGAAAATAGCTCCACTTGATCCTCTACAATGATTTTTTTTTTTCATTTATTAAGGACGCAAACAGTCGTATAAAAGGCATAATAGTAGAAAAAATAGATACAAAAAGACCTCCAGGTCCATATCTTAAATATACAAATATGAATATAAGAGAGCTAAAGGCGACTCATAATTTTATTCACAACAGTCATAAACTACACCTAATTATCCAGGGTACTTAAAATACTGAAAAAATAATGTTAATGTTAAGAATATAAGTCTTGGATATTGAGATACTATGTTATTCCTGGACGCTAAACAGTTGAAACCTTACAGTATAAAACAAAGGAATAAACTTATAATAAAGATAAATTATTCTAAATATACATATATTACTATCCAATAAATATTACAAATCGTTACATTAGGTAAGAAGTATACATACGGAATGATAGTGTAGGTCATGCTAAATGTAATAAGTTGGTTCGCAAATAAATAATTTAACAGTCAGCAAACAAAACTCTTTTCACTTTAGTTTTATACATTAATAAGGTACAATTAAATATGTTAACACTATTAAGAAATTGATCATAAAATTTGCACGAACGCCTGAAGAAAGAATTTTTAGCATAGTTGGTGTGACAGAAAGGTATATAAAATGTATGATGGTTACGAGAGGTTATACGTGGAACTTTAAAGCTAATGTTTTCAAGTAAGGATTCCGAGTTTATATGATTGTTTTATTTTAGTTTAAAAAGAAAAATAGAATCAAGATAGTTTCGCCTAGCTTGCAAAGATCCAGTGATATGATGTCTAGCCGCACTGCTGTTATAGTCAGTAAATGAGTTGCCTGACCTATAGTCTAGCGATTTTAAAAACTTCATCTGAATTCTTTCAATTCTGTCGATGTGAGTAGAATATTGAGGGTTCCAAACTACACTTCCAAATTCTAATACACTACGTACATATGCATTAAATAGGGTGATCAATGTGTGCGTCGTTTTGAACGGTTTCCCTAAACGAAGAATCAAACCAAGTTGTTTGTATGCTTTGCCTATGATATTTTCTATGTGTAACGTTAAATGTAGTTTGGAATCTAAGTCACGCACAAAAGCGACTCGTTTAATATTTTGTCCTGAAAGCTCGTAATTAAATAAAATAGAACTCTTTTTTCTAGTAAACGAAATAACGTAGCACCTATCAGTACTAACAAACAGTTGATTGCGATTACAATATTGTTCAAAATTTCGTATATCACTTTGTAGATCATTGAAATCGTGTTGTGTCGAAACTACCTTAAAGATCTTTGTGTCATCCGCATACAACAAATGACAAGAATGTTCTATACACTGTCCGATATCGTATAAATATAATGAAAAAAGAAACGGTCCTAGGTGGGAACCCTGCGGTACTCCAGAAGGGATACTACATGATGCATGACCTTTTAAAGAATAGAAAATACCTATGACCTTATGAAAATAAACTGAGATTCTTTACAATGTACCGTGATAGATATAGAGTATATACCATTAATGTGATGTACACATTTTCCAACTCTTTTACTTGATTTATTTATTTATATTTATAATGTACTACATTTTCAGATGTTTAAAACCTGATTCCCACCTTGTATTTTACAGTATTCAGAATATTATTCAAATATAAATTACATCCTGATGTTCCATATCTCCCTAACTACAACGGTTTCTCCTCAGTGCTTCGTGACAGCCGCAGTAGGGAGCAACATCATCGGCCATGGCTGCAGCATCGGCTACCCGGCCGTCCTGCTGCCTCAACTACTCAGACCCGATTCTGAAATACCTCTCACCACCGCCTCTGCGTCATGGTTGGGTAAATATCATACGTATTTTTAAAATTAAACTCTCTTAAAATCACCAATTGGTTAAGTTCGCTTTGAGCACAGAAAAGTAAAAAGAGTACTAGTACAATCAATGATTTTTGATGCATAAACGCATTGTAACGCGCTCTCAAGCTAAAAAGGATCAAAATTATTTCTGGAGCAGTCGATTAGAGTCCTACTGGAAACTAGATACTATATAACAGACCAAATTTAAGATTTCTTAAAAATATTTGTTTCATTCACAGCTGCGGTACTGGGTATTACGCAGTTGGTAGGCAGTTTCATCTCACCCCCGATCATGAGTCGGTATGGACGGAGAATGGCACATTTTGCGGTGACAGTGCCGGTCCTTGTTGGATGGTTCATCACGACTTTGGCTACTGACTTCGAGGTAATTATTAAGTAATTTTTTAAAGATGAAAAACAGTTCTTTAGATGATTCTCTCTAGAATAAAGTTTTGTATTACTAAAAAGCTTTCCTTAACATTCATGAAAATGTTGCTAAATGCGACTGATATCATCATTTATATTCTCACAACCTTTGACGCTTTCGAAAGGTTAATCCATACAATGAGACATTATATTCAATCAAAGTAACTTACTACTACTTTATATAAATACCTCGCTTCGATAAGTTTAATGGGATGTACATTTTCCCTTACAGGCCTTATTAGCTGGTAGAATACTCCAAGGTTTATCGATCGGCATGCTTGCACCGCTCCGTTCAGTACTCGTCGGCGAATACTCAAGTCCGAAGTACCGAGGTGCCTTCCTTACTACAGTCTCTTTGACGCAAGCCTTCGGAATCTTCTTCGTCCATCTCGTGGGGTCTATCCTGGATTGGCAGCAAACAGCACTCGTCTGCGTATTCTTCTCTTTTGCTAGTCTAATCATGACAATATACTCTCCCGAGTCTCCAAGTTGGCTGGCCTCTAAAGGAAGATATGACGATTGCAGAAAGTATTTAGATGGCTGAGAGGTGACACAGAAGAAGAAGAATTAGAAGAAATGATCAAAGCTCGAATGCTTTTTGAAAACGCCCAATTGAATCAGAAGGTTGGTAAAAAGACGAACCAATTCGAAGAGATGATAACTACTGTTAAAAAGAAGGAATTCCACAAACCGATTATTCTTATGATGCATGCGTACGTGATGGTACAGTTTGCTGGAGGTACCACCATGGCAGCCTACTCCACTAAGATCATTAATTTGGTTTTAGGACCAGACACAAATCCAAACTTCTGGATGATTGTTCTAGATACTCAAAGATTGATCTCAAATTCTATAGCTGTGTTTGTTATAAACAAATTGAAACGACGGACAATGATGTTCGCGACTGGAGGCCTCTGCGTGTTCAGCCAACTGGCGATAGCTGGCTACACATACATGAAGAGTCAAGGCAGATTACCGTATGACGCGCTATGGATCCCAGCTCTTCTCATCAATTTGCAATTCTTTACCGTAGCTACAGGGATGCTGCCTTTACCAAATGTCATAGGCGGGGAAGTTTTCCCCTTAGAATACAGAAGTATTGGTGGCAGTATAAGTCTGGCGACAATGTCAGTGTCGTTCTTCTTAGTTCTTAAAACCTTCCCATTATTGATAGAAAACATTGGTATCTATGGGACCTATACAGTATATGCCGGTCTTTTGAGCTACTGTTTGTCTGTTATATGGCTGTTATTGCCGGAAACCAAAGGGAAAACTTTGCAGCAGATAGAGGATGAATTCAGAGGCCGACCGTTGAACAGGCAAGAGATAGAAGAACGGGAATCACTGCAGTCATGCCCGGTGTTGTCATACAAGCGAACTATGTCAATGCGGCGATGTAGCAGCGCAATACTACACTAGGACTCACAGGAGCACGCGGTGCAGCTTCAGCGGTAATCGTGACAGCGTAGATACCTTATCTACTGTCGTGACGTCACAAACACGACACCGCTGTATGCTGCATTCGTGCTCCTTTCAACAATCATGATCAAAAAAGAACTATGTGTATACGAAAAGCGACCTTATAGTTTGGTGATAGATACGAAAACGGGGCCACAGGATGTGTTACGTTCGGTGGCTGGTGAATGTGGTGGTATGGTTGTGACTTGATCGATACTAGAATATTGATTGGCGTAAGTGATAAGGCGGTAACACGAATACGACAAGATTATGTACTTAGATGCAATTCATTCAGTTTTAAAGCCACATTGCAAGCGCGATGGTCACAGTGTTCATGGATCCCTTTGATGACAACTCTTAGAAGATTACGAAATATAGAAATCATTATCATTCTGAGCATATCTTAACTTGCAGCAATCCTACAAAAATAATTATTGATTAGTTTTAAAATCGATCTCAATTTATTTAGCGTCGGTGAAACAAGCAGACTCAACTTTGGAGATATTATGAACCCATGTTTCAAGTCCCAAATCAAAATGCACTACTTAAATGTCACACTTTAGTAAATAAACAAAAAATCTAACTATTTGCAAGCCACGGCAGGCATTTTTAGTAATTACTTTTGGCATAGATAGCCAAACCAGACAGGCTTCGATATAATCGAAGGCATTCAAAAAATTAAATCTTTTCCCGGATTTGTACGATTAAATCAATCCTTTAATTTTTAGTCATTTATTGCAAATCGCTTTTAAAGCTATTATTAATCTTTAGTATTTAATTAGTAAGACATTATTTTTCACTTTGTTTTGACGTTACTCTGAATTACTGGCATTTCTAAAACGTAATATATTATTATGAATTGAATTTGCAAAAGGATATTTTTCTGTAAGTGTTAGGATATTATAGATATTTCTATATGTACGATGTTTTATAATAAGAAACTACAGGACAAAGTGTACTTAGTGATATATTTAAAACAAATTCAGTTGATTCTTTGCTACAAATCATCTGCATCGGCTTCCTAGCATTTTTTGTACATCACCCAAGTTACCTATAAAGTTATAAGTCTACAGACTCCGTGGCGCAGTTGGTTAGACGTCGGCTATGAAACGAGAGGCCGCGGGTTCGATCCCGTACCGAGACAAATGTTTGTGTGAACTACAAGCATTTGTTTCGAGTCTGGGTGTTTGTGAGAACGAAAAGTATCTCGTAGTTCCCGATACCCTCGACAGAGGACTCGATCTTAGTGTGGGGTCAGGACTATGTATGTGGCTATTGAGTGTATTTATTTATTAAGTTTTAAATAGGTCAAACATTCTTATGATTAATATATTATAAATGCCACATTATCTTTCTAGCATTGGATTTTAGCCAACTATGGGGAGGATTTAAACAACCTAAATGTTATTCTACCCTACTTTGTTAAATGCTGTTACTGTCCATTGTCCAATAATTCTAGCGAAGCGTGGATTAAATATGATTATCCGTATGACAATTTAAACAAAGAGTTATTTATTGTTAAATTGGCGATTAAGTTAATAAGGCGAGCGACCTCACAAGGCTTTCAACGGATTAACGGCTTGTAAAATATCCCTAATCATATCGGAAAATTGGGACTATAAAAGGATTTAGATTTATTGTATTTATCATACTGCCCTATAATTTCATGTTTACTCGGTTTTGGCATCAAAGAAATGCGTGATTTTAAAAGTTACCTACGCTAAGATAATTTTTTACAATGTTACACAGTGTGGTTTTAAAACTCATGTTATTTTGTTACCAATCTGTCGCTTCGTGTCGATATGTATATGCAATTTGATGAAATCTAATATCCAAGTCATTTCATGACGCAAGGAAATAAATATGTGTCAAAGATATTATACTATATCTAAGCCTATCATAGTGGATTCCTTTAAATTCAGTATGCGAAAATGTTAAACTATTTCGATATTAATGTATGTGCCATTACAAGTATTTTTGTAAATATTTAGGATCTCTTTATCAATGTTAAAATATTATAAGTGTGATAGTGTTGCCATGTTAATAAATAAAACATCACAAATGTATTTTTTTTCTATTTTCCACGGTTCTATATTATTTGGTACATTTATCGTCGCGTTGTCCAACCATACTTGGTGTTTTAGCTCATTCATTTCATACAATTTTATTTAATATATTTATCTATA
Source organism: Hyles vespertilio (assembly GCA_009982885.2). Lineage (NCBI taxonomy): Eukaryota > Metazoa > Arthropoda > Insecta > Lepidoptera > Sphingidae > Hyles > Hyles vespertilio. Next base: position 13,395,114 of record CM042830.1, read on the forward strand.
TATTTATACAATTGGTCGCAAGGCCAGCCTGTATTGTTGAACAAACGACATATATTCTACATACTGTACATTCATACACAAAAACTGATTTTTCAAATACAACATTTAAATATCAGATCGGATATGCACTCAGCAGAGATCAAATAATTTCACAAAAACGAACAAACTTATATTATACAGCCATAAGTTTTATACGCCGCAAACATCCATGAGACAATAAGCATGTTTGATACATAATAAAAACAACGTTAATTTATATTTCATTTAAGTTAAAATCATTGAAATCTGTTGTCAAGTTACTTGGCTCCATGGTCTTAGAAACCACAGTCAATGCAACTAAACAGTAGGGCAAGTCCTACCACCTAGGAAAAATGTGTATGATACAAATGGATCCATGGATGTTTTCGGAGTCTAAAGCGTCAGAACAAGCATTTCACATAGAAATAACAACCGTATACAACCGTAAGCGATAACGCGGCTAACAGAATGTCCATAAGTATAAAAGCTTTTAAGTATATAACTCATAACTTAGATTATGTAATATTAAGAGGCCTGCCTATACTTCACTCTATTTGAGTTGTTTATTGGGTAGTTTCCAGTTATTTTTGTATAGCATGAAGCCGAAATAGCGCAAATATTTTCTTAATCAGTCCAAAACTGTATAAAACGATGATAGAAAACTTTAACTGTTAACCAGTACCCCAAAAAGAATGTTAGAAACATGGGGAAGAATAATTAAGTGCGTGAGAGATGGAGGGGTCATAACTGACCTAAATATTACCTTGGATTATAACTGATTGATTGTACATAAAAATTAACTTTAATGTATGATGTACATAAAAAAGATCTAATCCACTATTTTATAATTCAAATCAATTTCAATTTTCTGGTATACCAAAATAATGTTTATCTAGTATCAATGTTGACCTACTGTGATGTAGTTTTGCTGTGAACTGTGCCTGTCACTATATCTTCGAATTTAGATACTCTTATGTATTGTAGATGTTTATTTTGAGAAGATATGTAATTATAAATTATTGTAAAATTATGTATTTTGCGTAGAACGCGTTAAATTAAATTATTTTAAATTATTATGTATTTTTATTCTGACTAAAGTATCATTTTTTAACTTTAGATAGAAACTAAGGCCCAAACTCCCATATGTCAATTTACACGTGTTTCTATAGTTCATAATATGATAAATATCGCTTATGTGGTATTCGTAAGCAAATAAACATTTTATTTGTAATAAAAGATATCGATATGATGACCTTGTAAATCGCAATTTGTAGTAATCGAGGTATCAACTTGTTACAGATAAACAATGTTAGAATCAGCAGAATCTAGTTGCCATAATAACTTCGACTTGGCTCTGATAAAGATATTGATGCATTTGACATATTTTATCGACGTCAAGGAGGGTTACGTCAATATATGTGTTTTTTTCTCATTTTAAAATGACATATCGTCTAATCATTTAAATCGACAAATTGTTTTGAGAAGATTAGATCGAGTGTTTTGATACACAAGACACTTCTAATGCCTTCCGAAGTGTAGGCTGTTTTTAAAAATACTAAAGATGAAAAGTTAAAAATGTGCGAAACGAAACACTAACAAAAGTACCTATCTTCTTGTAACATTTATTGTCATATAAGGAAATTGATTTTATTCAGAAAATGACAATAGGACTGGCACGAATGTATATGTGCATTCAACACATTAAAAAAAAGTTACGCAATGTACGCAAAATACAGTTCATTTGTAAAACGAAATATGTTTGATTTAAGCATATATTTATTAAATGCCAAATACTATTTACAGTATAAATTGTAACCCTTTCAGATTTTATTCAATTTCATTAGTAATATTTCAATACGCCATAATAAGATAAAGAAATTATATTTTTAGAAATGACTACGCCCCTATATTGTTTAAACTTATCATTCCTTATTATCCAACCGCCTTATTCAGATAATTTAGAAACCTTTAGTCATCGAATGTTTTATCCGATAATTCAAATAGATTTTAAAACAATATGAATAATGTCGTAAATTGCCAAATACATAAAAAAGCTTTTAATGCAGTTATTATCTCATTTATTTCAATTCTATTGGTGATAAATTAGGCAAATAAGTATTGAGCCAGCTAAAGTGTTAGTATCGTTTCGTATGTTAATGAAGCATCTGTCTATTATCGTGAGTTAAGATCATATTCTTCGAATGGATTGAAGAATTTCTAACGATACTACACTCCGTCAGTACAAAATAATTTATACACACCTTGCATTATTAAGATAAATATTAACTGACATTAGTAAATTATATTCATAGCTTCTGACGAATTGCTGTAAATATCAACACTGTTGTTATACCGGGTATCTCAAGACTGCTACCGAAAACGAAGCCGGGTGGTAGTTTTAGTGACTACAAACACAATGCAACCAAAAATTTCGAAAAGAAACGCGGCAATTATTTTTTATGATTTTTTAAATATCTTCATTTTTGGGTGGTAAATCCATAGTTTTTGCTAAAATAATAATTTAAACACTTTTATACCTTAGATTATTTATAAATAAAAGGGTATACACTATTATTTTAGGAAAAAATGTATTTACCACCCAAATATGGCCATAAGAAAAAAATTACAAAAAAAAATTGTCGCTATTTTTTGCAACTTTTTCTGTTGCATTGTGTTTGAAGTCGCTTAAACTACCACCCGGCTTTGTTTTCGGTAGCAGTCTTGATATACCCTGTATGCAACGTGTATATTGTGTGGTGGAACTTCTACATGAGTTTGTACTTGGAGGTTTTAATGCCTAGTGTGTACGTTTTTGTCGAACACATTGTTAATATGTATTCAAGATTTTATTGACAAGTAAGATTTATATATTATTGAAAGTGTTATTTATAGTTGCTAATTTCTCGAAAGTCGCATGTGAACATAGATTATTAATAGTATCTAACAAAGAAACCAACTATCGTGTGGCATCATGAATCCTAGTTTAAACTATTAATTCAAAATCCAGCCTTAAAATATTGTCAACTGTGAAGCATGAGGAAGCCCGTATGCCTTATAGAACTCCACAGGAATGGTCAAGATCTGTAAGCACCAACCCACAGTAAGCCAACATGATAGTTAAGGCTCATTCCTATAAATCGTGAGAAAGTTACCATTAATATATCTTATATGCGTAAGCTAGACCTAAATCTGAAAGGGTTAACAAATGAAACTCATGCATCATAAATATACATTTAAATACATAGTAATACAGTCGGCATCTCATAGATAGAAGACTGCGCAAATAATTCATATTAACAATGATGTATTGAGATTTCCCAGGAACAACATCTTAACTAACAAATTGCATTTTTCAATTTCTCCCTTACCCATTATAAAACTATTAATTTCTTTTTAAAAATATTATCAATGGAATAATTAAAATTGTGTTAATTCAAAATATTTCTAAGTCAGCGGGATTACGGGGAAAACTGTCTGATGTGTAGTGATTGAAACGCATTTGAGGCTTAGTACTTACGACATTATTCCTGGGAAGTCTAGACAAGTTTGTAGTTCATATACCCAAGTCCCTGCCAGTACTTAGTCTAGAAACACGAAAACGTTGAGGCGACGAGAACGTCGCAAGCTCTTTATCGGCCCAAAATCCCTAGAAAAATGGGGCAGGACCGTCTTAATACTAACCGCCTCAATGTACATCTTATTATTTACAGGTCTAATGGGGCGAGGAACAGTTGGGTTCGGGGACTATGCGCTGACACAATCTCTCTACATGGCAAAATAAAATATCTGGTCAGTGTTTTTGTGGTGTTTGTGGCATAGACGAAAAGCATAGATAGGTCAAAAAAATACTTTTGGTCGCAATGTTATCGTGCTGTCAATTCCGCCCACTTCAGTTGTATGTGTCATACTTGGAATTGTGCACAAATAAACCAACCTGGGTAAAATTACAGAATATCAGATAATCCAAAATTATCTGTTTTTTTGCATAGGAATGGAATGGGCGCAAACAGTTCACCTGATGGTCAATAATTACTGGGGTAAGTGAATATTTATAAGTTGAATCTTAGATGCCTTGCTGGCTCTTCAAAACGGAGGGGAGAGGGAAGGAAAGTGGGGAAGGGGGGAGGGTATCTGATGTGTATTCCTACCATAACAAGAAAAGATAAATTTAATTCTGTAAACAAAAATAACTTTTGGCGCTAAATTTGTCACATAAATAATTTAATCATTAAAATCTGAATGACTAAAATATAAATTTTATGTGGATGGGTCTATCTCTGCACAAAGTCCAACTGTGTTCTTAAAAGGCAGTCATATGTAAAAGTTCTATCTATGCATTCTGTCTATGTTTCAGAGGGATTATTGTTTCACAAATAAGATGGTTTTGTGTATTTTTTCTTTATTTTAATAATGACATTGTAATATGTGTTTCTGAAAACTGAGATTTTCTGTAATTGATTTGGAGTTAAAATGTAAAATGAAGGAGCAAAATCTATTTATTTTCAAATAAATAACAGTGAATTGTAATACAAGTGTAGTGATCTATTTATATAGTTGATTTCTCTCCGACACAACTGAGGTATAGCAGTTAAATTTACAAGATCATTGTCAATAGATGTGTTTTATTGAAAATCAAACAGTGTCGACTATATACATACATGTTAAAAAGCCCAAAAAAATTCATACACTCGGCTCAGTGTTGCATTAAAACAATTTATAACCATGTGCCGAAAAGCGCCAAAATAACTACAAGCCGCAAACGTATACATGGAGATAGTAGATACTATCGTGGATTATCGACTACTATTACATAAGTTAAAAAAACATTGATATTTCTTATCGATCTCGATAAAAATATACGATATTATGTAGATACGTCGCTTGCGATACTGAGCCGAGACTCGAACACACACGCAACGCCTCGCGCACATAGATACTTCTACTTACACTATCAGTTTCATGAAAAATTCTCATTACATTTAAAAAGTTTACTAAGTTTTTTAAAAAAATATTTACAAAACATTTCATATAGTGTGACACACGGCGTGTCAACAGTAAGATATTTGATAAGACAAAATGTCCGCGTCTAGTCACCGCCGCGGATATTTTTATCGACATCTTGCGATTTATTATATAAATAGGTATAAAATACGAGAGAGCGGAGTCCATAAATTTGCATGCATAAAAAATCCAACAAAATATTGAATACAATCGCTAATCAATTTAATAAACCAAGATAGCGATCTTAAACGGAATATGTCGATAAAATAATTGCGATTAACGATTACCATTAAAATGTGATGTAGCTACAAACAGGCATATATATTTACTTATTCAAATTTAAATGCTCTCTGAATACAATTTTCTAAATCTATCGACAGATATCGATAAAAACACCGCGTCACAATAAATTCATTCTCATCTCACGGTAGCATTGAATAAATTCACAGTTCAACAGACCATGTTATCTAATTGCAACAACATCGATTTACATCAATGAATCTGTATATCTATGTATCAACATTGAAATACATATCGGATAAAGTGTATCTAACCAAACTTACTACACACGTGAATGTTCATTTAAATTTTCTATACGGGGCAAATTGCAGCCGTAATTTTGATATTGTATATCTATCTCACTTTGTATTTCAGATAAATAGTATTTCAGTTAAAAATACAATAAAATCTTTGTTTCTTCAGGATAGATTTGTAATAAGCCCTGTCTTTCTATTATATAGGTCAGTTTGTGATATTTAGTTGTATGGACTTGTGGTTTTAGACGCAATAATGCTGAGTAGTGTCAGTAAAGGGCTTCAAGGCACAAAGCAACAGCCTAAATAAGCTAAGAAAAAATTAAAATTAAATTAAAAATCAAATTACAATTTTCGACATTTGGCTCCGCATAAAGGAGAATTTATTGGCCGTAATGAATTTAATTAATGAAAAACACTAAGCACTTAATAAGGCAAATTTCTGAGCCAATGAACAAACACTATTCAAAATATTATTAAATAACGCACATTCGTGGACGTGTACTCAATACATTGTTATGTCTAAATTTAGTCGTAACGTTCATGTCAACACGAGCTTCGCATACGCTCTGGGGGTAGCTCCGCACTCCGTACCACGAGTGGTAGGGTTGGCAGAGTCGGGCAGTCCGTATCACAAGTGGTGACACACTTTGACAGTCCATACCATAGTGGTGACACAGTTTGCCAGTCCATACCATAGTGGTGACACAGTTTGCCAGTCCGTACCATATGTGGTGACACAGTTAGACAGTCCGTACCACAATTGTGTTCACAGTGGGCCAGTCCGTACCACAAGTGGCGACAGTCCGACATTGGGCACCATGGCAGCATCGGGCACAGTTGGCAGCGCGGTGGAGTGGTGGTGGTGGTGGTTAGTGGTGCGCGCAGGTGCCGCACACGTAGTCGTCGTCTTCCCGCAGCGCGGCGCGGCTGAGCCCCACGCAGTGCATGTGGAACCACTGGTCGCAGCCGCCGTCGCACTGCACCCAGTCCACCTCCTTGCCTGTCAAGGTTTATGTTTATTACTATAGGTACTATAGCGTCCCGACTCCACAACGCTGTAGAGGTTTGTCATGGGAAAGTCAACATAATGTCAGTTGTAATTGAGGTATAATTTAACTGTGATAGTCAATGCAATAGTTTTTAAATAACATATGCGTCCCAGCGGGCGATGGAAATTCGCAAATTCGTGAATGCCTGCAATTAAAAGCATAGCCATAGAATTCAAAACATACGACAGTGGGATCTAGAAATGAGGTGTCGGGGGGACAACACGTGCAGGCACTTGTCGCCGATATGATTATTTTCTTATAGGCCGCCGGAGTGTGATGGCGGGCTGTGTCGCCGGGTGTGTAAGTTGGCTTTAGGTACATAACCTTGGCTTTGATTCAAAATTACAGAAAAGAAAATCAAATAAAAGTTGGAAAATAATAACTGTCCACCATTTCTAGAAGGCGACTGCTTGCAACTGACTGTGGAAATCCTGGTGGAAAGCCTATGTGCAGTCTTTTCTATGCTTGAAGAGGGAGGAGAGGAGGGGGAGAGTAAAAGGGGGAAGGCGACAGAGAGGGCGAGGTGCGGGAGTGAGGGATGTGGGAGAAAGAGAGGGGAGGGGACGAGGAGAGAGAGTGGGAAGGGGGAGGAGAGTGAAGAGTGGTAAGGAAGGAGGGTTGATAGGTGAGGTGAGAGTAGGGAGAGGGGGAGGTAGAGACATAGAGAGAGATAATAAAGGCGCAACAAACCGGTGGGTCGCAGGCAGTTGGCGGCGGCGCAGTCCTCCTCGTCGTCTGCGGAAGACATGGACGACGAACTGCTGCGCCGCCCGCCGCTCGCCGCGCCGCGAGTATTACTCTGCGACGCGCTGTCCGCACCTGGTACAAACACACACACATTAAGACAACACATACTTTAATAATTGGACCCTGAAATAAACCTGATACAAACAAACACACATCAAGACAACTTATACTTCAAAATTGAACCCTGAAGTTATTTGATGAAGCTAAAATTACAACAAAAAAAGAGAATTAAAATTAAGGTTGCCTATTGTAACCATGCCTTTAGTTTTTAAGTATTTTGTATGCGTCTTTCTTTTTGGTGTACAATAAAGCATATATAAATAAATAATTTAATTGGGTACATAACCAATAGTATACAAAACATTTACAGATACACAGTTGTAAACTATCGCATATACCGGGTATCTCAAGACTGCTACCGAAAACGAAGCCGGGTGGTAGTTTTAGTGACTACAAACACAATGCAATTAAAAATTTCGCCTAGAAACGCGACAATTTTTTTTATGATTTTTTAAATATCGTCATTTTTGGGTGGTAAATCCATAGTTTTTGCTAAAATAATAATTTAAACTATTTTATACCTTAGAGTATTTATAAATAAAAGGGTATATACTATTATTTTAGGAAAAAATGTATTTACCACCCAAAAATGGCCATAGGAAAAAAATAACAAAAAAAAAATTTACGCTTTTTTTGCAACTTTTTCTGTTGCATTGTGTCTGAAGTCGCTTAAACTACCACCCAGCTTCGTTTTCGGTAGCAGTCTTGATATACCCTGTATAAATAACCCGCATTAGACCAGCTTGATGGACTACATGAATAACCACTCTCAATCACTACTCTTGATTGTAGAGGAGGCCCGTGCCCTGCAGTGGGACATATATGGGCTGATACAGATAAACATTTTAAATAATATTTAAAAGGACTTGAACATATCTGATTTATGACTATTTGACAGTATTATAATAAAGAGTATTGTTGTCTGAATAGATTATGGTATTTAAGTGGATTAACATTAAACTGATTAAAAGTGTTATTGTGTAGACTATTTGTCCCTTTTGATATTTATTGACTTGTAATATTACTCTACAGATGCCACTATATTTTGAGTATACACGGTATATCAAGACTGCTACCGAAAACGAAGCCGGGTGGTAGTTTAAGCGACTTCAGACACAAACTTTTTCCTAAAATAATAGTGTATAACCTTTTATTTATAAATACTCTAAGGTATAAAAGAGTTTAAATTATTATTTTATCAAAAACTATGGATTTACCACCCAAAAATGACGATATTTAATAAATCATAAAAAATAATTGTCGCGTTTCTTTGCGAAATTTTTAGTTGCATTGTGTTTGTAGCCACTAAAACTACCACCCGGCTTCGTTTTTGGTAGCAGTCTTGAGACACCCAGTATAATCACACAATAGAAGAAGGGCGGGCGTTGACCCGGAAATTAAACAAACTACGTAATAAAGTTGTAGGAAGTGGCTGCATACGGGCCTCTAACATAACGCTGTATTCATGCTATGATCTTAGAAGCGAATAGTGAAGATAGTCTAGAATGAGATAGTATATACCTCCTGCCCAACAGCAGTTTATATGCTCTATTGTGTTCTGTTTTGAAGGACATTGTAGCCAGAGTAATTACTGGACATATTTATACTTAACACCTTGTGTCTCATGGTGGCAAGCACAGTGGAATACTAAGCGTTGGATTTGTTATTCATGACGTTGTTTGGTTTTACCACTGTCCATTTTTCTGTCTATCCATAAATATAACATGCATAAAATTATTTTAAGGATGGCCTTAGGATGGCTCCCGGACTACTTGGGACGCTTCTAGGGACTATCAGTGGTCCCCGGACCACCGGTTAAGAACCACTGATCTAAAAATACAGATACAGCGAGAGTAGGCTATTAGCCTATTCACCTCTTACTATCGTTATTTGCGAATGATTGTAAACATACCGTTGTTGGTTAATCTGGTGGGATGTTTCCCCCGCGTGGCCGCGAGTCCTCGCTTGCGCCGCTCCTGCCGCGCCATGTAGTGCTTGCGCATCATCAGACTTGACCCTGATGACATGCCCTGAGGACGAAAACAATAACATCCTTATTAATGGGAAATTACGAGTCTTTGGTATTATAGGAGTGGTCGCATCAGAAAATTCAGGCCACTGATGACTGCTTTAAAAGTTTGATTCACGATATTAATTTAATACATTTAATTCGATATTTTACGTTTATCAATCTACATTCAAATTTTAGGACAATTAAATAATTACGGGTGCAATTTTAACACGTTGAACGCCACGCGGCCCACCGGTGGGCGATTCAAGCAAACCCGTTCGGGCCAAGTGGAAATCATCAATTCCATCATTTTTCGCTGAAGTTAATATCAACACAAAACAATAAAAAATTACTAAATTTGCATATTTAATTTGACTAAAACAATTTTTCGTGATATTTTCTTAAGGAAACATGTAATCGGTCACCGGTGACCCCCGTGGCCCAAATGACTAACTGCCATTTTTTGCTCGGCGTTTAACGTGTTAAGAAATCAACACACACCTGTTTTCTGTTGAGATAATTTGTTGTGGTTGTTGTGCCCCTCTTCATTGTTGGTTTTGTTGTTGTTGTACCTAAAAAGTAAATAAAACGTTTTTCAGTACAAAAATGGACGATAGGTTTGTATTACTATTATGTACTAGCGGCCCGACCCAGCTTCGCCCGGGTGCATATATTTTTTGATTCCACTCCACACCAAATACATGTTATTTTTCCTATAAACTCTTGTATACCTAAACTTGACGTAGCTGTCCTACTGCTCGGCTCAATCCCGTCTCATCCGTCGGTTCAATCTCTTCCCGATCCGTCCCGTCCTTTCTCTTTATTATCCATCCCGTCTTATAACGTGCATTTACATTTGGCCCTATCAAATCTGTCAGCTATCCCAGTCCTCTCCCGTACCTTCCACTCTATTATATCCCGTCTCTCCATATACATATACATACCGGGTATATCAAGACTGCTACCGAAAACGAAGCCGGGTGATAGTTTAAGCGACTTCAGACACAATGCAACAGAAAAAGTTGCAAAAAAAAGCGACAATTTTTTTTGTTATTTTTTTTTCTATGGCCATATTTGGGTGGTAAATACATTTTTTCCTAAAACAATAGTGTATATCCTCTTATTTATAAATACTCTAAGGTATAAAAGAGTTTAAATTATTATTTTAGCAAAAACTATGGATTTACCACCCAAAATTGACGATATTAAAAAAATCATAAAAAATAATTGTCGCGTTTCTATGCGAAATTTTTAATTGCATTGTGTTTGTAGCCACTAAAACTACCACCCGGCTTCGTTTTCGGTAGCAGTCTTGAGATACCCTGTATAAAGATTGCCTTATGAAATTTTGACATTAAAATCTTAAGCGTTTTTTATTGTTCATCCAATATTCCTTCCCTTAATTCAGCACCAAAATGCTGTTTTTTCCAAATAATATTGCACGCCATTACTTTTTGTTAGTAAATAAAGTAATAATAAACATTTTAAAAAAAGAATTGGCCAAATTGTTCCAGGCGTTGTTGAGTTTTGCGCTTACCAACACATTTTGCGATTCATTTTTATACTATAGAAGAAGAAGATATAGTCCACCCCGCTGCCTTAGTGCGGGTTGGCGGATTTTATTTGACATAGAAATTAATCCGATAAGTCAGAGGTGTGCCCTGAGATTTGAACCCGTGACCATCGTAAACTTGTTGGCAGTCGCGTCTAGTACGTTACCATATACAAATTAATAAAACCTTCATACTGCCTTACCAGGTGACGTAAGTAATAAAACAAATATTTAAAAATATAAAACTGCATATCGTTTCATTATAATGTCTAGATACGGCATCAACGTACCATTTTTTTTTTATACTTGAGTCTGAAAACAATACTAATGCGGAATTTAAATTTGTCCCCCAGCGCATCTAAAAGTATCAATTCAAAAAACAATGTCGTTTATGAAAACGAAAAATTATAATTAGATATATTTTGGTGTACTCCGGCAAAACGCTTCGATAGAGTATACCTTGTTTAAAATTGTTGCAATAATCTAAAAAAAACAATGGGCTATTTTGGTAGATATGGACATCGTTTTATTTTACATTGAACAAAATTACGCGCAAGACGCCGTATCTAGATAATATTATATACACGATGTACACATTTTTTGAATTTTGTTCTATTTCGTCAGCCGTCAATGAAAGACAATGGAAAGATAGATCATTTTACGTTGGATGGTAGTTGAAGCTGGACCGTCTTTTACGTCTCCCGTCAAATAAACAAAGATCATCCTATATTGGCTGGACACATCACGCTTGAACGATACCCAAAAAAAAGGTTTTTAGTATCTTCCTCAGAAATTTTCCTATTTTTCTCACCCCTAAAACCTTCCCAGGACTTCCACGAATATTTCAAGACCAAAATCAGCCAAATTGGTCCAGGCGTTGTTGAATTATGCGGTTACCAACACATTTTGCGATTCATTTTTATATATAAGACTAGCGGCCCGACCCAGCTTCGCCTGGGTGCATATATTTTTTGATTCCACTCCACACCAAATACATGTTATTTTTCGTATTAATCTCTTGTATACCTAAACTTGACATAGCTATCCTACTGTCTGGCTCAATCCCGTCTCATCCGTCTGTTCAGTCTCTTCCCGATCCGTCCCGTCCTTTCTCTTTTATTATCCATCCCGTCTTATAACGTGCATTTACATTTCGTCCTATCAAATCTGTCAGCTATCCCAGCCCTCTCCCGTACCTTCCACTCTATTATATCCCGTCTCTCCATATACATGTACATATAAAGATTGCCTTATGAAATTTTGACATTAAAAACTTTAGCGTTTTTTATTGTCCATCCAATATTACGTCCCTTATTTCAGCACCAAAATGCTGTTTTTCCTAATAATATTGCACGCCATTACTTTTTGTTAGTAATAAAGTAATAATAACCATTTAAAAAAAGAATTGGCCAAATTGGTCCAGGCGTTGTTGAGTTATGCGCTTACCAACACTTTTGTGATTCATTTTTATATTATAGAAGAAGATATTATAGTCCACCCTGCTTGCTTAGTGCGAGTTGGCGGATTTTATTTCACGTAGAAATTAATCCGAAAAGTCAGAGGTGTGCCCTGGGATTTGAACCCGTGACCATCGTTAACTTGTTGGCAGTCGCGTCTATTACGTTACCATATACAAATTAATAAAACCTTCATACTGCCTTACCAGGTGACGTAAGTAATAGAACAAATATTTAAAAATATAAAACTGCATATCGTTTCATTATAATGTCTAGATACGGCATCAACGTACCAATATTTTTTTTATTCTTGAGTCTGAAAACTATACTAATGCGAAATTTAAATATGTCCCCCAGCGCATCTAAAAGTATAAATTCAAAAAACAATGTCGTTTATGAAAACGAAAAATTATAATTAGATATATTTTGGTATACTCCGGCAAAACGCTTCGATAGAGTATACTTTGTTTAAAACTGTTGCAATAATCTCAAAAAACAATGGGCGATTTTGGTAGATGTGGACATCGTTTTAATTTACATTTAACAAAATTATGCGCAAGACGCCGTATCTAGATAATATTATATACACGATTAACACATTTTTTGAATTTTGTTCTATTTCGTCAGCCGTCAATGAAAGACAATGGAAAGATAGATCATTTTACGTTGGGTGGTAATTGAAGCTGGACCGTCTTTTACGTCTCCCGTCAAATAAACAAAGATCATCCTATACTGGCTGGACGCATCACGCTTGAACGATACCCAAAAAAAAGGTTTTTAGTATCTTCCTCAGAAATTTTCCTATTTTTCTCACCCCTAAAACCTTCCCAGGACTTCCACGAATATTTCAAGACCAAAATCAGCCAAATTGGTCCAGGTTGTTGAATTATGCGGTTACCAACACATTTTGCGATTCATTTTTATATTATAGATATGTTTATAGGAAAATATGCAGATAAATGGGGATGCAAAGGTATGCATAGTAATCATGTGCATTATTTTTTACTTTAAATATATTTTACCTACCACTAACAATACAATATTTGACCTAATAAAATATAATTTAATGTGTTTTATATTTTTCTTTTAATAAACAACAGTCTATGGTATGTAAAGAACGCCATTCCGGACTAGGCCAGTGTGGCAGACTATACAGTCTAATCCCTCTTAATGATTGTATAGCAGGCCTGTGCCCTGCATTGGGAGGTATATGAGCTAATACAGAGCAGCAACAGCTGTCAATTAATTTCCGTAAGTGTTTGTGTAGGCCAGGGTTTGGCAACCTGCGGCTCTTTAAATGCGTATGCAAACATTATTTATTTAAAAAATAAATATTAAGATATTATTTTGAATCGATTAATGAAGATCAGGCACCATTTTTATCTTTTCACATGTTCTTGCTTTTTACCGCACGCCTTACCCCTGCGAACCGCCTCGTCATAGGCGTAAGTAAAAAGAGGCTTTTTAACATTTTAGAAATGCTGTAATTTTTTTTGCCTTTAACGGCGAGGTGAGCATGGCGTTCGCCTGATGGTAAGCGATTGATTGTAATTTTAAGGCCTCCCAACTCAAAAGGTTGCCGACCCCTAGTGTAGTCGGTAGTGAGTGGTGGTGGTTACCGTGATGGTGCCTGGTGCGCGTGCGCTTGAGCGGGTGGTGGTGGCGCACGGGGCGCGGCGCGCGCTTGCGGCGGCCCGCGTCGAGCGCGCGCGTGCGCCGCCCCTCCGCGCCGCGCGCCGCCCACACCGCCGCCCACACCTGCGCCTGCTCCTCCAGCCGGACCTGCACGTATAATACATTTATAATATCGCACATTTAGAATAGGATATATTATGACTTCTATTTTTTTATTGTATTTATCAAAACTTATCCCTAGCTATTTTATTTTATTTTAGGAAGGCATAAAGACAAATTATAAATATGAGTAGAAAAAAATGAAATATAACAACAAATTAATAAAATAAGCACCTTACAGTAAACTAAACTCAGAGCAATATATCTTGCCAAATGACAATTTAAAACATGTGTCTTTACATCACGATTATGACGATTACACAGAATAACAATTCTAATTAATCAAGAATTAAAGTTTGTCACTATGCAATTTATACATTGATTTGAATCAATATATTTAAAGAAATGCTATGTAAAGATTCTTTTTACACTTGTCGTAAAACTAACAAACAAAGAAATTTATAAATCCATTCAGAATGAAACAAGTTAGAAACATTTTAAATCTTATAGTGGGGATAGCAGAAAAGAAATGTAAAACCAAGATAGTGACGTCACTAGGGTTATTATAAATTACAATGTGCGCGTGTGAAAGAGGCAGCAATATGTCCCCACTACACCCCTACTCTTTAATCTATACATACAAATAAAATTGAAGTGTCTGTTTTAAGAGTGAAAATAAAAAAAATGTCCTAATACATATCGTTATATACACGATACCTGTACCGAAAATGATATTTTAATTTTTTTTGTATGTCTGTCTGTCTGTTTGTTCCGGCTAATCTCTGAAATGGCTGGACCGATTTTGACGGGACTTTTTTTGTCAGGTAGCTGATATAACAAGGAGTAACTTAGGCTACATTTATTTTAGAAAACTTCTTTTAGTATTTCACAAAAAAAAAGATTTTTTAAATTCCACGCGGACGAAGTCGCGGGCACAGTTAGTTTTAAATAATAATATTTGCCTTATATTATAAGCTACTTTAATACTTTTTTGAGAGAAAGGCTTTATTTTTAACATATTTGTGTTCGTAAGCGAATACCAAACATCGATAAGAGTCAAATACCCTATTATACAGATACTAACTAAATAATTTTATTTTTTGGGAAATGATCATTAAAGACTTGTAACATAGGAAATTTTGTATCTAATGCTCGGAACGCTTATTTGCGTTGCAGATGTAATTTTTAAGTACATAAAGATACTGAGTAGTAATTTAAACACACAATAAAATAGTAACTATACCGTACCTCTAGCAAGTCTCCCTCGAGCATGAGGTCCTCCAGTTTGTGCAGCAGCGCGGCCGACGCGGCGTGCGGCGAGCGCGGCGACGCGCTGTACGCGTGCTCCACGCTCGCGCACGACCTGAACGCACACACATTAACATTATTTATTTATTTTTGTACACCAACAAATATTAACTAATAAAAAAAATACATCAGAGTAAAAATGGCAGCCGTATTGCTCAAGGCAATATCTTACCGCCTATACGACGTGAGATGGAGGAAATAGAAGGAAAAAAGAGGGGTCAGTCTATACTGGAGCAGTAAGACAAAGTATCCTGGTGGCCAATCACATATGAGTAACAATACCATGGTACCAACAGTACACAGTAACAATTATTACAAAAATTTAGCAAACAAAAGGACGGTTCACTTGATGGGAAGTAATAATCACATTTATTAACATCTGCATTTCGATCGTAAATGCGTCATCAATGCCATTTTTAAAAGCGGGGCATTGAAGGGGAAGAAAAAAAACCGGTACATATTATAATTTATCTCACCTTTGATTTTGTGATAAATTGTGTGCATCGTGTGCTCTTCCTGTCGCTTTTTTGAGTTCAGCATTTAGTTTGTCAGCTTTTTCTCGGCTTGCCTGGATAAACAAAAACATGCTTAAATATAATCTACTGCATACGATAATACTAAATCCTGAACAGTTTCAACCCAAAAATAAACAAGTTCATTGAATAGGCTATTTGACTGTATAAAAAATATTGACTTATTTGTTTCCATCCGTGTAGATAATTTAATTTTAAAACATATTTCATTATCATACATTAAAAATATTGTATATTTTGGCTAAAAAACACAATTACAATTTAATTTATTTTGAGTTCGCGCCACGTGATCGTAAACGATTTTGATTGGCTATGACGTCATGCATTAGTATGAACTACTCACGTACAGGAAATGAATGGGATTGATAACGACATAGATGCAAATTAAATATTAAAAATACCTTTAAAACGCGTTATTTGTCATTTATACCCGTGAATTATCATATCCAATATAATATATATTATCATGTCCAATGTAATAAAATGTGAAGAAAGAAAAATAATTATATTTTTTTGACAAAAACTCATTGAGGTTTACAACTGAAGGGGACATCTAGATTCTAGACCAAATAATTTGGAACATTCGCAAGGGTACATGTACCCTTACGCTGACAATCGGCTCTGACAGTTGTCATTTATGCTATTTATTCTAATTATTTTAAAAATACCGTACTCCCAACTGAAGACATGTAAAAACCATTCCAGTTCACTTGAAAAAAATATACAATTTAATTCCATACGTAAATTAACGATAATTTGAATAAAGTAGCAAAAATATTAATAAATTAGATTTTGTACCAAAGCCGTTTTGACAAATGTCATATTTTAACAAAATTATAGATTAAGATTAATGTTACGGACAAATAGGTGAATATTGAATTTTTTTTTTTGTTGCATTGAATGGCGAGACGAGCAAGCCGTTCGCCTGATGGTAAGCGATACGACCGCTCATGAACAGTAGCAATATTCCACTGCGCTCGCCATCCTGAGACATAAGATGTTAAGTCTCAATATGTCCAGTAGTTGCTCTGGCTACAATGTCCTTCAATCCGAAACACAACAGTGCATTTAAGCAGTGTTGTTTCACGGGAGAAATAGGCATTGCGGTGGTACCTACCCAGATGGCCTCTCACATATGAGAGACCTACCACCAGTTAAATTCCACCAGAAAATTTCGTTTATTTACTTTATTTAATATATTTATTATCACATACATTGGATATTGTAAATATATTTTTTCACTATCCATATTTTTGATACAAAAGTATATTTTAGTAGGATAACTCATGATAGGCTATTTGACCAGTTTCTGGAAACCATACCACATTATGAAGTGGGGTCTATAGACCTCACAAATAAAAGTTATTTTTAATTACTATATCTATATCATTTAAAAATAAATTTACAAAATACACTGAATAATTACACTGTCAAAACGCTCTGTCTGACAATGTGGCGTTCAGTTCGTAAACATCCATTCCACAGATTCGTTCGCAAGTTTTTGTCAAAAAAATTAGAATTATTTTTCTTTCTTCACATTTTATTACATTGGACATGATAATATTATTAATTCACGGGTATAAATGACAAATAACGCATTTTAAAGGTATTTTTAATATTTAATTTGCATCTATGCCGTTATCAATCCCATTCATTTCCTGTACGTGAGTAGTTCATACTAATGCATGACGTCATAGCCAATCAAAATCGTTTACGATCACGTGGCGCGAACTCAAAATAAATTAAATTATAATTGTGGTTTTTAGCCAAAATAAACAATATTTTTAATGTATGATAATGAAATATGTTTTAAAATTAAATTATCTACACGGATGGAAACAAATAAGTCAATATTTTTATACAGTCAAATAGCCTACTATAGGTTTTGTTGTTTTTAAAATCTATATAATACATACATACATACATAAACTCACGCCTTGTTCCCAGAAGGGGTAGGCAGAGGTGCGAGGGTGCCCACATTTCGCCTTGTATGTTCCGTCCCACAATGTGATAGGTGGCGAGCCTATCGCCATATCGGGCACAAATTCCTGACTCTGGGCTGATACTGAATAGAAAAATCCAATATCACTTTGCCCAACCCGGGATTCGAACCCGAGACCTCAGCTTTATAACCGTACCGTAGTACAACTACGCCACCGAGGCAGTCTAAAATCTATATAATAATGTAGCTTTATAAGTTATTAAAAATGTATGATTATATTGGGCTTTTATATTTCGTTTTACTTTATTCTGAAACATTAGGTAACAAATGTAACACATATATGACGTGTCGTATCTGCAGCAATGCCGACTTGATCTATAATAGCTATGCGAGCACTTTCTTCGACGCGTCCGCTCCAGTTGTAATACCTCAATGCAAAAACTCATTCGTACGATTGACTGATTGATTGATCTATGGATGATTTAAGAATGAGTGATATATGCGAACGAATCTGTGGAACGGATGTTTACGAACTGAACGCCACATTGTCAGACAGAGCGTTTTGGCAGTGTAATTATTCAGTGTATTTTGTAAATTTATTTTTAAATGATATTGATATAGTAATTAAAAATAACCTTTATTTGTAAGGTCTATAGACCCCGCTTCATAATGTGGTATGGTTTCCAGAAACTAGTCAAATAGCCTATTATCTTTTGACGAATTTACATAAATCACTTTAATATCGGAAATCTAATCGAATATTCTCAATTTGCATATCAACATTTCTCATAAAATAAAACACATTTTTGATGATATATTTATAAAAGTTAAAATTAGCATACGTTTGTGCTAATTAACGTGCACGCGTACGTCCGAATGCGTACTTGTACGTTCGTGTATGTACTTGTCTATTTAGAAAAGTGATATGTGTATACGTTTGTGCTAATTTACGTGCACGCGTACGTCCCTATGCGTACTTGTACGTGCGTGTACGTATCTGTCTATCTAAAAAACTGATATGTGCATACATTTGTGCTAATTTACGTGCACGCGTACCTCTATATACGCACTCATACGTGCGCGTACGTACCTGTCTGTCCAAGTGATGGTGGTCTGGCAGGCGGTGGTCGTTGAGCAGCGCGCGCGCGGCGTCCTGCCACGCCATGGCGCGCTCCGTCACGCACTGCAGCGCCTCGCCCTCCGCCAGGCGAACAGGCAACTTCTGCAGCCATACCTGTACACATCAATAATAATAAATAACACCCAACAGTCACATACATAATCCGGACCCCACACTAAGATCGAGTCTTGTGTCGTGGGTATCAGGAACTCTAAGACTTTTGGTCTCAAAAACACCCAGACCCGAAAGTGCGGGGATCGGACCCGCGGCCTCTCGTTTCACCGGAAGCGTTTACCCGACTGCGCCACCGGAGGCTAAAAATACTAATTAGAATGAGATTTCATTCTGAATCAGTGTCATGAAATAAAACTATTATTAACAGCTTAGAGTATTTATAATATAGAGGGAGCGCTGTCATACATTCGCGTTTTGAAAAACGTAGATATTTTCTTGTTCGTAATGTTGGTAGCGCTCCTATATTAATGAAAATTGAATTAATTATTTAGCAATAAATTGCTATAAATTCCTTTGATAGCCGAAATTATATTTAGCTATTGTCCTTTTAAAACGAGTTTGAGTGAAATTAAATAGCCATAAACTATTAATTTTTAATTTTTTTTTCCATGTAATTTATGTATGTTGCACAACCTGTTCAAATATTAGCCAATAGGAGGGCAGAAAAAGGTGGCCCGGCACCACCATTTTATCTACGTTTTTGAAGTACCAGCGCTCCCTCTATATTATAGATACTCTAAGATTGGCGCATTATGTCGCGAATTTGGTTTCATTATTAAATTTTTTAACTTCCCGACTAATAAATAATCATGTTAATTTCGTCGATATCGTTCAAAAACCACTAATATGTAAGTAAATAGACTCCACAACATACCAGCAAAGCGAGAATACGGTCGAGTCGTGGTCGTTTTGTCCGCACGCAGTCCGGGCACAGGAACTTGGGCTCGGCGCCCGACGCCGGCGTGTCCGCGCGCTCCGGGGACGACTCGCGCTCCTCCTTCGACGCCGCTATGCACGACGCTAGTGGAAAACAATCATTAATATGCTGAACTAAAATAACAACGCTCGAGAGCATAAATAAATAACACCCAACAGTCACATACATAGTCCTGACCCCACACTAAGATCGAGTCTTGTGTCGTGGGTATCAGGAACTACGAAAGACTTTTCGGTATCACAAACACCCAGACCCGAAAGAGATATTTAGCCGCACAAACATTTATCTCAGTGCGGGGATCGAACCCGCGGCCTCTCGTTTCACAGGCGGCGTCTAACCAACTGCGCTACGGAGGCTGTCGAATGCAATGGAACTGAGATGATACAATTTCTATGGAATTTTAATGTTATTATAATATACAGGGTATAACAAGACTGCTACCGAAAACGAAGCCGGGTGGTAGTTTAAACGACTTCAGACACAATGCAACAGAAAATGTTGCAAAAAAAGCGTCAATATTTTTTTTTTGTTTTTTTTTTTCCTATGACCATATTTCGGTGGTAAATACATTTTTCCCTAAAATAATAGTGTATACCCTTTTATTTATAAACAATCTAAGGTATAAAAGAGTTTAAATTATTATTTTAGCAAAAACTATGGATAAAAAATAATTGTCGCGTTTCTTTGCGAAATTTTTAGTTGCATTGTGTTTGTAGTCACTAAAACTACCACCCGGCTTCGTTTTCGGTAGCAGTCTTGAGATACCCAGTATACTCAATAAACCTTATATTAACATACCACAAAACAGGTTATTAATGTAGCGAAACCGATAAAACGGTAAGTAGTTCCAGCCCCTTAACTTTTCACATACAGCTAAGTACAAGCAATTATAAATAAATTATATTAAAAAAAACAGTCGAATTGGTTACCTCCCCGTTTGAAGTCGGTCAAAAAGGGAATTTATTATGTAAAATAATTATACTAACCATGGAACCAGTCTTTGCACAGTTCGCACTGCGTCATGACGCCGTACTGCCGCTTCTGGCACACGCAGAACGTCACGCCCGCTGTGGGCGGCGCTCGGACTTCCTTGCGCATGTTCTTGGCCCTGATACATACACATAACATGTCGTTTATACATGGTTTAAATACAAATATGTCTTTAAAAAATCTTAAGCAGTAACTGCTGTACGGGACGGGAGTAATCAGCGGGACGGGAGTAATACATACCACTATAGCAAATCTTAGTGATAATTAACAATAACATCAAATTGAATACTTGTAGATGAAATTATTTGGTTACTTCAGCAGATTTTTTCATTTAAACTTGATTTTAAGTCTCATCAATTAAAGCGCAAATCTATAATCACTACATAGTATAAAACAAAGTCGCTTTTTCTGTCCCTATTTTTCTTGTTCGCTTAAATCTTTAAAACTACGCAACGGATTTTGATGCGGTTTTTTTAATAGATAAGAGTGATTCAATAGAAAGGTTTATATGTATAATAACATCCATTAAATAGTGGAGAAATATTGTTATTTTTGAGGTTTCTAATGTGATGTCGTTAATTATCAATATTTTTCCGCTTACATTGCAAACGCAGGCTGAATCCTACGAGATTTATCAAACTAATGTACTACATATTTGTACACATTGAATAGGTCTACAGAAAACTCTTATGGATATCCCACAATAACATTTTTTTGTCATTTACTTTTTACGACAAATAATGGCTAATTTTCGAAGCGATTTTAACCAATACAGCATTAATCCTTATCCAATTAAATAGCTTAAATAAATTGTTGATTTAATATAGATCTATGTGGTCCTTTACAGCACAAGATTTAAATGAATATTTTCGAAGATATTACAGATTTAAAATTGCGGGACGTAGCGCTTGCGGCGGTACTGGGCGGCCGGGGCGACAGTAGCGTGCCTATATAGGAATGTTTATATGTATAATAATAATACGTACATATTATTATACAAAAATCTATTTGTACCCGGGCGAAGCTGGGCCGGGCCGCTAGTACAATAAATAAAACCTTCAACATACAACTAAATTCTTCATAAAACTTTAATACCACAACATGTATTCTCTAAACATTCTCGACCTTATTCATAAACAGTTTTAAAACCTACATAAGTTATGGAAGGTTTTGTCTTCTTCGCTCAAAATGAATTCAAAAGTCGTTCTGTATCAGCCCATATACGTCCCACAACAAGTCACGGGCCTTCTCTACAATCGAGAGTACGATTGAGAGTGGTTAGGCTATTATATAGTCCACGTTAGTCTAGTGCGGGTTGGCAAAAGCCGTTCTAAAGGGACAAAACATTCAAAAACTCAAATTCATTTTAAAACTGATTATACATAAGACCTTCTACATACAACAAGCATAATACCTCAATTGCTTGATAGCGTTAAGCTCGTTCATTTCAGCCTGTTTGAATGCAGCCACTATCTCAGTAGGTGTTGAGTCTTCACTGAAGTTTCTTAAGAACAACCCTGCTTCTAACGACGAGGGGGGAGGTTCTACATCACCGCCGGGCGTGCCCCCTCCCCCCGCGGTACTGGAAGCTCCCGTCCCCCGCACCCGCCGCCTCGCACCGCCAGAGCCGTCGGATACGTCCGTGCGGGGTGATAACGCTTCTAGTAGTGAGTACGGCCAGTTCTGTATAGGAAATATATTATGTTAAGTAACATACATAAATAATGAACATAGTATCTGTAATGTTTGCAATAAGAAAAACATGTATATTTTTCTATATGTTTATTTAAGAACTGACACTATGGCACAATTATAAATTAAACTAAGGCGCCAGTACAAAAAATAAGAAAACCTATTTAAAATATCATACATATGCTACATTATCGATTGAAAGAATTTGGAAAGTGTTAAAAGATTGACCTGATGCTAAATTCGTCTAACACATATCAAGCTTTTAAAGTTCACACTAGTTATAAAATTGATACCACTAGAATTAGATGTATTAAATATTGTTTTAAGATTGTTTATTTTAATTAATTCACATTTTGAATTTCTGAATCCGGCTCGAAGGATCAAAACTTTTTATACTTCACGGCACCTTAATACAAATAATAATAAATTCCTGTTTAAACATACCTTCTTAAGGAACATATCAGCAGCGCCTCTCTTCCACTCTTTAGCCGATTGCAAAGCCGCTGCAAGTTGATCCTTCTCGTACAAAGCTAGTGGTATCTGCGCGCCTCGCTTCACTATCGCCTCTACACTATGCATGTATGGATACAGGTCTTTCGACTGCATCTCCTCCACCTAAGAACAGTATTTTAAAGTTAATACAAACAAATGTATATTTCATATGTAATGTTGTTAAAAAATTTGTACTCCAGAGATATTTAAAAAAGAATGTCTATTCCTTGCCCGATATGATCTTAAGTGTTACTTCACAACATGGTGGGATTCGAAAGCAAAATTTATGACAAAATGACGAAATATCACAAGGGTAAAATACACGTGATGATGGATGGAGGGGGGGTTGGGGGGTTCAATCAAAATCTCACCACATATCACCAAAGGGGAGGGATCAAAAAATGCTAAATAACACACGTCACGTGATTAATGGACAGCCCCTTAGAAAAAAAGAAAAAAGATAAAACTGTGTGTAGACCTTAAGCAGCCAGTCCCTGGCGTGCTGGTGCGCGGCGTGCAGCGCGTGTCGCGACGGCAGCGCGGCCTCCACGCGCTCCGCGGCCGCCAGCAGCGCCGCCACCTCGGCCAGCGTGCTGTACTGCGTGCCGGTGCTGCACAGCAGCGCGCGCGCGCGGCACTCCCACTCCTCCACTTGCGCTGGGGGATGCATGTTATATACATATCCCGATCCTGCAGTAACTCGTGAAGAAACTACCAGACAGTTTGGTATCACAAATACCTAAACCCAAAACCAAGATTAAACAAATATCGCCCAACAATCACATATCACACTCCCGGTGCAACAATGTCACATATGCAAAAATTGCAAAGTTGGAAGGTTTAAAGAAATAATCTTATATTTTTAAGAATATTACGTGGTCATGATTTTTTTAACAGTAAATTAAAAGCTAATATAGCTGTTCAACTTGTCCATGTTTTGAAATATCATATTTTTATACAATGTCAAAGTTTCAAACGTTTTTCCTGAAGAGTTGCATTTTTGCAAAAGCGACTGTTGCACTGGGGGTGCGATATACATATAGTCCTAACTCCACACTAAGACCGAGTCTTTTGTCATGGATATCAAAAAAACGAGAGACTTTTTGATCCAACAAACACCCAGACCCGAAATAAATATTTTTCTGCCGCAAAATCATTTCTCTCGGTGAGGAAATCTAGGCCTTGTAATATCATGAATTTGTAAATTAAAAGAGAAGAGTCTCCAATGTGAATCAATAAACATCTTATTTATTTAATTTCTGTACTTCTAAACTTTAATGAACAAATAAAGGTTTTTCTATTCTATTTTATTCTAAGCCTTTCATTGATTTTACAAGGAACATTTTTTTTTTTTTTTAATTTATTATAAATACAGAGTTAGAAACAAATAATAACTATTGTTTCCACGAAACCGGGCTTCGGTTTGACCGTGGAGTTGGTGAGTCTCATTCACACATGTACATAAAATTTGCATTAAACATTAAACAAACAAAATAACCCTTATGAAGTCAGAATTATAAACAAAAATATACAAACACTTATAAACTTTATGAAATAACTATAAAATAAAATGAAACATAACTATAAACAGTAAAATGTAACAAAATATCACTTTCCAAAAATTTAAGTAGAAAATAAAACATCACTTCTAAACTTAAATTAAAAAAAAATAAAAAAATAAAATGAGAAACAATATGCATTACAACTAAACAAAATATAAATAAACTGTAACTGTAAGTATACCTAAAAAGTAAAGTAAATATGTTTATGGCTGCTAGTAGGAACATGTTAAAAGGTGGTTTCTTAATTTGTTTTTAAAACTATTGTATACCGGATCATTTCTAATGTCCGGTGGCAAACTGTTCATTATATAGGGTAATCGTTTATTAATAGTTCTGTCGCCATAATAATTGGTAACTCGGGGAACTACAAAACTACCACCGGTTACAGACCGGGTTGTATGGTCTCTGTAATATGGTATTAGATATTGGTCTTTACTGCTAAATTGTTTGGTAGCCAATAAATATTTGTGCTTTTCTCTAACGGACAAAATATTGCAGATTTTGAACAGTTTGTAGTAATCATTATTACAACTATTTTTATTTTTTTTACTAACCAGTAACTTAAGAAATCTAATTTGATGTTTTTCTTATTTAATTAAGTGTGTTTTAAAAGTTAAACCATAACAATCGAGAGCATAACTTAGGATGGAGTCAACTAGTGACATATACAATAATCTTAATGTTTTAATGGGTACTTTATAGCTCAGCAGGTAGAATTTACCCAATAATATTCTTAGCTTTTCACTTATATAATCTACATGATGCGACCAGGAGAAATTTTCATCTATTTTTACGCCCAAATATGTTACACAATTGGTTTTTATAATTGGTTTGCATTTGCATTGAATTGAGTTGGTATGGAAACATGTATATTCATGAGTTATTAATGGTGGATGCAAAACAGGTGGGCGAATGTAAGGTGAGTGTATAATTAGCAGTTAAGTTTTTTCCGAGTTTAAGACTATTCCATTATCATGTGACCATTTCACGATCGTGTCTACATCTTCCTGCACTCGGGCAAAGGTTTGTGTAACATCAGTGCCGGCATAAAGCGCACACAAGT
Organism: Hyles vespertilio; assembly: GCA_009982885.2. Lineage (NCBI taxonomy): Eukaryota > Metazoa > Arthropoda > Insecta > Lepidoptera > Sphingidae > Hyles > Hyles vespertilio. The sequence continues at coordinate 13,420,933 of CM042830.1, forward strand.
CATCCGCGTACATGTATGTAGAACAGTGACGCACCACGTCACACAGACTGTTCACGTGCATGAGGTAGCAAATGGGTCCGCACGCAGAGCCTTGCGGCACTCCACACCGTACGTCTGTCAACTTACTGAAAGTATCTCCAACCTTCACCCGGTATGAACGCGATGTGAGATAGTCTCTGAACCATTTGTTCAGTGGCTCCCTCACACCACATTCACTCATTGCGTTGAGCAGAGTATCTGCTTCTAAAGTATCGAACGCTTTTTTAAAATCGAAAAATATGGCAACTACAAACTTCTTGTCATGTAAATAACTGTTTATTTCATTTGTGAACTTAGATAATAATGTGGTTGTACTCTTTCCCTTTAGGAAGCCGTGTTGGCATTCGTTAATTATATTATTTTTTTGGAAGTATTTTTGCAGTTGTTTTACTATGCACTTCTCCATTATTTTATTTATACTAGAGAGTATAGCTATGGGTCTATAGTTAGTTAAAATATTACGGTTTCCTTTCTTATGCACAGGTCGCACTATAGCTTCTTTGAGACTTCCGGGGACAATATTATTTTTAACAGACAGGTTAACGAGCTTGGCTAATACGGGACTAATCTTATCTATTATAACTTTGAGATCCGACATACGTACGAGATCGCTTCCCGGTGACTTGTTGATATTCATTTTATTAACTACTTTATTTATATCCGCGCAAGTCACAGGTTGCCATCTCATACTTGTGTCTGGAAGTTTGACATAATTATTTCTATCTAGTAAAGTTATATTACAGTCATGCTTTATTTCCTCAATTTCTTTTACAAATGTGCTAGCAAACTTATTACATATATCTATATCACTTCCTTGGTTACCCATATTTGCTAATATTATTTTATCGAGTGACTCATTCCTATTCCCTAACATATCATTGATTCGGTCCCATAGTCTTTTAATGTTATTTGTGCACTCTAATATTCTATGTTTATCAAAATTATGTTTACTTTTATTAATTGCTTTATTGCACTTATTTCTATATTTCGTATATGTCAGTCTTTTAAGCATATTCTTAGGATCACTATTCCATATTTCAAATAAGCAGTCTTTTTTCTTTATCATGTATTTAAGATTAGTGGTAATCCAGTTTTTGTTATTTCGTATTAACAGGTAATCAGCAATTTATTAAGGTATCATGTATCAAATCTTCATTTTACAACCTTTACTATATCATCACTAACACTTTCCTAATATGCCAAAACCAAAAAAGCATATATGATGATAAATATATTACCTTTCAACTTATACAACCCGGCCCTCTCCACTTCAACCCTATGATGGGGCACCAGTTTATCCGCATCCTCCAACAGCCTGTCGATAACCTCGGGGGTGAGTGTGGAGCAATCCTCCCGGTATCCCTGGACCTCCTCTATGAACTTGACTTGCTGGAGACGAGCTTGTAGAGGTGCCAGCTGGGGTAGCACTATGCAGAGGCGGGAGCCTAGTTCCACAACCTGGGAACAATAGTATTAATTGTTGTGATGTCTTTGGTGTAAGTGTAAATACACCATATATACATATACTCATGCCATTTTCCCAGAAGAGGTAGGTGGAGATGCCAGGACATCCACATTTCGCTTTGTATTTTCCGTCCCATGATGTATTAGGGGACGAGCCTATCGCTATTGTATTGAATTATATTGTATCAGCCCATATATGTCCCACTGCAGGGCACGGGCCTACTCTACAATGGAAAGTACGATTGAGAGTGGTTAGGCCATATAGTCCACCACGCTGGCCTAGTGCGGGTTGGCGGACTTACATACCATAGAAATTCTTATAAATCGCTATGGTATGCAGGTTTCCTCACGATGTTTTCCTTCACCGTTTTAGTGCGTGGTGATTGACTGTCAATACACACATGACTCCGAAAAGTCAGAGGTGTGCCCTGGAGGTGTGCCCTGGTATTTGAACCCGCGACCACCGTGAACATGTTGGCAGCCGCATCTAGTCCGTTTACCAACAGGCCAACACGCACTTATGCATCCCTATATGGGGCAAAAATGGAAACCTGTCTCATTCTTAAAATGCCAAAATACTATAGGAATGATCTAGGTGCTTTTATTTATCTTTTAACACTATTGATTTTAAGAATTTCTTAGAATCAACAAAATGAAATGAAATAGTCCAGTTAGATCAGTGGTTCTTAACCTTTTAGTAATGAGGGACAAATTTGACAAAATTTCGGTCTAACTACTGACCACTCAGTTTGTTGACTGGTTTGGTTGTATGCTAACAGTGCAGAAATATAAATTAATAAAGGATTTTCCCAACTATCCACAATATTATTTTAAGGATGGCCTCAGGATGGCACTCCGGAACACTTAGGATGCTTCCACAGTCCAGCAGTGATCCGCAGACCACCAGTTAAGAACTTCTGAGTTAGGTATATAATTGTATTAAGAACATATCATGACTATTATATCAAGCTTTATGCTTACCTCTTCAAGTTCTCGTACATACGAAGGTTCGATTTTGTCCAGATCTTTGTTCAGTAGTTCCGCAGATTTAGTCTCAAACTCGGCGGTCTGACGTAGCACTTCTTTCACCGCCGAACCTAATGATATAAAAACAATAAACATAAATAAAAATATTTAAAATGCTTGGTTCAACAATCAAGTATTTTTTAACAACTAATTTATTTTGATAATTATGGGTAAACGGAATTACCACCTCAAAATAATATTAGAGCACATGAAATTCGTAATAAGATATTTTTAGAGGTGCTAAAACAAGAACAGGATTATAGTATTAATTTTTTTCAATTACATTGATTTATTTTTTATATAGTCTCCTTATTCATGCACTTTTGTAACTGCTTTATCTCTTTCTAGCTTATATTGAGTGCTGTAAGAGTGAAATAGACATTAATACTAAAAATATGAAATTAGTGTCTCTCTCTTTTTATGATCAATAGAAAGGAACATAATACAATGTAATTAAATAAGCTGAAAGTTAATTTGCTTTTGCTGGTAGCAGGGCTAACAGCTTCAAGTAATTTCCGAAGCATCTCATAAACTAAAAGCGAAGTGTGTCCCGAATCGGGTTTCGAACCCATCTCACTCGAGCGCAGTGAATGCACGACCAGCGTGATACCAACTGAACTACGAGCTGCAAATCACAAATGTATATTAGAAAAGTATTGAGAAAAATTATATTGTTTGTTAAACCAATAAATCTATTAAGAATAATATAATAGAAATAGCTATAATTTCAGCATATTTGTTTTGTCATAGCATAATTAGTTAAACAAAAATTACATTATTTAATTTCGCCTTTATACCATATTGTACAAATGTATATAAAGCATAAATAATAATTATTGTAACTCAGCAATATTTAATTTGTGCATCTAACACAAATTAATTAAGCTAAAAATAACAATCACCACAATTTTTTTATCATGTTCCATACATCTAAAAAAAAACCTCAACAAAAAAATATTTTTACAAATTCCTTATAAAAAAAAACGTATTCTATCACCTTCAGGCAGCACGCACGCGAGTCCGTCAATCTCGGCGGCGAACAGCGTGAGTTCGTGTATGGTGAGCCGGTACTTGGGGTCGTGGTGGCGCGTGCGCGTGCGCATCTTGTTCAAATCCAGCTGCTGGATCACCGACGCGCACTTCTCAGCGTCCTCGATGGCCGTCTCTAAAGCTCGGACTAGCTCGGTTTTGTGCATCTGATGAGAAACAAGTATATAAGTGTCTATTTTAGATGATTTGATGTTACGTGGCTCAAGATCAATAAATAAATTTAGAAATAGATCAATTTAGCTTATAGAAAAAGAACCAAAGGCAAAATTTATGTAGACTGCTTTATGTTGAAAGTATATAAATCTGCATCATGCTGGCTTGTTAAACTATTCCGATAAGAGTCAACATCCAGAACGCACTTGGTCTTTAAATTATAACTCAAATATTTTTGCAAAAAAAAACATGTTACACTAGCCGTGTGGAATAAGGACAGGACAAGCAACGGATAAATACGATATTTTCAAAAAATAAAGACAAAATATAAATGCACTCACCTTGAGGTCATGGGCCTTCTTTAAATGCGCCCGAAGTCCGTCCAAGTCACAAGTCTTGGGCGTGTCTGGATCAAGCGCGTTTTGTACAGCTTCTGCCCATTCGCGGAACTGTTCAGATTTCTTCTTTAGCTTCTCCAACATCGCCGGCAGCTCGTCGAGTGTGTATCGATATCTACATGTAATAGAAATAAAATGTAAATGCTAGATTAGGATTATAAGGACAACTAGAAATTACCCCAGGCAATCGGATATTGCAACACTTCGACTTAATGCATATGTTAATTACAAAAACACAACTTTTGATGCGTTTAATGTAATACCCAACTACTTAACCAAAATATAGAAAAGTGTATTTAAGTCGCAGACGATTAACATGCCCTTAAGTTTCCTTAAAGTTTTAATACGATAATATTCTTTTTTCATTCTTTCTATTTATTTACACTAATAATATGGTGTTTTGTTAAACAAATGTTTGACATGTGTACGTGTGTCGTACGTAAAGCTGCACGCACATACATGTGCGTACGTATATGTGCGTGCGTATACTCGCACGTGTACTTGCACGTGCATGTGCGTATATGTGCATGTGTGCATGTGCGTACCTCAGCTTGTGCGCGGGCGGCGGGCAGCGGCACAGGTCCGCGAAGTGCCTGAGACACGCCACGTGTGGAGTGCACGAGCACGTCACGCACGACAGGAAACACGTGGTCTTGCACAGGTGGCACTGCCGCTCGTCGTCTGGGAGAAGCTCGAATGCTTCGCGCTCGGCTTCCGTCACACCCTGGACACAAACATAAAAATATGAGTATACACCTAGCTTCGCCCGGATGCAGTATAGTCCACTATAAAATCATAGGAAATATTTTGCGTAATAATTAACATATTTAAATGTTAAACTCAACGTTACTGCCGTAATTTAAACTGCCAACCCAGTCCTTCGAGTTTAAAAATTATCGAATATATTTGAATTCCACATCCCATGGTAACACCCCATTTTGTCGGGATTCCTTAATATGGTGACATTCACCATTTAATAGAATACTAGAATATGGTAAACGAGCAAACGGCCCAAACTAAAGTAAGTAAAATATTTTCTTTTATTAACATTTAGGTGTCATGACATTTTAAACTAGGACAAGACCAAATCCTTATTTATCCAGATCATAACTCTGTGTAATACATCACTTCCGATGTTGAACAGACTACCCTAGTCTTTTTTTGTTTATTATTTCTCCGGGGGCGCAATAGGCTATTTGACTGTTTAAAAAATATTGACTTATTTGTTTCCATCCGTGTAGATAATTTAATTTTAAAACAAATTAAAAATATTGTGTACTTTGGCTAAAAACCAGAATTACAATTTAATTGATATTGAGTTCGCACCACGAGATCGTAAACGATTTTGATTGGCTATGACGTCATGCATTAGTATCAACTACTCACGTACAGGAAATGAATGGGATTGATAACGGCAGAGATACAAATTAAATATTAAAAATACCTTTAAAACGCGTTATTTGACATTTATACCCGTGAATCAATAATATTAACATTTCCAATGTAATAAATTGTGAAGAAAGAAAAATAATTATATTTTTTTTGACAAAAACACATTCGGACGGTTGATTGATTAATTGATCTATGGTTGATTTGAGAATGAGTGACATATGCGAACGAATCTGTGGAACGGATGTTTACGAACTGACGCCATATTGTCCGACAAAGCGTTTTGACAGTGTAATTATTCAGGATATTTTGTAAATTTATTTTTAAATTATATAGATATCACAATTAAAAATAACCTTTATGTGTAAGGTCTATAGACCCAACTTCATAATGTGGTATGGTTTCCAGAAATTAGTCAAATAGCCTATTAGCAATAGCAGAAATATAGTACACTAAGGCTCAATTGCACAAACTAACTTTGCCAATACCATTGCCCTTGAAACTGTCAATTCCATACATTGGCAAGTTCAAATACATCTCAAATGTATGGCGATGACATTTTCATAGGCAAAGGTATTGGCAAAGTTACTTGGTGCAACTGAGCCTAAATCTTTAAAAATAGCAAAGTGGTGTTAATTTGAAATAGCAATCATTCCCTCTACTATTATTTACAATAGATACACACCCAGTCCAGCAGCGTCTTGCGCAGTTTCCTCTCATCATGCAGCATGGTGCGCATGTCCCTGTAGGCGGCGAGCGCCACGCTGAGGCTGAGCGTGTCCGCCTCCAGCGCCATCTTGCAAACCAGCTCGTCGTGAGAGAACACGCAGTAGCGACGCAGCGTCGAGTAGTGAGATATGCACTCGCGACCGATCTTCAGCTGTGGGGTATATATCATTTTTAAATAGATCTGTTGTTATTAAACAAAACTACACTTACTAGTATAAATAGAGCCAATGAAAATATACTGGGAACTAGGTTATGTTATTGCTATGAATGGCTAAACTAGCATTCCATTCGCCTGATAAGCTATAGGACCACTCATGAACAGGAGCAAAACCAAACAACACATTGAATTACAAGGCAATGCTTGACATCCTAATGCACTCGCCATACTGAGATATAAGATGTTAAATCTCAATATATCCAATAATTACTCTGGCTACAATGTCCTTTAAACCGAAACACAACAATACATTTATACTGCTGTTTGGCAAGAGAAATAGACATTGCGGTGGTACCTACCTAGGCCGCCTCTCACATAAGGCAGACCTACCACAATAGGTTCTCAAGTCTAAATTTTAGTTATCCAAATATACCACTAATTTCCAAAGTCCAAACCACTTTTTTGCTATACAACAGAAAAAAAAATACGTTAATAATCCTCGTCCCTGCTTCCTTCTCTTCAATTCCAAGGGTCATCACCTCATCTCACCAGCTTTCGTCGTGTGATTTCACGTTATTACTAATAACGTAATTAAAATGACGTGAATTCTTACCCAATCAGCGGGCGTGAAGTTGACAGCCTCGGCGAAGTTGTATCCCTGGTTGAACCCGGCGTGGTACGCGCGCGGAAAAGTGATCACGAACTCGCCAGCGTGTTGGTCCATTCTAGATGACACAAATATAAAAATTTGGAATTTAATACAATTTTTAGGAATCAATTTATTGTTAATCGTGTATATTATGTGTTGTACAATATGACATCATGTGATGCACAGGTATTTGTTGTGGGTCTGGGTAATACTGTTTTATTTATATACAAACTCTATGTTGTCTTTTGTACTGCTTATCCCGTCTCATACTCACGTAAGGCATCGAATCCTCTCCCATTCCATCCTTTTCAAGTTTAAGTAACAAATATATTTGAATACCTTGCTCACCCCATGGGAATACTAAATTTTTCGAAATAAAAAGTAGCCTATGTGTTAATCCAAGATGTCAGCTCTCTCTATACTAAATTAATAAATAATAATAATGGATAAATACACCCAACATTCACATATATAGTCTTGACCCACATTAAGATCAATTAAGTCTTATGTCGTGGTTATCAGAAACTACGAGACTTTTCTGTCTCAATAACACCCACACCTGAGACAAATAATTGTGGGTTTCACAAACATTTGTTTCGGTGCGAGGATCTTACTCGCGGCCTCTCGTTTCACATCCGGCATCTAACCAACTGCACCACGGAGGCAGTGAATGTGTGAATAGAATGATCCCGCCCACCTGTAGACAGGCACGCCGGCCTTCATGAGCACGTTGGGGTTCATGATGGTGACGAGCTGGTGCAGCAGGTCCGGCTGCAGCTGGAACAGCTCGGGCGCCTCCGCCTTCATCGCCGCCTCGAACTGCTCCGCCTTGGAGCTCGGCACTCCGTACCTGATAACACATCATGTTCATCCATCATCCACCCATCAGCCAAAGGAAGTCCACTGCTGAACATAGGCCTCCCCCAATGATTTCCACAGAGACCTGTTGGAGGCAGCCTGCATCCAGCGACGTCCCGCGACCTTTACCAGGTCGTCTGACCACCTTGTGGGTGGACGTCCCACGCTGCGCTTTCCACTTAGAGTTCACTAAGGTACAATTTATTGTAAACAAAATCTGACACTAATAATTTATTAAATGCTAAGGTGGTCTCTAATAGTAGAATCTAGTATTTAAAAATGTATTATATATTCAAAAACAATCTACGCTAGATGGTGTCACTACATTTTTATTTGCAATTAAGCTACAGGAAATCTTCATAATTTTCAATAACAAGTAGATAACTGGTAAAAAAATGTTCATAACTGATTAAATAAATAGTTTTATATAAGTTACGGCAAATCCTAACCAGGCCATATCTATACTCCAAGTGCCCGGCACCCTTAGGCCTCTTGTACACACACGGTTTTTCGCCGTGAAAATCTACGGTTAATTCGCCGTGTGTAGGCACGGTCGTCAGTGTTGTATGGATTACTATGGAAGCTTGTAGACGCGCACGGTGGCGCCACGGCGCGGCGCCGCGGCCGTGTGCGCCGTGACTGCCCCTCGGCGTGATTTTCATCAGTGTTGTATGGCATTCTATGGGAGTGTGTCGACGGCGCCGGACGTATGCACGGATTCGTGACGGTTTACATACGCTGATTTCCCATTTTGTTATAAAATGAGCATAAATCAAGAATTATTAATTTAATTATCATTATTTTTATCATTTTTTCATTATTATTATTAATTTCATTATATAAATCGGATGTATCCAAAACCGTCTTTCCCTTTTTTTTCTATTTTCCGTTTCCTATACAACATGTAACAGATTTAAATGTAAAAGCGGAAAGTAGTACGTTTAGAATCAGCTACTGAACCGATATTTACATTTTTTTTGGTAGGTATTTTTTTTCAAAATAATTAGTTAAGACCAAGTAAATTACAGACACTCTTTCATTTAGTACTCCGAACAAACGAAATTGAAACGTAACTTCAGGACATAAGATCATTTTTAAATGAATCACTAAACGAATACTCTAATAACTAAATCATGAACAAAAATGAACTTTATTTCGATAGTCATAAAGTTTATTTAAGCAATCTATCATTAATCAAACGCACACAACGATAGGCCTGAATAAACGTAATAAGCTACCAAAATAAATAACTATCATATTCTCTTTTCCGCACATTTAACTACAACTAGATAGAGCAGGATGCAGCTATTGTTTAATGCAATTTGATCCATCGGACAAACGACGCGACGGCGCGCGCGGCGGTACATCAAAAGGTTATAGGGATGCGCCGCGAAAAAAATTACTCCCGGGATTTGCAAGACCGGGCGATCCAAATCCCGCGCAATACATGCACTTAAATGAAACAAATTAAATTGTAACAAAATCACTATGAAAAGAAACAACAAGTAGGTATTTCTATGAAAAATAATTTCGCGGAACGTTTAAATGGTGATTAAATTCGGTTTATAATTTTGCTACAATGTATGCGGAATCCCGGTGTGTCGGATATCCCGTTATTGCAATCCCTAAATGGGCATTGGGCACCGACAATGTGAAAAAAATCTAGTCGTGCACCGCAGTTATCTGTGTCTACTTGTGTTTAAGTGTTAAGTAGATATTTCGACAACGTTCGCGCACGATGTCTTTTCGGTATTCGAATATTGAATACACTGAAATGGTGAGAACTTCCGCACTCTGTGGTGATAATGTATCATTGGCATGCAGGACATTTAACAACAGGCACGGCACCAGTGTAGTGTCCGACAGTATCTCGATGTTGAGTTCGGAGAGCGCTGGATAGGTCGCGGCGAACCTGTGCAATGGCCTCCTAGGTCACCTGACTTGACGCCTCTTGACTTTTTTTGTGGGGACGTAATAAATCTCTATCGGTATACTGCAGTGAAAGTACTAATGTGGAGGAACTAAAAAGTAGAATAGTGGCAGCCTTCCTAAAAGTGAAAAGTGACACTGAAGTTTTACATAAATTACGTGAACAATTACGCAAATGTGCATCAAAGTGTATCAAAGTGGTGGACATTTCGAACATATTTTAAAAAGAAATCGCCGCATGAGTGCCATGTAACACGTAAGTTAATTTTTTTGTATTTTTTGTGTTGTGATTCCCAATCTAGTCTTCGTTGTTAGATATTGCGTTATCTTATTATCTTATTCATTAGTAATGCAAAATAAATGACGCCCGTATCCTGCCGGCCTGTAGGAACTAAGTTTAGCGGAAGTGAAATTAATAATATTTTATATCCGATTCATGCAAAATATTGTCTTATGTTGAGTTCGTACGCATTATATCTTGTAAGTAAAATATTTAGATTTTATAGTCAAAACACAAATGTTATGCTTACATATTAAATTAATAATAATTTGTTTACCAAGCCACCAAGTAATCAGTTAGATACGTAATTTGTATTTCGTTTATTGTCAGCTGTTTCTGCCGGCGGCGCAGCGTTCGACGTTAGGTACTCGTGTGAATGGGTCTTGTGTACATGTGTGCGTGTCCGCAAGCGTGTGTAGTAGTGCACTCTTATTTGTAACTCGTAAGGTAACCATGTTAAGTGCCTACATTTGGTATAACTAATTTCATAACTAAAAGATTTTGTAATTATGGTAGTACGATTTCAAAGCATAAACTATGATTGCAATAATATTTTAAAGTTGGGGTGTCTGAGGTTGTGAATTAATCCTGTTACACGTTGTATATGTAATAAGCAACGATAATCTTTTTTTTCGTATGAAAATTCATGACGCAGCACGTTCTACACAGCCCCTGATAAAAACGCTACTAGCCCGTACCTGGCCAATGTCTCGCCTGGTGATTTTGCCGTGCCATGTACAAGCTCGCACGCTTTTTCAAACGTACGGCTAACATGCCGTACGGTGGAACAACCGTGACGTGGAAAACAAGCCTTAGTCATCACGATGGCTATGACGAGTGCCAAACATGGTGAACTAAGAATCTTTGGGGGAAATATCTAACCATCAAATGATGTCAAACGAACTTAGGAATTACAGAATACAAAAAAAAATCTCCATTCCATTTGTTGTTAAATAATTTTAAGGTGGAATTTAATACTTCTATACTGTTTCCATTCGTTTATTTTATTTTTGACACATCGAGTACTGAATCAAATAGTGATGGCCTGATGCGTTATCGAATCAATTTTTTATAACAAACGATTTTATTTTTGAACAAGTTTTAATCGATTTAATACATATTTTATTTTTTGCTCCATGCATTGTTTTATAAAACTTCAGGGATATTTAAGTTACTTGATTTAATAATTATATTAAAATAAACCATTTACTCATGTTAAGTTAATATTCTTATCACTTCCGTCGGCAATAGTAATGTTGCTAAAAACAAATTGTGAAACGGCAACACTGGGCAGACAGGTGACGCGCGCCGCCATTTTGTGGTCACTCACAACGAGACGCCCGCGCCCGTGCTAGTGTTTTCCGTTCGCTGAATTTTAATTCACATTTTTCATACGTCGAGTTGAGTATTTATATTCCTCCGTATTGTTTTACCCGTGAATTCCTACATTTGGTTGAATTGAGAACATCGTACCTGCCTTCATCACTTTCAAAATGCCTAAAGGAAAGGTGCTTAAAGGACAAACAAGGGAGTTTGTGTTGCGACTTCATGAGTACTTTGAAAGGGAAAGCCGTAATGGTGGACCTCTTATACCAGTGACTCAAATCAGAGACCGTGTTTCAGCAGCATTAGGTATTACTGCTCCAACAGTTTCAAAAATAATTAAAGAAGGCTACGGCAGTAGTGGCATGGAACAAAACAAGCCATCTACACCTAAGAAAAAACGTCAGCCCTTTAAAGTGACAGCAATTGACAGTTTTGATGGTGATGCTATTCGTCGTCATATATACGATTATTACCAAAGAAAAGAGATTCCTACTTTACATAACCTAGTACAATCTCTGAAAACTAGTGGCTTGTTCCGTGGTCAAAAGTCTTCTTTGGCGAAGGTATTGAATAGGATTGGATTCCAATACAAAAAATGTGACAAAAGAAAAATATTGATGGAACGCAATGATGTTGCTTTGTATCGATGCGAATTTTTAAGACAAGCTAAAAAAATAGAAGACTGGTCGAATGTTGTTTTCACCGATGAAACTTGGCTCAATGCGAATCACACGGTATCAAAAACTTGGACTGACAACACTGCTAGCTCCTCGACCGCAGTGCCAATGGGAAAAGGTGAAAGAATTATAATTTGTCATGCAGGAACCGCAAAAGGATTTGGGCAAGATGCTATGTTAGCTTTTAAATCAAAGAAAACAGGGGATTACCACGAAGAAATGAATTCCGAAGTATATGAAAAATGGTTTCGGGAAATGTTATTGTCACTCGAACAGCCATCAACAATATTTATAGATAATGCGTCCTATTACTCTCGGCAAATTAACAAAATGCCAACGCAAGCCAGTAAAAAAAATGAAATAATAAACTGGCTCCGTAACAATGGCGAGGAGGTGGACGAGTCCCTATTAAAAGTAGAGTTACTTAAAATATTAAAAATGAGGAAGCAGCCTAAACGATACGTTATAGATGAAATGGCTGCAGAACATGGGCACACCGTCCTTAGAATTCCTCCATATCATTGCCAGTATAATGCCATAGAGCTAATATGGGCGCAAGTGAAACGATATGCTGCGAGAATAAATACAACTCCTCCTTTCACCGCAAACAAAATGCTGGAGTTGCTTAAAAATGCGTGTGAAAATGTGACGCCTCATAACTGGGCGAGTGTCGTAGATAAGACGAAGAAAGAAATAATGTCTGATTGGGATCGCGATGTCGCATTTGACAACTTACCCATGCACTCATTAATAATTAGTGTTACTGGGGATACGAGTGACGACGACGCCGATTCCGACGAAACAGACGATTGTTTATAAATAAAAATATTAACAAATTACCTTTTAGTTGTTTTAATTATTTAATCCTTAAAGTACTATGAATTCCAACATGGTTTAACTGTTTATTACAAGTAGGTACTAAACATTTATTTTCGTTGTAATCATTGTAATTATTTTAAATTAAACTCTTATTAAAAGTCACTTCAATACGTATACCTTTATTCATATTAATTAATTTGCAGCAAATACATTCGATCCTAATATTGGGTACTATATTACGTTTAACTGTTTTCATTAGCATTTTAATGTAATTTTATTTCAAATGATTCCGATTGATTGATTCTATTCAAAATCGTTTTTGTTATCTGTGGTCATTCGTTACGAATGGCACAACTCTAAGTGGGCGTTACCCGTCAAGAAAGTATCTACTTTTATTTCAAAATATTGTTCTACTGTAATGTCGTACTTTATAGGCGTGAACTGTCAAAAATAAAATAAACGAATGGAAACAGTATAATACTTCAAGAGAAGCCAGTATTTAAAACAATTAAGTAATAAATAACATACCATGTTTTTGGCTCCCCCCAGTGGAGGTAATTGATGGAATAGCTCCAGTGGTCTTCATTATGCCAGCAAAACGTGGCGAAGCACATGCCTACGTACAGCCATGGGATCTGAACAAAAACGGAACAATACGATATATATTTTAATATAGCCATGAGAATATTAAAAATATGTTTATATTGGATAGGTCATTTATCGAGCAGTACTATAGGCATATTATAATGTATATCATCACTCTATGACCTACGGAGGGTAGCAGTAGTGACAAATCTAGCAAATATGAGGAAATTTTATTCGTTTTTCGTGGTCCTACTGGTAGATATTCTAAATTGACAGTCGGAATTTTTGGCCGCCATTTTGTTGGTTGGAGTCAGCCGGACCGCTAGTCAAAATATAAAATAGTTGTAGTACATACCTTCATCCCAGATATATCAGCATTAATATGTCCAAGCACAGAACCCTCCAAAACAGGAAGGTTGTTTAAATTCCAGCTGGATTCAGCATACTGCTGCTCCCCGGGATACAAGTGAGCACTGGACTTGGTCGGGAACCCTGACCCGTGGTCCATCGAGTGAAGGTCTGCTCCGTACTCCACTGTGACGTCCTCGTCTATTGAAGATACTATACGCCAGAACTCTTTCTCTACTGTTGATGTCGGCACCATCTGATGAAAAAAGTATTTTTAAAGGTTTTTTTTATGAAAATCGTTTTTGTATTATTTCACAAAAAAAAAACAAAATTCTTATTTGTTTATCTAAAGCTATCTCATTTTATTTATCTGTCATGAAAAATAAAAAATATACTTACATGTACAGGCATATTGAAATAATCCGATTTGAATTGGTCCGCCATTTCTCCGAACTGTTGAAGTGTGTATTCCCTTGTCGCTTGCTCGAAACCGAATGCTTCAGCTGGCTTCGACACCTAGAACAAATGTATGAAAACATTATTTACTTGTACTATTTTGAAGCTACAACTGCTGCCATTTGACAACCAATGTTTTCCATTCCGAATTTCCATCAGAAATTTCTTGAGGATTAAAAACTTAAGTCTTCTCAAGTTGAAAACACAGCACCTTGTTGACAATAGCTTCAATTTATCTTCAATGGCACCTTCAAATATTTGTCCATCTTCTATCACTTACCCTGATTCAACACTAAAGTAGAATGTATTCAAAAAATTTATTTTTTAAAAGGATTATATAAATATCTGGCTATTGTGCCTCCAGTTATCCATTAGTTAGTCCATCAGGGATTTATGCCATGGTAGATGATACTGGGTTGTTGGCCTTTTCTTAATGATGACATCTTCTTGTAGACTGGTTAATGGAATGGTGATTATTAGGGATCCCTGATTGATGAGGGTAATTTGCATGTTAGTTATCGTGACAATATTATCATCTTTTGTGCTGTTAGTTGGGATTCTCCTGAGTGATGTGGACATCTGTTATACACAAGTAGGATGGCTTCGTCAGATAAACCCATGATGTAGAACACGGATGAGTGCTGTCATCTAGTCTGTGGAAGTGTTGTAATGAAGTTTGCTTTCATCGGGTGTATGGTCTGCTGGAGATTATCAAATCTGTGGAAGTGGCTATTGGGTTGGTCGTCGGGTGTACATCTTCTGGAGATTGTGCTTGTTCTTTAAGTTAGTGGTGGTGGTCTCTCGGTCTCACCTCCTCGGCGAGGCAGACTGGGCAGCGCCAGTCCCCCTTGGGCACGTCAGCGAGCGGCGGCACGAGGCAGAAGGTGTGGTAGGAGTCGTCGCAGCCGTCGCACAGCAACATCTGCTCCTCCACGTCGCCGCGTCCGCACACGTGGCACATGTACTTGGCTAGCTGCAACGGACGCCAGCGTCAATCCCACACACCTTCATGGCTTTTTTTGTTTTTTTTTAGAGTTTTGTTGGTTAGTGCTGGTGATTTTTTAACAAAGCGACTACACTGCACCGTATGGTATATGAAGTGTTAACGTAATGCTGTATAAATTACCGGTATGTTCCAATAAGTATGAAATAGCATCGACTATAGAGGGATGTTCTTTTTGTATTTTTTGTATGCTCGGTTTTTATTAGTTCAGTGGGTAGTGGGGGTGTGTAGGGGTGGTTACCGGGTCGTCGGGGTGCAGCGGCGGGTGCGGCGGCGCGGGGGTGACGGACACGGTCATGTTGGAGACGCGGTGCTCGCGCAGACGCGTGGAGCGCGTGGCGCGCCCGCGGGACCCGCAGCTCGCGCCAGCTGACATCCACTTGTTCTCGCGGGGACCTGGTAATACAGATATACGGAAAATTAGAAAAGTTATTCAGGAAACCATCAAATTTGACCTCTAAAACAATAATATAAAAGGCTGTGTAATATAAGCACAATTTAAAATACTTGTTTAATACTTCATTGTACATCATTAAAACGACCAAAAATAATATACATAAGCAGCCTTGAATGGAAATTATCGATAGTACATCTGGCTATCTTATGGCTAACAGTGACGATCTCTTCCATACAACCTTTGGATGAACCTATTTTTTCATCATAACGAGAAAAAATATATAAATCTGGGGGCGCGGCCGAGCCCCCTCCAAGTCGAGCTATAGGCCGTAACATCCTTTTCTCGAAGCAATTCAGACCATTTTCAACCCCCTATAACTTCGTTGTGGTTAAAGCAAGAAGCCTGAATTTTCAGTTACTAAGTAGGCATTGCGTAAACACGGTATATTTAAAATTTCATTCAATTTGAACTAGTAGTTTAAGAATTATAATGTGTCAAACTTTCGTAATTTTGTCACTCACTGACTGACTGACCGATCATCAAAAGTCTAAGGCACTTCTAGCAGACATAGAACCTTCAAATTTAGAATATAATTAGTGTTTAGTGTCTAAAGTTAGGGAAAATTCAAACATTTCATAATTTAGTAGTCTAGTTTTCTAGATAGACCAACTGCGTGAATAACTTTGTAATCCCATATAAATGTATAGGATTACAAAGTTACATTTGCAGTTAATGAATCATTGTACCCGTATATAATGGAATAATAGTTGTAGATAGATATCTATAAACATGAGGCATAACAGGAAGGGATATAGAGAGGGAAATGGTGTATTCAGCCCATGAAACTGTACAACATTTCTCTAGAAAAACATGACGAAGGAAAACTTGCAAATAAATAGATTAAATAACTCGAAAATATCAATTACAATGAAGGAAAGAACATTAATAATCAAATCCGCTATATTTGTGATAAATTGATACCTACAAAAATAAGAAAAATCCATAAGACAGAGGCTTTAAGAAAAATCGTTAGTGATATTCTAGAAGTAAGAAGTACCGAAAAGGAAAAAAGTAGGATTCTACAAAAAGACGTGAGATCCCATCAAAAACATCCTGTAAAAAAATTCCAAGTCTCGCAGCTCAGGTTTTCTACCGCAAAAAGTTGTGAGATGCATGTAATACCAAGTCGATTAATTTATTTAGTCCTTAAGGGACCTTCTATAGAAAGTTATTACGTTAGTTATTTCCATATCAATATTAAAAATTCTTTACGTTTTAAATAAATAGATCGACTTGGCCAGTAGCATTATGTATAAATTGTACGATACATTATGTTTTCATGCGATGGCCAAGTCGATCCATTTATTTAAAACGTAAAGAATTTTTAATATTGATATGGAAATAACTAACGTAATAACTTTCTATAGAAGGTCCCTTAAGGACTAAATAAATTAATCGACTTGGTATTACATGCATCTCACAACTTTTTGCGGTAGAAAACCTGAGCTGCGAGACTTGGAATTTTTTTACAGGATGTTTTTGATGGGATATATATTTAACACGACTAATCTCCCAACAAATATCATTTATAGGGATACTACGGTTTACAAGTGCAAAAACTCGAAAATACCCAACATTTACACACAACTTCACAATCTTCTATCTAACACTCAACAAATCCTGTAAAAAGCTACGACCTAAACCGAAATCCTACAATCAGAACAGTAGATACTCATACTCTACTCACAAACTGCACTGATCGATATGATGGCACTAAAAATTGATCAGTATTTTTAAACGTTCGCCGAGCATTACGGCAATTTGAATAATTTAAGATACGGTGATATAGATTGTTTATTTTAGACCTAAAGTCCAATGTGATAAAAACTATTTTCAAACTGCTTCGACAAGTTGTGATGTTGTTTCTTCTTTTTATTTTCCAAGTATATATTTTGTAATAAATATAATACATTTTTAAACTATTACAAAAAGTGCGTGGTGACCTGTTGGTAAACGGACCAGAAGCGGCTGCCAACATGTTCACGGTGGTCTCGGGTTCGTACACGCCTCACGTAATGTGTGTATTGATTGTCAATCACCACCACGCACTATAATGATGATGGAAAACATCGTGAGGAAACCTATATCTATAGCGATTTATAAGCATTTCTATGGTTTGTAAAGTCCGCAAACCCGCACTAGGCCAACGTGGTGGACTACATGATCGGACCACTCTCAATCGTACTCTCGATTGTAGATAAGGCCAATGCCCCATGCAGTAAGGTACACATTACAAAATACCGTATTTGTCAGTTTCTAATGTTGAAATATACCATGGGGTATTTGATTATATACTCTCAATCGTATTCTCGATTGTAGAGTAGGCCCGTGCCCTGCAGTGGGACGTATATGGGCTGATACAGTGCCCTGCAGTATTTGATTATATTTGTATATGTATTTAATCTAAGTTATAAAATGATAAATAACAAGAAATATAATTTACACAAAACGAAACATATGAAAAGCGTTACGTCAGTAGAGGACGTCGCAAATATAAAGTTATGCTTCGTCACGACTTAAATGGATTATATTTAGAAACCGGCGGAAGTCTTAATAACTAGTCAAACGGCTCTAATAATACCTCGACGGAACAACCTATTGGGTTCAAACCTAAACTGCAACATGCGTGGGTTAATCGGTATATTGTTTATTATTACACGTGCCTTATAATCAATAAATTAATATATCCAATAGTCATAAAACTGCGACACCAATTCACTGACTATATTCAGGCTTCACTTTAGTTCAAAATAGAATAGAAATTGTTACTGTTTGGTGACTTAGTATAATGACTACATTACTTGAAACCACAGAGCATCGCGTCAATAGTTTCCACACAAAAAATAACTGTATATTACTCTAATATTATAAAATAGCTTTTGCCTGCAACTCCGTCTGCGTGAGTAACTGTACTACTGTCATTCTTATTGACATGAGGCATGTATTCCAGTTTCATCACATCCCTTTGAGTATAAAAAAGTAACAAATATATCGGAATTCCTTCCTCATCCCACGAATAGTTCCCGTGGGATTACTAGGTTCTGAAACTGTCTATGCATAGGGCCGTTAATAGTTTTTAGATTAAGTCGTGTTTCGTAAACATAGTGTTACATACAGGGTATCTCAAGACTGCTACCGAAAACGAAGCCGGGTGGTAGTTTTAGTGACTACAAACACAATGCAACTAAAAATTTCGCAAAGAAACGCGAAAATCGTTTTTTATGATTTTTTAAATATCGTCATTTTTGGGTGGTAAATCCATAGTTTTTGCTAAAATAATAATTTAAACTCTTTTATACCTTAGATTATTTATAAATAAAAGGGTATACCGGGTATATCAAGACTGCTACCGAAAACGAAGCCGGGTGATAGTTTAAGCGACTTCAGACACAATGCAACAGAAAAAGTTGCAAAAAAAAGCGACAATTTTTTTTTGTTATTTTTTTCCTATGGCCATATTTGGGTGGTAAATACATTTTTTCCTAAAATAATAGTGTATATCCTTTTATTTATAAATACTGTAAGGTATAAAAGAGTTTAAATTATTATTTTAGCAAAAACTATGGATTTACCACCCAAAATTGACGATATTTAAAAAATCATAAAATATAATTGTCGCGTTTCTATGCGAAATTTTTAATTGCATTGTGTTTGTAGCCACTAAAACTACCACCCGGCTTCGTTTTCGGTAGCAGTCTTGAGATACCCTGTATACTATAATTTTAGGAAAAAATGTATTTAACACCCAAATATGGTCATAAGAAAAAAATTACAAAAAAAAATTGTCGCTTCTTTTTCCAACCTTTTCTATTGCATTGTGTCTGAAGTCGCTTAAACTACCACCCGGCTTCGTTTTCGGTAGCAGTCTTGATATACCCTGTATACCTAGTCAAATGTAGTTATGGCTGAACCTCTTTGTATACATACCTATGCAAACATAATGATAGATAGTATTATCGCCAAGTAGGTATTATGAATGAGTTTAGTCATGCTTTACGGAAACTCCCTGAAGTACTTTGAAAAGCCTATTTATGGTAATGTGTTGTGTGAATTAATCAAATTATAGTGTGAATTATAAAAGGGCTCTTCTACCAATAAATGTACACTGAATGGTTCTCTTACGCGTGAATACTGGAATACAACTTAAAAATAAGTTGCGCTTAACTACGTTAATCCCGGTTAAATGTACTGGCTAAGTGGACCATGCGCTGTTAAGACCAACTTATTATTTGAATGGCATTCCAGTATTCGGGCGTTAGTCTTAAAGTTCTCTACATTGATAATCATACATTTATGAATATGATGCGATAACCTAACAATCATCCATATACAGTTAACGCATATACACCACAGTCAAGTCTTTGTCATGAAAAAGAAACTACAGACTATTGGGTCTCAAAACACTCATATCACAGTTTAAAACTGGCAGAAGCCATCCATATCCATACTGGGTTATGCCTGACTATAGGCTATTTGACTAATTTCTGAAAACCATACCACATTATGAAGCGGGGTCTATAGACCTTACAAATGAAGGTTATTTTTAATTACTATATCTATATCATTTGAAAATAAATTTACAAAATACACTGAAAAATTACACTGTCAAAACGCTCTGTCTGACAATGTGGCGTTTAGTTCGTAAACATCCGTTCCACAGATTCGTTCGCATATATCACTCATTCTTAAATCATCCATAGATCAATCAATCAGTCAATCGTCCGAATGAGTTTTTGCATTGAGGTATTACAACTGGAGCGGATTATATTATAGATCAAGTCGGCATTGCTGCAGATACGACACTTCATATATTTGTTACCTAATGTTTCAGAATAAAGTAAAACGAAATATAAAAGCCCAATATAATCATGCATTTTTAATAACTTATAAAGCTACATTATTATAAAGATTTTAAAAACAACAAAACCTATTAGCCTTAACCTATAGGCTATTTGACTGTATAAAAATAATGACTTATTTGTTTCCATCCGTGTAAATAATTTAATTTTAAACATATTTCATTATCATACATTAAAAATATTGTATATTTTGTCTAAAAACCACAATAATCATTTAATTTATTTTGAGTTCGCGCCACGTGATCGTAAACGATTTTGATTGGCTATGACGTCATGCATTAGTATGAAATACTCACGTACAGGAAATGAATGGGATTGATAACGGCATAGATGCAAATTAAATATTAAAAATACCTTTAAAACGCGTTATTTGTCATTTGTACCCGTGAATTAATAATATTATCATGTCCAATGTAATAAAATGTGAAGAAAGAAAAAAAAACTATTTATTTTGACAAAACCTCATTCGGACTATTGATTGATTGATTGATCTATGGTTGATTAGAGAATGGGTGACATGCGAACGAATCTCTGGAATGGATGTTTACGAACTGAACGCCACATTGCCAGATAGAGCGTTTTGACAATGTAATTATTCAGTGTATTTTGTAAATTTATTTTTAAATGATATAGATATAGTAATTAAAAATAACCTTTATTTGTAAGGTCTATAGACTCCACTTCATAATGTGGTATGGTTTTCAGAAAATAGTCAAATAGCGTATTGAGTTATCCTACTAAAAAATACTTTTGTGTCAAAAATATGGATAGTGAAAAAATATATTTACAATATCCAATGTATCTAATAATAAATATATTAAATAAAATAAATAAACGAATTTTTCAATATTTACCTATTTGTCCGTAACATTAATCTTATTCTATAATTTTGTTAAAATATGACATTTGTCAAAACGGCTTTGGTACATAATCTAATTTATTAATATTTTTGCTACTTTATTCAAATTATCGTTAATTTGCGTATGGAATTAAATTCTATATTTTTTTCAAGTGAACTGGAATGGTTATTACATGTCTTCAGTTGGGAGTACGGTATTTTTAAAGCAATTAGAATAAATAGCATAAATGACAACTGTCATAGCCGACTGTCAGCGTAAGGGTACATGTACCCTTGCAAATGTTCCAAATTATTTGGTCTAGATCCCCTCCAGTTGTATACCTCAATGAGTTTTTGTCAAAAAAAAAATAGAATTATATTTCTTTCTTCACATTTTATTACATTGGACATGATAATATTATTAATTCACGGGTATTAATGTCAAATAACTCGTTTTGAAGGTATTTTTAATATTCAATTTGCATCTATGCCGTTATCAATCCCATTCATTTCCTGTATGTGAGTAGTTCATACAAACGCATGACGTCATAGCCAATCAAAATCGTTTACGATCACGTGGCGCGAACTCAAAATAAATTAAATTATAATTGTGTTTTTTAGCCAAAATATACAATATTTTTAATGTATGATAATGAAATATGTTTTAAAATTAAATTATGTACACGGATGGAAACAAATAAGTCAATATTTTTTATACAGTCAAATAGCCTATTGTCAGGCATAACCCAGTATGAATGAACCAGGCTCATCCGCGGTGGTACCTCTGTTCCATAGGAGATTGACGTGAAACGATAGCTTTGTGATCTACTATGGTATGTAAAGGTCCGCCAACTCGCACTAGGCCAGCCTCAATACGCTAAATTGTAGAGGAGGCCCATGTCTTGCAGTGGGACCTTTACCTACCTTTGCTGGTGCTATCTCATATGAGAGAAGCCATTTGGGTAGGTACTACCGCAATGTCTATTTCTCTCGTGAAACAGCAGTGTAAACACACTGTTGTGTTTCGGATTGAAGGATAATGTAGCCAGAGTAACTACCGGACATATTGAGACTTAACATCTTATGTCTCAAGATGGCGAGCGCAATGGAATTTTGCTACTGTTTATGAGCGGTCGTATCGTTGCTCGTCTCGCCATTCATTGCAATAAAAAAAAACCTTAATGGGCTAATACAGAAGTGAATTAAATAAATCGTCACTAACTAGTCCTCCTAGTGTCGGGGCTCTCCTCCTTGACGGGCGTGTGCATGAGGTGCTGTCCGGTGGGCAGCGCGCCCTCCGCGTGGCTGCCCTCGGCGGCGGGCTCGGGCTCGGGCTTGTAGCGGCGCGCGGGGGGCGGGGTCGCCGCGCACTTGCTGCCCGAGCGGCTCCGCGTGCCCGTAGCCTTCTCTGGAGTCTGCTCGGTTTTTACTTCTATCTTCTGTTGGATAGAGATAGAAGACGTATTTAAATAAAGCGCGAATTCAACCTTATAAGAGACGAGATTTAATTTTAATCCCTCGAAGAGTTTGAATATATACCAATTATGTATTTAGCATTGTGTTTTCATGCGGTGGCTAAGTCGATCTACTTATTTAAAACGTAAAGGATTTTTAATATTGATATGATAATAACTTACGTAATGACTTAGGACAGAAGGTCCCTCAAGCAGGAACTAAATAAATTAACCGACTTGATATTACATGGATCTCACAACTTTTTGCAGTAGAAAAACTGAGCTGGGAGACTTGGTTTTTTTACATGATGTTTTTGATGGAATTATAACTTAATATAAATACAGATAACGCCACCAAGAAGACAGCGTTCACTATCAAACCTGTAGTATATTTCCTCAAAAACAGACAACATATTACATACTGACGTTCCCACCAATATCGTAACTATTGCCTACCATCCTACTGCCAAATCCGCACATTTACTTCTGTATAAAAACAAGATGACAATATTTCCTTACCGTCTCCTTGTTATCTCCAACGGCTCCATTGCTTTTGAATACGTCGTAAGGGTACAGAATGCGCTCGTAGTGGCTCTTCAGGATTGAACCGACGCCCTTGCCTTGTGGGTAGCCCATGCGCCGCGCTATCTTCGACCACTTGCGCTCTGACGAACATATTTCGAAGCCTCCTGTGCGAGAAACAATAAATATTCAGAATTTGTATTACGAAATGCTAATGTTAATTTTTCCTCTTTTTGAATGAGTGACTGAAAGATATTGAGTCGTTTGGAACGTAAATTGTTATGTATTTTACTATTGTTTAATGTTTAAATTACTTAAACTGCATTGTTTACGATACAAAGGTATCATTATTCTTTCATAATTCATGTTTGATTATGCTTCTGTGGTGCGTTTTTACAATTGTAAATCTTAGTATGGAATCCTACCATAAACAAATTCTGTTATGAAGTAATTTGTTGAGAAACAACATTAAAATCGCAGGCACATAAAATCCCCAATTGAAAAATGGCCCTTTACCACCAATTCGTACCTAACATATTATGAAGCATTGCAACCATACATAATATGTAAATTACATAACGAATAACGAACCTACGAAATGTAACCTTAAAAATAATTTTAAAAAATATATGTAAGGGATGGTTGCACCGACTACCCCACCCATCGCAGCCTGAAGGCCGACTGGCACTGTGATTCATTCGGTATAAATTCATGCAATTTTATCGAGCGGTGTAAACTCAACCGTCGCTAGGTGAACCCCGGCCTAGTTTTGTAATAGGTCTCTTATTTTATTATTTAGTACTGTAAGGTATCCTATATAATATCCTATAAGGGAAAATGCATTGAGGTAATTTGTCTTTAGGAGTGGATACAAAAAGTCCTGCAAATGCAGTTAATAATCGGTGAATATACTTAAAAAATGATTCCGACAAATTAAGAACCTCTTCCTTTTTTTGAGGTTGGTTAACAAATAAGTTGATGTCATGACAATTCACAATAACATCTTATTGGACAAGTCTATTCCAAAGTGGCGGAAGGGTTAACGATAACTCCTTGTTTTCTTAAATATCTTTTTGCTTTGTTCTTCACCCGGCTCAATAATAACATTTGTTCAGGAATATAACCAGAATACATGACTAGGTCGGTATCCGCGACATGCCCTTCCTAATCCTTCTACATCATTTGCAAGAAAGTTGTAATTCTATTTAACCCTTGAAAGCTATACAATAGCAGTACCCAAAGGTCGGGCTGGTAAGCTAGTAACGACGACATCCCGCTCACAGGACTAATGAGAAAGCTGTAGTCCCGGATGCCTAGGGACAACAATAAATAAATACATTTTACAGTCACATAAATAGACCTGAACCCACACTACGATCGAGTCTTGTGTCGTGAGTATCAGAAACTACGAGACTTGGAGAACTCACAAACATCCAGACCCGAAAGCATTTTTTCTCAATGCAGGGATCAAAAAATCGATCTTTCGTACAATCATCATCATCATCATCAGCCTATTCGCGTCCCCTGCTGGACATAGGCCTTTCTTATGGCACGCCACTGGGCTCGATCTTCAGCCCAACGTCTCCAACCGCTACTAGCCATCTTTCGTACAATAATGAGTAGTAATTTCTTACCGGCTTCTCGTACAATCTTGTGTAATGAATATAAGTCCAGCGGCTTCCTTTCCACTGTGGGGATCTTGAGGGTCGAACCCTGAAGCTCCCAAAACTTGATTATCTGGTCGAGGAAATTTAACTTCACTCTAGTTATAGCCTGCAACAAAATAAATATTTTCAAAAAAACAATGTATAATGGTTGCATGTTCTATTGGTCGAATCCTAAAAATTAACAATGGTTATAGTAAGATTTAAATAAGCTACAATGATATCATGCGCTAATATTTTTTGGTACGCGGTAATATTTAGGTACAGGATTGCAGGAAGTCGCTGGATGCAGGCCGCTTCCAGCAGGTCAATGTGGAAACCATTGGAGGAGGCCTATGTTCAGCGGTGGATTTCCTGTGTGCTAAAGAGAGATAGAGGGAGCACGAAAAAAAAAGAGAGAGAGGTAATTAATGTTATACAATAATCAACCGCATCATTTACGCGAGAACTTCTGTTCTTAGTTATTTCGTAAAGTCAGTATACCGAAAGCTGCGTTTCATTTTGGGTTTAATTTGTTGTTGCTGTGTTTAAAGCCTAAACCTTGAAAGTAATACAAAATAATATATTTCTATGGTTCCTCCAATAGGTTTCACGGCCACACGGAAGACCAGCGCTGGTAACACCAGCTTATGCTGGTGATACCAGTGTGGTCCGTTTTTGTAACGAGCATTATTTGTATCTCAGTTTGTAATATTTTGGTGTTTTTACTGCTCCTTTTTACAAATAAATAATTTCCTTTCTTTTCATGTTGACGGAAGAGTAACGATCTAATTTATTTAAACAGGAAAGTTATAATTTTTGGGCCACTTTTTTTTACTCTCTTTCTATACTCAGTTTTAAGACTCGCTTTAGTTCTTATACTAAGCTTATCGAAGGCCTAAGAATATTTTCCCTGTATCCCCTACCTAAGATATATCGACAATGTATTAAATATTTCTTCACTGTCGTGTCGATGTGTATAGTCGACACTCGACAGCGATTACCAGCAGACCTATCATTTGCGCGCTTACCTGTTCCATGTTAAAAAACAAGGTAAATAATGTGCATAAAGCATTAGTTGAAGTACCTAATCGATACCAAATAAGAACGAATATTTTTTTTTATTTTTATTTATTGGATGGGTTTTATCACAAAGCGATATATCACCCTAGTAAATATACAAATGAACTTAATTTCTATTTTTAATTACGTAATTTGCTAATTTATATAACAATCTTGCTTCCTCTGATAAAGGGGAAGATAGAATACTGTTACAAACTCCCATATTATTTTTAATATGGGGAAAAAGTAGTTGTCTTTGGGCCTCGTTCCGAACACACTCCAATAAAATATGGTGGACATCTTCTATAATATTACAACACAAACAATTAGGTGATGGCAGTCTACCCATTAGGTAAGCAAATCTATTTAGAGGAACATGTCCCGAACGAAGCCATAACTATTTCCGTTCTACTCATATTGGCATGATCAATCCATGATAATTTTGTAATGTTTGGTTGAATAGTTTTATACCAAACGCTTTTGCTTAAAGATCTGTGATCAAAATATTCACTCCACATTTTAAAACAATTTTCTCTAACTATGTACAAAAGATCAGTAAAATATGCACTGAAAGTCAACCCCATCATATAAAGCCTCGGAAGCCAACTTATCTGCCATATGAATAATTATTTTAATGGCCACCGATCTTACCGACGTCCCGCCAGGTAATAAAAGTAATAAAGTTAATTACGGTGTACAATATTCAAATATAAATAATTCATGTGTGTCTGAAGTTTGTTTACGACATAAGCAGTAACTCGAATATTTAATTAATTTTGTTTTAAGCTTGGCCCCTTCGAACTAATATGGTATCATTGGTATAGCTGAAATTAAAGGCTTATGAGATATATTCGCCTATGAGTGTGTGGTGAAAGCCTAACAGTTTCTAGAAACCACGACCTATGATCCAAATGACTGGAATCTTTACATAAAACTTGCATTATACAGATTAAAGACCAATGGAAGGGTCCGCCTTTTTCTATCCTGTAGCTGTCCGTTTCGTTAGGGACTCGGCATAGACGCAATATCAACAAGCCACAGATCACTCCCATTAGATACCTAATGCAAGGCAGCGGTTGCGCCCAACACATATAAGCTATCAGATAGATATAAAGCGATGCCAAATGTCGCGTCATCAGTGTCGTCCAAGTAGTGGACCCGCACATGTCGTCGTACGTTAGCGAAAATTACATTTTGGGAACATAATATTACAGTTAATAATGATTTGTTCAATAAAATGGTGTGCAAGAAACTCAAAAAAATAAAGTATCTAAAAAAACGCTATAAGTTTTCATCGACAACTAATATTCTTTAAATTAATTTGGTCCCGAGCGAGCTCAATTTATACTGGTTAATGTATCAATGTCAAACAGTCGAGTTCGGATGGAGAATCAGCCGTCTCTTTTTCGCATAGCAATAACCGTAATAAGCCATCTTTTTTTGGCGCATGTTTATAATATAATTTCCAGAAATATCGATATTGTAAAACAAAAATGTAAATTAATTTTATTAAATGACAATGTCACAAAATATATATTGATTTAAATAAAAATTGCAAATTACCATAATTACGTTATTTAAAATAGTTAAATACGTAATTATAAATAGTTAAATTTGTTAACAAGGTACTTTTACAGTATTTTTTTATTTATCTTTGGCGTAATTAAATTTCCTTTTTTCCCTCTAGTTGTAACGTTTTCAAATATAATGGGAGGGTATTTATCATAAGTTTTAGTATACTAAGTTTATTGAGAATCAGTAGCACAAACTATTGCACTAATTTTAACATACGTTGTATATATATCGTCTCAAAAACATTCACCGCCTTATTACAAAAAGATAGCTTAGTAATGGGTTTAAACCAAAACTAAAAAGTCTAGGATTGTTACGGTATTAAAGACAGTTCTTGGACTAAAATTCATTCTTATTACAAATCCAAGACCAACCGAGGACTCTATAGTACCGCTCATAGTTCCTGATTACCACAGATTACAAACAAAAAAATAAGTTTATCCATTATTTCATTCACTCTCTGATTTATGCACCGTTCCATTTAACATAAACTTGTGTATAGAGATCGGTAAAATGTAAATAAAATATAATTTCATTAAGATCATGACGCTAAATATGTATTATTTTACCATTAGAATATATATATACATATATCCCTAATCAGAGTAATTTGAAATGCCGTCAATTTTGTTTTTGTTTCACTGTTGAGTTATGTATATAACTAGCGTACAAAGGAATGAATTGTATGGCGCGCGTACTTGAATAATAGTGAAATGTTTAGATATCGTATTATTATTGATTCTATTTAACAGTACTTTACGTAATATAAATAAACGTTCTTCATTGTTGAAATGTGTGGCGTGCATACTTGCATATTTTCGACTTGTCGGCTTATTATTTGTTATTTTTAATAGCAGTTAAAGTAACATAAAGAAAGATTGTTCTTTTTTAATATACTATAAGCTCGGCAACAGCATCACATGTGCAATAGTTTTTGTGAAATCTCGTACGCAACGTATACATCAGCTAATCAAGTCGAAATATGGAGCATTCAAAGAAGAAAAGGGGTGAAAATTGGAGTTCTGAAGAAAAGGTTGGTCCAAATCCATCATCTTGTCAATTATCAGTGTAATAAATAACATTTGACCCAATCAATACGAATTTCGTTATTATTCCAGAATATACTACGCCAACTTATTTCCGAGTCAGCACACATTTTGGAAAATAAGTCTACCAAGACGAATGCCAATATGTTAAAATGCAAAGAATGGAAAAATGTAACAAATAAGTGAGTAATATTTGTTGTTAATTGTGTTAAATAATATCATGTTAACCAATTTCCAGTGAATATGTAGATGAAAAATTTCTTAGTATTCATTGTGTAACATGTATATTTTTCAGACTAAACGAACTTATGGGAAAAAATCGAACTGATGCAGAGATCAAGTTGGCTTGGAAGCGAATGAAATTGGCAGCCAAAGCCAACTTGTCTTTCCATAATAAAGAACTATCACGGACGGGAGGTGGTCAAAAACCTCCATCACCTTCTCCAGAGGACTTGGCAGTCATGTCCATTGCACCTCATGATTTTGTCATAGAGGTCAATCATTATGACAGTGATGCTATGGTAAGCAGGAAATATTAAAATTGACATACACACAGTTTTGCATTATGACTTTTTAAATAAAATACTACTTTATAATATTATAATAAAATAATAAATAACAAGTAATACACCAGGAAATAATAAGAACAAACTATTTAACAGAACTCTGTACAAATATCAGACACTTTCCCAGAATCAGGTTAATTTTAAAAGTAGGATTCAATAAGTGGAATGACTATAACATCTATTTAATATTTATTTACTTGTTCCAGATTACAATCCCATCTGAGTCTATTGCAGGCCCTAGTTCCACTACTGATTCAGTTACATTAACTGATGATGTTATAGAATCAAATAACAAGGAAAAGCAAGGTGAACTTAATTCTTAGACAGTAAAACACAAGTTTGTTATAATATAATTTATTTTAGCTACCATTTTTTCCAGTTAACGAAAATTTTAAAAAAATGTCAAAAATTACAGTAAATAAAAGCAAAACGGTTTCCCAAAAAAGGTATGCAATATCTTGCTACACTTTAATACACAATAATTTTAGTAAACATGTATTATTTGGCTATAGTAAATTTATTAATTAAAATGCATTTTCACTTTTCAGTAGCGAACTCGGCCATCAGGCTATTATAGACAGTAATGTAGAGTTTAAGAAGAGGCAACTGGAAATGTTGGAAGTGGAACACAATTACAACATACAAATTGCACAATTTAAAATAAAAAACCTGCAACCACAAAATCGATTATTGGAAAATCAAATTAGACATTTTACTGAAGTACCAGAGATATCAGAGATACCAGATCAGTATAATAAAATGTAAGTAATACTAAAATTTATAATAAAAATACAAAGTTGTACAACAATAAAACTAGATAGAGTAGTATTTTGGCATCTTTCTTAGTTCTGAAAGTACTTTAATAGCAATCCAAAGCTTTTCAGAGGCCTACTCTAAGTCATAACAGTTTATTTACAAACAAGTAAAACTGAATAATTATGCAAAAATTATGTTTACAACACATGTTTGAACATGTATACTAATATAAGATTTTTTTTTCAGGTTATTAACAGCGACCTAATTCCCATAATTATATTATCAATAATAATTTAAGACTGATTCCAATGTATGACTGTGACATATTAAAATTGTTATTGATGATTATTTGAGGAATAATATATTATGCAGTGAAATGAGTTTCAATAAACTGCCTTCTTCTCATACTACCTCTTGTTGCGTTTGAAATGTATGATGGCACTTGTATATTTGGTTCCCTGTAAAGATGCTCATTATCGAGATCATCCCCAGGAAACAAGTCTTCCCTCATATCTATGGCGATATTGTGAAGAACAGCACAGGCAACAATAGTCTTCCTGGCTGTTTCTATATCTCCATAAATTCCTCTCAGTAAGCAACGGAAGCGTTGTTTCCACAGACCAATGCATCTTTCAATGGCATTTCTGGTACTGATGTGGCTCCTGTTATACCTTTGTTTCGCTTCTGTTTCTGGGCTGAGCAACGGAGTGAATAGATATGGTGTGCAGGGATAGCCACTGTCACCCAACAGTAAGCCGGAAAATGCACCAGCTTCAAACCTCTGCTTTAATCGGGACTCCCTAAAGATTCTCGAATCATGAACACTACCACGCCATCGTGTTACAATGTCCATGATTTTAAGATCTGCATTGCATACCACCTAAAATGACAATACAAAAATTTGTAGAGGAACAATATTTTTGTTTCCATATTTATGTAATATTTAAAAATATAATGGTAATGATTCAATATTTTCACACAGTTACCTGCACATTGATCGAGGGATATCCTTTTCTATTGATATACATCTGACCTTCATCAGTATTTTTTTTTTATTCTTATATGTGTGCAGTCTATCGCACCTATAACTGTTGGAAAATTTGCAATACTGCGAAATTTTCTCATCCCTTCTTCTTGGTCATCCAAAGTAGCAGGCATCTTTATAAAATTGTGAGACATACACGCTAAAGCTTCAGATACTTTTTTGCAAGTTTTGCTAATAACTGGCTGGGATACACCGTGTAAGTCCCCAGTATCATCTTGAATCTGCAAAAAAAAAACAATTTAGTAGGCACATCAGTGTTTGAAATATTTTTACTTGTTCATTTATTTTTAGACAAAACAGATTACAATCCTAAAAGTGTGACAATAGTTACGAATACGGTTTTCTATATTAACCCAAAACTTGTGTTTTAGGAAAAATAATATAATACTATGCAACTGTTATACTAAGAAGGAAACAACAATAGGCCAAAAAAATATTTACAACGAAATATATGTAGCTGCAAATTAAAATCATTTAAATGTTTTCGAACCAGTTTCTTGGAATTAGTTATATTACTATTAAATAAATCTACAGCGAGTTTGTTTAACAAGATACCGTAACACAATCATCGAATCGATATTATAGCAATATTTTTAATTTAGGTAAGTTATTACAAAGTTTGTACACTTACTTCATGATGAGCCCAGTTGCGCAATGCGCAAACCACTTGCAACTCAGGAGTAAGAGCGTGTCCTCGAGGGTCGTAGGCTAACTTCTCACGCAATAAATCCACTATTTTAAGTGCAAGCCTTTTAGTGAATCTATATTTATAACGAAAATCTTCATCGCTTAAGTCAAAAGGATTCACGCGACTACGGGGTCTGCACCGCCGGCCTGTTCCCAACACTTCCAAATCTTCCAAATCCATTAAATCCATCGAATTTATGTCCATTTTTCTATTTTTGTAGTTAAAACAAGTAATAACACAACTGCGACGCACAAGTCAACTTAAATATTTGACGTTTCGAGGTTAGTACAGGAGCTAAACTAGGGGTCTCGGTGGTTTAACTTTTGGTACCATAGATAATGCTCGCACTCGCCTTAAATCTTGTTTTGTAATAACGTTTCATTTGGTTCGTAGTTTAAACCTAATACTAAACCCGGTACTTTAGTTAGTTCACGTTTTGTAATAAGGCCGTCATAGTTAGTCAAGTGGGTTTCATCGTCACTTGTCGATATTACATTTACTACAGCCGCCGTCAGAATTCAAGAAACGGAATAAGTTATTGTAGCCCTTTAGGGCGTGAGGTTTAGTTATTTACTATTTTATATTTTTATCTGATCTTTTATATCATCACTTAATTTGGGTATTTCGGTAAAAAATATTATCAAACATTTAACAAGTTGGTAATTAAGTTATAGAAGCGATCAAAACGCATGAACTTACAGGCAAATCAAACTATCGATACATTTATTTATTTATCGACTTATGCCTCATCTCTCCAGTGAAGTCCACGTGACCGCGCTGCAACCCGCCCACCCCCCGCGCAGTTCCCTTCGTTGGCGTTTTCGGTTCAAAACAAAACTATCGTAATGCGGTATCTATTGGAAGTGATCTGTGCAACAAGCGCACCGGGCAGAATATCTATTATCTAGTGATACACCTACCTCTTTCGACTGTCAAAACACTAAAAGGGAAAATTAGCTCTTTTCTTCTTACAATAAAAAAACTTTACTCTAATACGCTCCGTTACATCACGTAAACTGAATAAACTTATATAAACGCTTGTGGCATGTCAAACTATGTTTGCGCCGCGTCCGATGCAAGATTAATGATTCATTGACTAACCTCTAATTCATTGAGCCGCTGTATCCTCGGCGTGAAGCGGAGACGGTCCACGTCCACTGCGAACGGCGGTTGCCAGTGCTGCAAACAAAAAAAAAACATACATAATCGAAAAAAAAACTAAAAATCGTCTATATAAGTTTTTTTTTTTTATTTTGCGCTGTGACCTCAAAGTATTTTCGTTTTTCGACACAGTTATATAGGCTTACTGAAAACAAGAACACAGCGCAAGTGTAATTTTATTAATTGTTGTGAAAACACTAATTTTCTTTCGAGGGTAAACACCGTCCTAATAGCTATAGGCTATCAACTAAAGCTGACGACAATTCCAAAGTCCTAAGTTCCTTTTTTAATCATTTTATAAAAGACGCTGGAGTCTAGAAAAAGCGTTTTTTCATTGATCAATCTTTCACATATTTTCTCTTGTATACAGATTTGATTGATTTCAACTCATCAAACTTCCAGCAGTACTTCAATATGGCTAATGAAGTAATTATACATGGTATATGCACGGTGTCTCTTGAATGTCATAAGTGGCAGTGAGTAAAGGTCAGTAGGGTCGCTGAGAGAACGCTTGAGGACTCTGTATTTTGAACTATACTACGTTTGGGACACGATCTGAATCCGTGGTATTTCACTGCGCTCGCCAGCCTGAGACATAGGATGTTAAGTCTCAATATGTCCAGTAGTTACTCTGGCTACAAATACAATATCCTTCAATCCGAAACACCACAGCGCATTTACACTGCTGTTTGGCGGGAGAAATAGACGATGACTGCACTTTTATGAAATTAAGTAATCGATTCAGGTCATATTTTAGACTCCTCATTTGTTTGCTGGGAACGTATTTGGGAGTTTTTGGATTCGAATCCCAACTCGACTGGCCATTTGTATGAGGTTTTATATATGTAAAATCTTTTGCACTATTGGCTCAGGACTGTAATTTATACCAATTGGGTCATATCTTGCGAAGAAAATAAACTGATCAATATAAAGGTGTCTCGAGTGGTTCTCCCGCCTACCCCTTAGGCGTGAAATTATTTTGCTGTTATTTTAAATTATGTTGAATATTTCTCGGATTCAATGCTCAAAAATACAAGCGAAATGTAAATTTTATTTCTTTTAATCCCCGTATTTAAATTTTACATCGTGACCTATTTCCGCTTACGTTATAAAACTTTTCCCCGAATTATATTAGAGTGAACATGTTCGCAACAACCGAATTTCCAGTTAGTGGAATTACATATTTCAGAGAAAACTCTATGTTTCGAACATGAGTAGTGTTAAAAAATATATTTACTTATTTTTTTATCTCATAGATAATATATTTC
Source organism: Hyles vespertilio (assembly GCA_009982885.2). Classification (NCBI taxonomy): domain Eukaryota; kingdom Metazoa; phylum Arthropoda; class Insecta; order Lepidoptera; family Sphingidae; genus Hyles; species Hyles vespertilio. Next base: position 13,455,205 of record CM042830.1, read on the forward strand.
TCATAGTAACATTCGTACAGGTATTGTTTTGCTTGGCTGTTTTTGTTTGGCCTATATAGAAAAAATCCTGGTATTAATATTTATTCTTTTTAGATATAAAAAAGTTTTTTTTTTCATTATTTCCCTTATTAGTGGAGCGCCTGGGGGTTTTCACCTCGAATTAGAGTTATAGTGAATGGATTAATATGATCGATGTGGGATATTGTTTTTTAAACTATAAATTGCAATGTTTACCCAAAAAAAAATCTGTGCACTCCATTTTTTATTATTTAAACAAATTATTATGAAAAATTAATGTTTGACCATATATTTTCACTTTAAACAGTATTTTTTTTATTTATGTGTTAAATCTTACCTGAGTAGACATATAGGAACATTTTTCAAAGATACCTGTGTATAAACATAGCAATAGGGATCTCGAACAGAAGAAGGTGGAGGGGAGTGCGGGGCGACAGCTGTTATGTACAATGGAATTTCTCGGCCAGTTTAATTATAAATGATACTCTATTGTGCACATTAAAAAAAAAATAAGGCAATTAATTACGACTAATGAAAAGAAAAAAAATATTAGTACAAAATCTGTTTATTTAAATATATTACATTGTTGTCTACACCAAATATTTTCTTCTACTTCATCTATCTGTATAATAGGTGAAGTATTGGAACTACTATTTCCGCTGCACAGTAAACATGCTACTCTCTTCAGTCAGTCCCTCATTATTGAGGATCGTGACTCTTAATTGTCTTGATGACCTCTCTCCACCGGCACCGGTCCTCTGCTTGATGTAATGCTGCATTAAGGTCCCCAACCTTTAGTGCATTGGCAACCTGGTTCACCCATCGTTTGGGAGTTCGTCCTCGTCTTCTTTTTCCCTCCAATTTTCCAACAATGAGCAGTTTTTCCAAGTTGTCTGGTTCGCGTCTAGCGATATGTCCGAAGTATTGTAATGTTCTGTGTAGGCAAGTTGCAGAAAGTTTTGGTCTTCCTTCGAGATGCACTTGTTTTAAGATGGATATGTTGGTTCGATGTGCCGTCCACGGTATTTTTAACATCCTGCGCACCACATCTCAAACGCATCTATCCTCCTTCTATCTGCTGCTTTGACGGTCCAGGATTCACAACCGTATAGAAAGATCGGTATCACCAAAGTGTCAATTATTCTTATTTTTGTTCTATTAGATATGTTGCTATCCTTCCAGACCTTTTGAAGTTGAGTCATTGCAGCTTTGGCCATTCCGATGCGTCGCCGTATCTCAGGTTCACAGTTACCCCTGTTGTTTAATACAGAGCCGAGATATAAGAACTGATCTATGGTGTCGTATTCCCCAAATATCCCTGTGTTCCCAAAAGTCTGAACGGTCGACTAGCATTATTTTGGTTTTTTCTTTATTTATTGTGAGGTCAGTCTTTGCTGCTTCGTTCCAAACGTGTTAATAAATCGGCCATTTCTTATTATGTGGACGCGAAAAAAAACATGCTACACAGCAGTATAAACCACTTTTTCGGCATCCACACGCAGCTCCACGCATAAAAAACAATTAATTCATTATTAATTGTTTTTTTATTAGTGTTCGAACAATGGATAAACCAACGGCTAGCAGCATGGCTGATAAAAAATTGCTGCATAATATGTATACACCTGAGTTCATCTTTTCATCAAAAAAATTTGAGACAGCAATGAATTTGGAATCAAAAGATAATGTTATAGTTTCAGAAGATATCTCTTCCATCTCCATCTCCATCTAAAACTCATGCTTTAAATACATTGAGGTTCGATTCTTAAATAAAAGCAACAGCCAAAAGTACGAGTGTTCTTTTGTCATCACTGCCTCCAACAACAGATGCAGCGTTTGAGCACCTTAAGAGCGTATACACGTTGCGCGCAAAGTCAACTATAGGTATTTCTTCGTTAATTTCACGCACACATAAGCGACCAAAGCTGTGTGCGTAGAGCTGCCGCTTCGGCTCGCTATACAATCGGCTCAAACAACTTTGATCCGTGCGCTTCAAATATTCATTTGAAATGTAACTGTAATATAATATCATAAAAATATTTTATTTGCATTATAAGTAGACAAATATTACTGTGCAAGCAAATAATAATACAAATTTAAATACTAATTATATTTTCGTTATTATTACATTGTTAAGTTGCATTCAAATCAGTGTTCAATCAGTAGATACTACGGACGTTTTATTAATCATTTCGTGTTCGAACACATAAATAGTGTTAGGGGCCTTACAACCCCTTACAATTACGAAATATATTGAATTTTATATTACAATACATAACATAATTTAGCCTCGGAATTAAATCCCATTATATTACCTGAAACATAATTTATACTCACTACAAAATCATTGTAGGTAATATAAATAATTAAATATTTTACTACCAAAGTACTGTGGTAATCGCAGTCCGCGCGTGGCTATTTTTACTACGCGCGGCAATAATCGACTGCAGCCAGGCCGGACCGACGAGCGATACGTCCTCCCTCTAGAAGGCCTTGCGGCGGTCTGATATGATCCACGTCGGACAGCGTGTTTTATAGTGATTTTTAAAATATTTGTAGAAAACATGAAAACTAATTTTGTTGAAATATAAAAATTGTAATTTATTGATAAGATGTTCTTCTATTATAATATGCAATTGCTATAAAAAATTATGTACGATAAGTTGGTGAAAAAAAAATATGTTCTTGACGAGAGTTTCAGAATCATCATCATCATATCAGCCACAGGAAGTCCACTGCTGAACATAGGCGTCCCCCAATGATCTCCAAAATGACCTGTTGGAAGCGGCCTGCATCCAGCGACTTCCTGCGACCTTAGTCAGATCGTCCGTCCACCTTGTAGGCGGGCGTCCAACACTTCGCTTGCCTATACGTGGCCTCCACTCGAGAACCTTTCGGCCCCAACGGCCATCGGTTCTACGAGCTATGTGCCCGGCCCACTGCCACTTCAACTTGCCAATCCTATGGGCTATGTCGGTAACCTTCAGTTTCAGAATAATTTCGCATTATTTAAATTTTTATTTTTCAGGAACTAAACACAAAAATATTATTTTTCTCAGCAAAATCCCTCCACAAGGGTCTTATTAGTCTGATAATATTTTTATTTTCATCTTATATTTAGTGGTTTCGGATATCTTAAGCTTCTAAATTGCCATTTAAAGCCTAAATAACGAAACTTGTGTTCAGTAATCCTTATAGTACTCACAAATTATCCATCAATCTATAATGTTTTCCACCAAAATCCCTTGAATGCAACCTTTTCTAAAATTAATACTAATTATTTTTCCTTTAAATTGTTTATTGGTGGCTATTAACTCATTTGAAAAGTCCTGTTTTTAAGCCAAAAAGCGCGTGCAGGGTATAAACGCTCTTAAAAGAGTGTACCTACAAATTTAGATATGGCTAAGAAATGACGTAGTTATTGAAAATTGGGGATGCAAGTATTCCAACAACATGTACATCCCAATATCAATGAATCAATTACCTGCTCCGGATAATTTATTGCAAATTTTATTTTGTAATTACAAAAAAGGGATGTGGTTTATACTGCAGAGTAGCATGTTTACAGTGCAGTGGAAATAGTTGTTCCAATACTTCACCTATTATACAGATAGATGAAGTAGAAGAAAATATTTGGTGTAGACAACAATGTAATATATTTAAATAAACAGATTTTGTACTAATTTTTTTTTCTTTTCATTAGTCGTAATTAATTACCTTATTTTTTTAAATGTGCACAATAGACTACGTTTCATTTATAATTAAACTGGCTGAGAAATTCCATTGTACATAACAGCTGTCGCCCCGCACTCCCCTCCACCTTCTTCTGTTCGAGATCCCTATTGCTATTTTTATACACAGGTATCTTTGAAAAATGTTCCTATATGTCTACTCAGGTCTAACATATAAATAAAAAAAATACTGTTTAAAGTGAAAATATATGGTCCAACATTAATTTTTCGTAATAATTTGTTTAAATAATAAAAAAAATGAGTGCACAGATTTTTTTTGGGTAAACATTGCAATTTATAGTTTAAAAAACAATATCCCACATCAATCATACTAATCCATTCACTATAACTCTAATCCGAGGTTTTACGGTTTTTAATGCTCCAGGCACTCCACTATATGTAATTAACAGAAACTCAATTAGTCACATATTGTTAATGTACCTACAATGTTTGTCTTCAGGCACATTTATCGGTAACCATGTTAGCTTCTTATCCAGTGAGCTACCCATCCAAACTTTTGTTAATCCAAATAGTTTTTCATCAGAAGTGAAACTATAAAAATAATGCTACTATAGATTTTTGTACACATAACAAAAACCTGAGGGAAGTTTTTCAAAAACATCTTCTTTTCACAGCTGATTTGGACTTTGTGTATTTTTCACATCTGTAGCTGTTATGCCTAAACAACCTTAAACTATAGAAAACTGCAATAAAACAATAAGTGATAATCAATATCATATGTTTTAGACCAAAACAAACAAAAAAAGTAAACAAAACAAACTTCAAAATAAGGTAAGGTACAAGGTAAAAACAGTTATACAACATATTTACTAATCAGTGCAAAGATAATGCATTTAATGCTTACCGATATAGACTGGCAGGGCCATCTCGCCATTCAACACAAAAAAGTTACTCTTTCAGTACCTGAGAGAAGACCAAGATGCCCATATTGCTGGCCTTCTAGGCCTCTACTCAATATCTATAAAATTATCTTATATTGAAATTAAATATAGAATTAGTACATTTGAATTGGTTGATTATACCTTATTTGATATTATAATCTTCTAAACTAGAAACCATACATCCAGAACTTGTTAAGCAATCAGAAAATTAAGACACAACCATATTATTAAAAACTACCTTATAAATCATTATTTGATAATAGCACATACAGTACAAACACCATGAGGAAAATGTCCCATTTAATAGAATATAATATGATTCTTTACATTTTTTATACAATATTTCAATGAACAATTGATTCTTTGACTTGCACAAGCCATTCAAAATTAGACACATAAAAAACATTTTAATTCTTGTAGTTGGAGTAATAATAAAGGGATGAAAACATAACTAGCAATGTTTATAGTAACCCAACCCACGCTAGGCCAGCGTGGTGGACTATATGGCCTAACCACTCTCAATCATACTCTCGGTTGTAGAGGAGGCCCATGACCTGCAGTGGGACGTATTATATGGGCTAATACAGAAAATTATGGTAACATTGATGTCTAACATGCATTACACTGTGTGCATTTAAAAGAGACAATAATAATGTCCCCACTACACTCCCACTCTTTAATTTAAAATATTTTGAGTATTTGTCTCATGTTACAAGCTACTTCAATACTGTTTTGACAGAAATATTTTATTTTAATAGTATTTGTGTATGTATGAAAAAAAATACAAAACACACTTAAGTATAATAAAATACTCTATTCATTACAGACATCCCTGTACATTTATGTATAAAGTGGATTTTAACTATATTTTATACATAAATTATTTAGTGTTTGACAGCCTCCAAGTACAGTTGGTTACACACCCGCTATGAAATGAAAGACTATGAGTTTAATCCCCACACCCAAACAATTACTCGGCAGATCTGCATGTATTTGTTACAGATCTAGGTGTTTCTGAGCTCAAAAAGTTCTTATATCTATGATACAAGACTCAATCTTAATGTGGGATTATGTTCTTGGCTGTTGGGAGTATTTATTTATTTATTTGAAAATAATTATGTAATATACAAGGATTATTTACACATTTATTCCATTTTAAAACATGAATAAATAATTGAAATGTAAGGAAGTTAATGTAATACTTTGTACTCGTACAATACTTTGTCTTAAGAGCGTATACACCTTGCGCGCAAAGTCAACTATAGGTATTTCTTCGTTAATTTCACGCACACATAAGCGACCAAAGCTGTGTGCGTAGAGCTGCCGCGTCGGCTCGCTATACAATCGGCTCAAACAACTTTGATCCGTGCGCTTCAAACATTCAATTGAAATGTAACTGTAATATAATATCATAAAAATATTTTATTTGCATTATAAGTAGACAAATATTACTGTGCAAGCAAAGAATAATACAAATTTTGGATACTAATCATATTTTCGTTATTATTACATTGTTAAGTTGCATTCAAATCAGTGTTCAATCAGTATACACTACGGACGTTTTATTAATCATTTCGTGTTCGAACACATAAATAGTGTTAGGGGCCTTACAACCCCTTACAATTACGAAATATATTTAATTTTATATTACAATACATAACATAATTTAGCCTCGGAATTACATCCCATTATATTACCTGAAACATAATTTATACTCATATATACAAAATCATTGTAGGTAATAAAAATAATTAAATATTTTACTACCAAAGTACTAAGATGTGGTAATCGCATTCCGCGCGTGGCTATTTTTACTACGCGCGGCATAATCGACTGCAGCCAGGCCGGAGCGACGAGCGATACGTCCTCCCTCTAGAAGGCCTTGCGGCGGTCTGATTTGATCCACGTCGGACAGCGTGTTTTATAATGGTTTTTAAAATATTTGTAGAAAACATGAAAACTAATTTTGTTGAAATATAAAAATGGAAATTTATTGATAAGATGTTCTTCTATTGTAATATGCAATTGCTATAAAAAAATATGTACGATAAGTTGGTGAAAAAAAATATGTTCTTGACGAGAGTTTCTGAATAATTTCGCATTGTTTAAATTTTTATTTTTCAGGCACTAAACACAAAAAGATTATTTTTCTCAGCAAAATCCCTCCATAAGGGTCTTATTAGTCTGATAGTATTTTTATTTTCATCTTATATTTAGTGGTTTCAGATATCTTAAGCTTCTAAATTGCCATTTAATGCCTAAATAACGAAACTTGTGTTCAGTAATCCTTATAGTACTCACAAATTATCCATCAATCTATAATGTTTTCCACCAAAATCCCTAGATGACAACCTTCTCTAAAATTAGTACTAATTATTTTACCTTGAAATTGTTTATTGGTGGCTATTAACTCATTTGAAAAGTCCTGTTTTTAAGCCAAAAAGCGCGTGCAGGGTATAAACGCTCTTAAGGCAACACCATACAGTATACTGTATGTTTGTAAGTGTGAAACCTTCATTTTATTTAAATTACAAAAAAGAATATTTATTCAAAGTATTTATTATGCATCTTGAAAGTACTTACTGAAATTTCAATTTTTTTACATTAGTAAAATATAATGAAAATGTAATTAAGATACTTAATTAAAGCTTTATAATGTTTTTCTTTACTACCTAGGTTCACAAGGCTGTCTCCCCTAGAAAAGAATAGACAAGAAACGCTAGCATTGCTCTTTTGAAAATAAGTTAACAATATTATTAAGCGATACTACTGTGGAATGCGCTCCCCCTCGTTATCAGGACGTCCACTAACCGTTTCACATTCAAAATGAAGGTTCGTGATTTACTGCTTAAGGAAGTTGCAGAATCATCACAATAGTTTGTTACTTATATATTACTATATGTATTTATGTATGTATATATATATATATATTTATACACATATATATTTAAGATATATATTTATGTCATAATTATTCATATAATTACTATATATATCCACTATAGTATATCATGTATTGACCCTATATTTGTATGTATTTACATATTAATTATTAATGTTTCTATTTATTTTTCTCTTTTCTTTAAAAAATTATACGCCCACTTGATCTCATCTCTGCATCACCCAAAGGTAGACTGGTAGATAATGCCTCTGGCATTAAGTCCGCCTTGTATACAATGTATATGAAGAATAATAAATAAATAAAATAAATTATGATTATACACAAGTCATAGCTTATTTCATTCAGAGAAGTTCACATACTATGTAATATTGGCGTAGAAAAAACTATGTGCATATGTATGTATAAATTATAACTTATTTTATGTATATTCATTTAAAGAATTGTTAGTAAATAATAATTTTGACAACCTCCATCAAGCAGTTGATTAGACTCTGGCTGTGAAAGGAGAGGCTGTGGGATTGATCTTGATACTGAGACTACTTACTGTGTGATCCACAGGTAATATTTTCAGTTCTTGGTGTAAATGAGACTGAAAAGGGTCAAGTTTGTGTTACCCATGAAGGTGTGGATTTTAGCGTAGGATCAGAACTAAGTTTGAGACTGTTGGGTATATTGCTTTATTTATTTTAATATTTATTTATTTTGCAAATGACAGTAGTTAAGCGACAATTGGGCTTCTTTAGCGTCCATTATTTAGGTTTTCAGACATGACCACCAAGATTTTTAATTCGACCTTACATGTTACACAATAATAGAAAATGAATATTAAATAACAATAAAATTTAAAACTCAGTGCTGTTATCATATTTTGACGGGTAAATTTAGAAGGACCTCATTCTTAATTCAATTCTTAAATAATTGTAGTTGTAAATTATAGTCATTTGTGTATAACCACAAACTTTTAAATAAGTACTTAGTACCGAAGCCATTGATAACATTGTCAATCACTGAACAAATAAGATTATTTAGTTGTAGTATTATAATCTTTAACCTGAAATAACACTTATTTATTCAAGATGTAACTTAAAAAAAATATATTCATATTTTACACAATTAAAATAGTTTATTGTGAGATTTCTAATATCCAAATCCTATAATCTACAGCAGGGTTTCCTAACCTGGGGTCCGTGGACCCCTGGGGGTCCGCGGACCGTTATCAGGGGGTCCGCAGACAACATAAAAATTACGACAAAAAAAAAACTTGATAAAAAAAAATATTTGTGAACAAATCGCTCTTCTCATGGTAATTTTGATCATTTTCCTACTCTCTCGTCATTTTTGCTATCAACTGGCGGGGCTATGTTGCAAAAGGAGACTCAGGAAGTAATCGTTGAGCACCTGCGAGCTTTGAAGTCTTCATTTCGAGTATATTTTCCACATTCAGACCGCGGTGACAATTGGTTTATGGACCCATTCTGTGTCAATATTATAGACGTCATAGGCCTTACAACGGTTCAGGAAAATCAATTAATTGAAATAAGTTACGATTCGACACTAAAGAGAACATTCAAAGAATATGCTTTAACATATTTTTGGCAAAATTTTAAATATGATTAAGCAGAAGCAGTTGTCCAACTGAGCAAAAATGACCCAAATATTACAACTTTGGCCGCAAAACGGCAACATCAACCATCACATTTTTACAATAATTTACATACATACATAAACTCACGCCTTTTTCCTAAAAGGGGTAGGCAGAGGTGCCAGGACACCCACATTTCACCTTGTATGTTCTGTCCCACGATGTGATAGGTGGCGACCCTATCACCATATCGGGCACAACACTCTGGGCTGATAATGAATAGAAAAATCCAATATCACTTTGCCCAACCCGGGATTTTAACCCGAGACCTCAGCTTTGTAACCATACCCTAGTACAACTACGCCACCGAGGCAGTCAAAGAAAATAAAAAAAAGTAAAATAATTTATGTAAGTAAGTAATATATCCATGGATTTTTTTTGCAAATAAAAGATTTTTTTCGTATTATTTATAGGGGTCCGCTAATCATAATAAAGTGGCGCTAGGGGTCCGCACTAGAAAAAGGTTGGGAAACCCTGATCTACAGTAAAATATAATTAAACATTATTCTTGTCTTAATATTATGTTTATAACAAAGATAAACAAAATAAGAAAGCATTTATGAAGCATTCTACATCAAATTAATTTTCTAAATGTGCATTTGATTTAAATCATTTTACCAAAGTAAATAGTATTTAAAAGTATTTTACCAAATTATTATGTTTATAGTCATCAATATCATTTTTATAACTAATGGAGTCTAAATACAGTAGTTTATCATCTAGATGTAAAATATTATAACATAATTCAATGTATGAAACATAATATTGAACTTTGCTTAACTGTCTTTGTATTATTTTATAAAATGCTTCATATGGTAGTTGTCCTGGCATCGTTTCTCAGTACTAACACTGACTGATTTGCATTGTAAATGCTCACATAAGTATAAGTATGCAATGTGTGAGGTTTTATACATACATCTCAAGCACTAAGGGCCATTTTGTGAATGTCTACTCACTGTTTCTACCTACATGTTACATTAAGTTATAAGTATTGATTGTTATGAAAGGTAAGCACATGACAGCAACTTAAATGATCTTGCAAGATGGTTCATAACAAGGGATGTGGCACTATATTCACAAGGAAAATGCATGCAAATAAATACTTTTCCAATGGCATATTTTCGTTTTTCTTAAGATTTCATGTAAATCAAATGTTTGAGTACTAAATACAAAGTAAGTGGGAGTTAAATGTTATTAACCACTATCTTTTTCTAAATACATTGTTCTCAAATGTTTCAAAATGTCACAGAAAAAAATCTTAATGTTCAAATGGGGGTTTATCTCGAAAATCTGCATACATTCACCGGTTACAGTGGTCATAACAGTTAGTCACGGCAAAAAAGTCGCAGTGATTCTTTTTTTATCTAAACTATCGTAAGCAGGAGGGACAAGACGGACAAGACAAAATGGCAACCAGCCTACTGATATACAATATGCAACTGCATTTTCCGCTAAATAAACACCGTTTTAACTCCCAATTGCCTTTTAGGTGACAACGTGACACGTATTATTGGGAACTAAACAGAGAAAACGAAATTTAGATAACGCTAAAACTGTGCAAGCAGAGGTAATATGGTTGCATCACACGTAAATCGCACGAGATTTTATGGACACAAATTCGCTCTGAATCAATAAAATTGTGCTATTTGGACCTCCCCCGAGGTAAAATCGACGCCTGAGACAAAGAAATCGACTCACCGCTGGTGGTTTTATCTTGCAAATGCCCGATTTCTCGGCGATAGGTCGTATTTTACTGATGTACGCCAGTGGGTCCAGGAACTCTTCTGGCGTTGGCTCGAAGACTGGGGCTTCTGGAGGCGGGGTGAACGTGAAATTGTCGGGTTTCATGGGGGACGCCGAGTCCCCCATGCTAACTTCGACATTAGCCTCGTCACATTTTCCCATTTTCGAGAAACACTATGCAGTTCACACAAATTGCAACTATAAATAACACTTAACCATCATCTAACGTTAAGGAATGAATAAAGCACGTCCACAAAGAAATAACAGCATTTGTAGTAGTCTTTCCATAAGGAATCTAAACGAGATAATAAATGAAATTATCACCAACAAATAACACAGTTCACTCGCACGTCCGCCATGCGAAATTGAACTTTCGAAACTTTAGTATTGCCAATCGAAAAAAGCAGTGAAAAGCAGTGCGCGCTTAGCACATTTTAGGCGCGTTTATGAAGACGTGAAAAATATACTAAGACTGTTAATTAGCCAGTTTTATAACGAATGGACAGATTTTTGCCGAATATAAAATTATGACCGTTTCCTCTAAATGTGCCTCCACCCATATGATTCATTTGGTTATTTCATTCTTTTTGAAAATGAAATGAGTTTAAAATATTCATAATTGTTTATTTTCGAAATAAATTCACGTATTTATTTATGAATAAATATGTAATTTATATAAACTTGTATTCATAATTTAGTAAGTTGTTTTAGGTATTTAAAAAAATATATTTAATTTGAACCAATTGAATATTTTAAATATTTGTACCTAATAATATTGTAATTTGTAACAGTAGTAAATATTATTATTATCACCATATTGAACTGTTGTATCGTTAATAAATATTTTTTTGCATTTCAGTGTACATTTTGAGTATTTATCACAGTTCTTCCAGCAATACTTGTAACTTTCTAATTAATTGTATTTGGAAGATTTTTAAATACCTACCTTACAATAAATGCCAATATAACTTTTCATTATTCTTTAAAGATGTATTACTTTAACAATATTTTATAATGTAACTGCATAATATCTTTTAACTATTGTTTCATAGCTTTAGTTAATATTCGAATTAAATTATTAAAATAAAATATATTTTATGTATTGAATTTAAACTATTTAATTATTGAATAATATGGGTCAATCTTGGGAGTATCTATTTTTCATAGTATTCTCTAAGTTTAACATAACCTTACAAATTTCAAATATAGCGAGCTTTGTAAACAGCTCAACTTGAGTGCAATCGATGAACACATCCGTCATACGCCGCCATTTGCGAAAGGCCGATCGCTGCCTAAGCAGCGCGAGTGTCATCGGGTTTGATTATGTCGAGTGTATAAATTGTGACTTTACGAAATAATCGTGAACTCAGTGCTGGAATATAATCAGTTATAATGATTGTGAGATTCTTAAGCGTTCTGTGCGTCGGAGTTTTGGTGGCTTCGGTGCACGGCGCTGAGGGAAACAACGACAATGAAGGTATGTAATTTTTACCTGTACTTATTTATTTTGTTATCATTTACCTTCGCCCGCCGGCGGTATTATATAAAATATCTGAATTAAATCTGGGTCATATTTATTTATAATATAATACGATAAATGAGAGGTTTGACCTCAAAAATAGAACCAGTTGGAAGTTTGCGGTTTTTTTTTTAATTAATTTTGTCTCATAATTTATTTTGTGTATGGGTGTATGAGGAAGCGCTTTCATATTTTCTCTGGTTACGGTTTGGTTGGGGTCGAAGGTACGCGTGTGGGTGTTAGATAGTGGACCGGCTTGACAAGTTGTGCGAGCGCGGAGGTGCCGAGGCGCCTGCTGGCTGCTGCGGGCTGCCTGCACAATGCACACACGCGCGCACACAGCCGTCTCGCCGTGCCCTCTTGCTCGCCGCTAACCTGATGTGGGCGTGAAGAGAATTACAGCTTTTTTTTGCGGAATATTCATTCATTTTATTAGCACTATCCTATTGTTTTCTTAACACAGTAGCTAGACAGTAAAAACATGCTACTTAGCCATTTAAGTGAAGTTGATTTTTTATTGTATCACCAGAGTAATTAATCATTGATACATTGAATATTACAAATAATGAAAATATAGAAAAGAAAGTAAAGTTAAAAAATGCTGAATGAAACCTTTCTAAAAACACCACAAAAAATATTCAAAATATATTTTTATTTTCTTATTAAAGTGCATTACTCAATAAATCAATAAAATAAACTAGCTTCATTATGAAAAAAAATTAGTAAAATTATTCGACTCAAGTTCATAGACACTTATAGTTTCAATTCAAGATTTCAGATTGAAGACAATGTTCATAAAAATATTGAAAAATCCAAGATATTTTTCCATTCTGAACATTTTAGAATAGTTATGAGTCACAAACAAGACGGCCCACATTCACCATCCCAAATGCGAAAACAAAATATGGATTTCACTTACTGGCCATATGTGAATTAACTGTACATATATCTGAAATAAACACAAATACTGTGACTTGGTTGACAAACCTTGGTTTCTTTTGACACTAGCAGAATAAAATTGTATGATGACATGCCATTAAGATGGATAAGTTTTTATGATTGTATGATGAATATTCAACTGTTATTTTAATTGGACACCATATAAGATACTTAATTATTTTTTGTCATAAAATAATTACTTTGTAACTTGAATTTTACAATAATACTTAGTTGAATTAATCTTGATTTTCATAAATTGAATGTGATTATGTTAAAACATTAAATCAATTTCAATAATATAATATCTGAATTCAACTTGAAATTGAAGTTGAACTTTGATTCTTAAACAATACATTAGAAACCTCTGAATCATTTTATTCACCAGCAATAAGATTAGAAAAGAATATTATAAATTACCTATTGTTTTAATAATTTTAATATGTACTCATAATTAAATTTAGTCTTATGAGTAGTAATTTTGTCAAGCAGATCTGTTAATAAATATTATATTTTCAGGAAAACCAAATCCATTTTTAGTATGAAACATAAATGTTATAGGAGCTTGTAATTCAACATAATATATCTCGGTTGAAAGAAGATTTCATGGCAGATAGGAGAAATTGATTAAAAATCGGAATAGAATATACAATTTTATCTCTTGATATAATCAGAATTAAATAGGTGTAATTATCATGTTTTAATCGCCATAAGAATATTTTAAGCGTAAATAAAACAACTGTAGCATAATCTTCTTATCTGAGTTCTAAGGTAATCTAATGATTAAGCAACAAATGATAATGTTTATATTTGATTCAATAATGGTAGTCAAATTTGACTGTAAATTTACAATGTTATCTGCGGAGTTTCGTATTAGATGACGCATCTGGATTTAAAGAATTCGTAAATCCCGTTCGGAATACTTAGCATGTTTACTGATGTATATCGAAGGAAATTATGATATAGTAACAATTAATGATATTGTTAACGTAATCAATGGGCGAGAAAAAGATCGAATTAAATAGCTAAAAGGCAGACTTGCGCCGGCCAAATACTATAGTGTCAAAAGAGAGAAAATGTAAAATTAGGTTTTAAAACAGACTGTGACTAAGTGAGAGGTGTTGTGTAAATGAACAGGATATGAACTATCAAGGCGGTGATCTCGGGTTCGAATTTCAACAAGATTTTTTATGCTGCGTGTAGTCCACCAACTCGCTATAGACCAATCTGGTGGACTATGACTAAGGCCTTTTTAATTATGCCTTCCGTGTTCTTTATTTCGAAGTGTATGTACTGATTATTAATTTTCTCTTTCTTGACTGAAAAAGGTATCTCAATAGAAACGATGAAACAATAAAAAGAAATAAAAATCAAACCGAGGAGGTCTCAAACAATAAGCCATTCAGTTGGCATTGTCTATTCCAAAAATAATTTAAATAAGATACATTGACACTAAGGGCGTGACTCACCGGTTCTAGTGTTCACATTTAGATTCTAGACTTGATGTTCCCCCTCCGTTTATGGCTGTGCTGAAAATTGCAAATGTGTGAATTAATAAAGCATTTGCATGCATAATTCGGCAGGTGTTTTGAATATTCAGCTGTTGTATTATTATTCAGCTATTATGATTACATTCTAGCGGCGTTTTTATGTCTTGTGTTTGGTTGACTTAGTGTCCGCAAGTGTTATATTTAATGTTTTCTTACCTTGTTTAATTTAGTGGTAATGTAGAGAGTAGATATCAAAGCCTTTTCTACGAGTCCTAAATCCAGTACTTTGTACGAACACTAACATTTGAGAATCGAGACAGTCCAGGGAATAAGTTATCCCTTGGCTTAGTTCTAGACAGGTAATCCTTTCTTACTTGTATATTTACGTAAGTTGGCGAGATCTCTGTAAGTACGTACAAAAGAAAGATTTGATTTATACCTCAAAGCATAAGATTTGATAGTAGTTCCTTAAGAATTTACTTAGTTACGAGAAAATACCGAACTTCGTAAGAGAAAAAAAATAATCAATTCTACTTGAGTATTGTATGCCGGAACTTGCGTTTTATTATTTTATACATATATGTCCATATATGTATTTGTTTTCCTGTCGTAAGCAGTAATTTTTTCTTCGGCGAAACAACGGCTGTTCTAGGATGTTACTTTATGACACGATACGAACTTCGAATGTTCGGACGCTTAGGGGAGGCTAAAAGATTTATGTCGTTTCCATTGGTTCTCCAGTCCAACACGCTATCATAAGCGGTCTGCATCCAGCGAACTTCCTACTCATAAAACGAATTAAAATTCATAAGCAGTATAGTTATACTAACTCCATTATAATTGGTGGATACGATCAGTGGAATGTTGTTGGGCGCGTTTTCAATGTAAAACCGATGGAACGGACGCGGCGAGCCGATTTGTTTCGTAGAAGGATCGCCCGGGGCATTTTAAATGAAACTGCCGGGCCTTTGTCCTTGTACATTGCGGCTAAAAGGTTCATGAAACTACACAAAATGAAAAAGTTTGGAAACTAAAGCATCATTCGTCCTTTTTTGCGGCAGTAATTTTGACGGATAAATCTTGATAAGGTTATTCGTAGATGTAGATTTATTACGTCTACTCCTTTTTACACTGAAAGAATAAGTAAGTAAAGCTTGTATTCAAAGTTACACACAGTTCCGAGCACACAGTAAAACAACTTTGTAGCGTTAAATACTAACTCCCTTAATTATGGACTGGTTTAAAACCTATTTTATTTCTCGAATGTTCTGTCCCTTTCGAACGAGTATGCCATTCACCTGATCACCAAGCAGTGCTTGGCATTCCACTGCGCTTGCCATCTTGAGACATGAGTTGTCAAGTCTAATTATGTCCAGTAGTTACTTTGGCTCAATGTCCTTGAAATCGGAACACTAGTGCATTTAAACTGCTGTATGTCGGGAGAAAAAGACATCCCGGTGGTACCTACCCAGGCGGCCTATCATATATGAAGCACCTACCACCAGTAAAATCACCACGTTTAAGAACACATGTCCTATTGACTACCGCAAGCAACACTATGAAAAGCGTATAAAATGTGACTGACTATACCAAACAGCAGTAAGAAGTCAAAGTACCATTCACCACGGCATTTCACAGTTCCGCAAACCTTCAGTTTAATACAATCAGTCCGTGACCCCTATTCTGTGAAGTCTGAGCGCCCATTGATCCAGTTAGGTAGCGGTTCGGTTTTTTTCGCCCATTTGCCTTTTCAATTACATTCCTTATCGGTCCGTGATGCTTGTCCCCAATATTGAACAGTCTGCTCGGACACTAGGTTTGATTTATTAACCTATGAATGTCAGTGGGTTTGGTTATATGAAATATTATGAGAGATTATAAATCACTTTTAGTACTGCTGATAATAGTTGTATACCATAACCTTTGTTACGTTATTGTATAAGATTTTTTCTTTATTTTATTTTATCATTTGGAAACATTATTAGTGTATAGTTTTTATTCTTCTATGTTTTTCTAACACTGCATGTTCTGTAAAGTAAAATAGTACTATTTAACTATGAATAAAGATGAAGAAACTCCCGTAAATGTTGTGTTGAGCAAACGATGTTAACAGGATGTCATTGTAAATTATCTCTTAATTATTATTGATCAAAGTTGTCGTGCTCAATCTGAACTGATAATTCAATTGGGACAGGTCTGCAAAAACATAAATAAGGAAAATCTATGTCCGCATTTGTATTTGAAAGTGAAATTAAAGAGATGTCACATTTTTTTGTTGTATTTAAGGCTCATCTCATCTAAAATGAATGTTCAAATTACTTACTTGACTTTTTCTTCTTTATTTTTTATTAATTATTTATCGGTTAATTTATTTACTACCTGTTTGGTAAGCAATTACCTCTGTCTTTCTGCAATACCTTAAGGTTCAACGGGAGTAAATGCCTTTCGGCATTAAGTCCGCCTGTAATATTTAAATTTCTACAAAGTGTTAAATAAATAAACTCTCTGATTGCAAGAATACCTAAAACAACACTGAATAAAACAAATTAAAATAGTTGAGATGTTCATTTCCCCCGACACCATTACCAAAGGCATTCCGGCGGGGCACTGCTCTCTTTTAGCACAAAGGTTAAGCCAACCTACTTACTGGAGATCCGTTTTTTATGAATACTACTTGGCTTAGAATTAGGTCTTAATGGTGGGAGTATAGAAGGCTACAATGGAGTTTCTCGAGAGTTTTTTTACTAAAGTACTGTGTAACGCAGTAGTAGCAAGTTGATAATAAGGTGAATATTGCTGCTGTTTATACCCACATAACACTATAATAATTTTGGATGTTTACGGATCCTATGAGAATAGCAAGAATTGGCCATCAGTTACGTCGTAGGTAGTGGTTGTAGTGTAAATATGAACATAGTATCACCACTAAAAACAATCTTTGTAACAAAAATATTATTCAGGTAGAGATGACTTTTTTTAATGCATAGCTCCGGCAAGCGATCAAACAGGTCACCTAATGGTAAGCAATCAATGCCGCCCATGAACATCAACAACACTTGGATCATAGTTGTGTTACCAGCCCATCAAATCGGGGAGAAGGCGGAAAGGAAAAAGGATAGGAAGAGGAAAGGTGTATTGGGCATCCGGCAATCTCACTCATCAAACGAAACGTTACAGCAAAGCTGTCGTTTCATGTCAATTCCTGTGAGACTGGTACCGCCCCGGACGAGCCTGCACATTCATGCCGAGTTATAACTGACAACAGCATGGCTCTACCACTTCCAAAAGTCATACTGAAGTACTAACTGTTTACCACATATCTCCACTTTTAAAAATATTGAGGCATTCAAGCACCAGTCTGCAGCATAATTTACATAAGATAGTGAGCCAGTCAAGCCCACATGTTGCCAAACGGTCGTCTTCGCAAACATAACCCTTACATCACGAAGGTCGTATTGCTGTATTTGGATATATTCCAAATAGGACGCGACTCGGTCTGCTAGCGACATTAAACAGGAGAGCGTTGATCTCTGCCCTTCGACGTTATCCCCCAGCCACTACCACTAAATCAGTACATGTATAACTACAATAAAGCTGGTTATATGAGCCGTAAATCTTAGGATTTGAAGCCATGAGGTATCCCGTCTGTGTATCTGTGAAACTGTATTTTACGTAGTTAAGTGTTGTGAAACAGTCTTTCTGTGTCTGATAACTACGACGCAACATATCACAATTCAAAAATTCTCTCAATATTCATTTTCCTGGTCCTCCAGACCGGCTTCCACCAGTGATACCGAATTATTACTCCGCAAATACCATACTTATCACTCAAAAGGAATTATTGGCATCACACATCGAGCAGGCAATAAGCAAATACCGCCCTTTCATCCCCTCTCGAAGCCTGCGTTTATAGTTCCACATGACCAGTAGCAATTCATTTGAATTAACATAGGCTATTTAATATGCACGTTACATAACAAGCTGGGAGAACAATGAGAAGATACAAAGACACACACACATTATTAAACACAGTCACACACACATACAGAAATGCTCAATGGCAACACTGAATTGGTAAGCCATTGTTCGCTATGCACATATTGTGGATCGTGAGTGGCCAACAGATTCTGTGAAAGGGTCTCTGTTAACTTAATTTTATGCTAATTTATAAAAGTACACTACAAAACAGAAAACGAAAACGAAAACGTTTGGCATTTTCGGAATTAATTAAGATAGCTTAGTTAATTGCTTTGGATTATTGAAGTTTGATTATATTATGAAAAGGTTACGATTTTTTCTTTGATCTTTTTTATTATAAGTAATAAGTATTCGGGTAGTATACTATAGCAAAAAATCTTGAAGAGGCAATTTATCGGCTTAATGTTGTCACACATGTTATGGACAGAAGACTAGCTGTTAATTTATGAAAAATTAATGCATTTGATATTAATTACAACTAAAATATCTTAATATTATATAAAGAGAGCCTTGGTATAATCCGTATGTATGAGATGTGCGTATGTTAATTAAGTTTACACTCCGCTTAGATTTTGAGTTTATATTTAGTTTCAGCTGTTTTATACAGAGTCTCAAGCATGTGAAAGACACTTTCTTTGAAGTCATCAAAGGTAAAATGCCAGAGAGATCAGATTGACGTCTCAAGACCTGTGTGGTAATATTAACGCATTAGTGGCTGTGAAATACACGTTATTTGCTTGAGTAATACTATATGGAGAGACATATTAGGTTCTTAAATCAATGGGTTATCGTTATTTTTATGTTTTGTGACCCAAAATTGATGTTTATGTAAGCTGTGATCACCCGTTAGTTGAGAAAGAAATGTTGTCCAGTGGATGTATAGTAAAGAAATAAAAATATTTCTCTGTAATAAATTTCCGATTTAAGATTTTATGCAATCTAAAATAAATTAATGACCTAAGCACAAAATTCGGGGCCAATATATGAGGAAGCAGTGAAACCCTCCGGCTAAAGGGTTTTATTGATATGCACAAGGCAATAAAAACGGGAAATCGCCAAAATAAAAAGGGTTAAAAAAATAAAAAGCTCGTAACGGTCACTACAGCTTCTTTGCTACCCTTTCGACCTTTGTCGAGCAAACAAGAATAATAAATTAGGGAATATATTACTGCTACATGTTCTAAAATGAGCAGATTCGGTGAAAATAACAGCGGAAGGACGTGGGAAATCTGGTATGACTGTAATGATAATAGAGTTGGGAGAAGACGGGTGTGCCACACCAGGTATACACCATAATATGCTTTTCTAAAAATTACATTAGTATTCATTGTTATTAGCGTTTGCTTTCACTGCAAAGGTAAACACCAAAAGGAAATATGTATTTTGTATGGGTAAATCCGCCAATACCATTTAAGCAGGAATGGAAATCCGATATATTTGGAATAATATTTTATTTAGTCTGATTTCTAGTTTAAAAGGTTATGTGTAACTGAATAGTCTTGTTTAGATGATTTTAATGTGGTCATTATTGAAATTAATGTGTGACGTCATTCATGTCGCCTGATTATGTCGAACCGGTATCGAAGACATATGTCTCTTGTTCTTCGAGACGTAGAAGAATTATTCAAACACGAATGATAATTTATAAAGTAGGTATATGGAATCTTCCAACTCGCAATTGATCAGCATGTAAGACCTAACCTAAGCGCTCTAAATGAAGCCCTCAATTGTCCCTTTCTCAGCATTGTTGTAATAAAAATAAACGTTATCGTTTTTTTTGGTTTGGAATTTACGTCACGCTAGCGCAATTTCATCAGAAATCCCTTTTAAAGAAATGAGCTGTATGCATACTGACATATAGATTGAGTTTTGTTAATAGCATTCCAAATATTTATATTTAGGATAAAATATAGATAGGATATATTATAATGTTTAAGGAAAACCAATTATTCAAAATGTATTCATACCTATATAAGTTAAGATATGAAGAGAGAAACGCTCATCTGTTGGTTGAGTGGGAAGCCATAGTTTTGAATCCAAGATATGGTTAGCTAGGGATTATTCTTCGCCACTAGGGATTTCATCGGACTAGTCGTAAGTAAAAAAAATATTTTTGTTATCATTGAGACTTTACTCAAGTGTCAAAAGAATCATTCATATACACAATCTTCTATCATATTATTTTTTTCTGGACTGGCATAGTTTTTACAACTAACAAAACCTCATTTATCAATTCAGTTCTACTATATCAGTCATTCCACTGAGCCACAGTGAAAAAAAAACGGTATCGCAAACGTCTATATCGGGTGTGCGGAAATCGGAAACCCCATTTTTATTGCTTTCCGTTGAATATCCTTACAACGTGACGAGACAGGGTTGCGGCAGGTGCCTGCATTTTTTATACCCCAAATCGATATCTCAGTTCTCAAAGAGCGTATGGCAAGGTTTGAGCTTTCTCAAGTTTATACTTTATATTACTTAGTTATAAAGTGCACATTTCAGTTAGGCTAAAATGTGATTACGGTATTTGACACGCGAGGGATCGACATCTGCCTTGTTCGATCGTATTACCGTATTTGACGTGTTTTTTTCTTTGCAAAGTTTTTGTGTATGGTACAGGGCGATAAATGGGTAAGTCGTTCACCTGTTAGGATGTGCTTACTGTTTGGGAACATCTGGAGTATTGGAGGTGCTTTATAGGTCTTTGAGGGTCGTGTTAAGATTGTAACGCGGTGTGGGATGGAATTCTAGAGGTTTCTGGTATTGAAAATCTTGGTTGATTAGAACAGTTGTTATCTTTTCTTACTCTTCTGTAATTAGCATTTGCAAACACGAGTCATCCCATGCTGTGATAAAAACAGGGTACCCCGTCATGCTACCACTTTTAAATTTGATGGTCGGTATTACCTATATGATTATGCTATATGTATTGAAAGTTAATTAGCGAGTATCTCGACTACGTAGGTGGCGTAATTGTATTACGGTAAGGTTACAAAGCTGAAGTCTTGGGTTCGTATCAAGACTCGGGCAAATTGATATTGGATTTTTCTATTCAGTATCAGTCCGGAATCAGGAATTTGTGCCCGATATGGCAATAGGCTCGCTCCTTATCACATCGTGGGACGGAACATACGAGTCGAAATAGGTGTCTTGGTTACACTACTGCCTACCGCTTCTGGGTAAAAGGCGTGAGTTATGTATGTATGTCAATTAAGACTGTTATAGCAAGTTATTTGTATACAATGAATTTTAAACTTGGTTATCTTATAAAGTATGCTGCAAATGTAAATATAAGCTAAATATACTGCAGATTACGAAGATAAATGAATACAAAAGCAGAACTGGAGCACTGATAACAAGGATACACTGTGTGCACTTTGCATTATGCTCATGTACTTAGTATTGCAAGACAAATACCAGGCATTGACGTCACATAATGTTTTATATGACAAAAAATCAACAACAAATCTTATTCAAACTGATATTATAGTATTTTTGTGACTGGACTTAATATAAGTATTGTGTGTTTATGATATTTTCGCTCTGAAACATATTCGGATTTCGGCCTCATTAGTAAACTCGGATGAGCGAAGGATTAACTTTAGGCATTAGGCTAGAGAATTCAATCTATTATTATGAATAGCTAGATAGTAATGACTATATTTAAAAAAATACTATATTCTTCAGCATGACATGATAATCCTGTTATGGCAATCCACTGATTTTAAAAGTAAAAGGAACGGTCAATATAAATTAGTCAATTTTAAAGGTTTTGGCTAAAATTTAAACCCTCGCTCATCCGAGTTTATTAATAAGGCCCCTAAAGTTTGGACAAAGAATACCTTAGGGATTAAATTTTCTTTTAGGCGCTGGTTATGTTTTTCCATTTTTTTAACTGTCTGTTTATGCGATACAATAGGTACATAAATGTAGTAAGTTCGAATCTCAGATAACATGATCAACCTACGTCTTTTTTATTTTATTTATTTCTTATATATTAATTTTTAGTTATAGAATCTTCAAAGAAGATAACACATAACTTTTATATTTGAGTATACATTATGACGTCCGCCTACGAGGTGGACGGACGGTCTGGATAAGGTTGCTGGAAGACCCTGGATGCAGTCCGTTTTCAGCAGATCGATGTGGAGATTCGGAAGGCCTGTGTTCAGCAGTGGATTTCCTGCAGCTGAAGAGAGAGGGAAACAGATATAATATATCATTCTGCGTCCATTTTCATTAACAGGGAGAGTATAACTTGCTTTCTTATTAGTAAAAGAAAAAAGAAGGAATTTAAGTTTTTATGAATTAGTAAAATATTGAAATATAGTATGTGCATACATTTCACCAATACGCAAATGGTAGTGACACAGTTTGCGACGCCGCGCCGCGCCGCGTCCGCAGGTGTTGCAAGAGTTCCGTGTGTCGTTACCAACATTGAAGATGTCGCCTTAATGTCTAGTGTTGTGTACTGGAGATAAATCTCATAATAAATGTATTCTGGTGGTAGGTCTCTGATATGTGAGAGGCTGTCTGGGTGGGTACCACCGCAATATCTATTTCTCCCGTCAAACAGCAGTTTAAATGCACTGTTGTGTGTGGATTGATGGATATTGTAGCCAGAGTAACTACTGGACGTATTGAGGCTTAACATCTTATGTCTCAGGATGGCGAGCGCAGTGGAATGCCAAGCATTGCTTTGTAATTCAAGGTGTTGTTTGGTTTCGCTACTGTTCATGAGTGGTCGCATCGCTTACCATCAGGCGAACGGCATGCTCGTCTCGCCAATCAAAGCAATAAAAAATAAATAAAAAAAAATGTATTCGCGTTGTTAAATAGGTCTGTGATTTGAAATTACAAGAATGAGTGTTCAATTAAATTAACTCTTTTGTAATGCCTCCTAGTTTCTAATACTTGCAAGGGAGTGGTGTTCAAGCGCAAACATGCATGGTTTTGTAACATTAAAATCTCGCGATATCTAATTTTCTCCCATTTCTACCGCACCTGAAACAAATAATATTTTAAATAAAATTCTTCCTTTATAATGAAATTTTATAAAGCAATGAATAATAAGCAATACACGAAAATAAATGGAAGGTGTTGCAAACAAACGCAGTCTTATTTCTCTGCAATACAAAATTAATATCATACTTTGTATATTTCGAAAAATCGTTTTAAATTTCATTTCAAAAGAAGCAATATAAACAATACATGATATTGTCTTTTATATTAAATAAAATTCTTTAAAACAGTAAAATAAAGGAGCGAATATAATTTGCAATAACATTAGCATGTGCAGGCGACAGTACGCTTGCATAAATAAAGCGCAGGTGCGTGTCGTTAGCGGTCGCAGGACATGCCTCGCTCCGCTTGCACGCTGCTGTTTGAATAATATCAATATACAAATACAAATATTTGTACTTTTATATGCAAAGGAGCTAGAGGATAATGATTGGGAGTAATAATGCCGCGGTCGTGTGTGTCTCTTCCATAAACACAAGGAATTGTGACTGTGTTGGCAACATTACATTGTAGAAATATTAGGAAATGGGGTATTTAGGAACACTAATTTTTCTTTGATTGAGTGAAATAAAATAATAAAATTGAACTATTATTTGATTATCATGTTCTGTTAGGTAGTGTTGCCAGATTAATCCGTTTATGCTTTAAACAAGACAACGGCGTGTTTGTAGCACTTCAGTAGGTATTAATTATACCTAGTAATATGACTACGTTAAAATAGACATCCTACAATTCCAAAGCGACTATGAAGAAAGGCTGAGCAAATTCTAGTTTCAAACTAAAATATCCAAAATATTTTAAAATGATTTTAAAAATATATTTCGTTATGAAAGTTCTTACATCAACTATAATAAAAACATTTAGGAGAGATCACAATGTGAAATCGTTCAAGGTAGTCGTGGGCGCGTGTGGGCCGAATTTTGAGCTCGCTAACAAGTCTTATACACAATTTCATAGAAAAACAATAATTTACTATTCCGAATGATTTATTGTTATGTTTACAGTTATGCCTTTGTTGAATGATACCTGGTTTAGTTGGATATTGATTTATATCTTAATTCAAACTGTATGAAGAACTAGTACAACCATCTTAATAAGAATCTTATTTCGATTTTATAACTAACATAGTAATTATATTAATAAGATTTGCTTGTGGTTACGTGGTTATTGGTACGTATGCAAGAATCCAAGTTTGAAGAGTAAAATTTGCACAATAGATTAGTTGACTCGAATTCAAATACTCATAGTTTATAATCAGTACACCCTTCCATTTAAAGAAGCAAAAAAAATTAAGCAATGTAGCAAAAATATGTTACTTAAACATATTTTTAAAATATTTTCTCGCTCATTAGTTTCGAATAGAATTATCTCGGAGCTAGCAGAGCGCCGCGCCGTAGTCTGCACTTTATAATTTAATAACTCCGAATCACTTTAAAGTTTTCACAACGAATCGTTATTTTTTTATAATTCTACCCGTATTTTAAGATTTAAAGCACATTCGAGCTCGTTTAGGAGATAAAATTGTTCACGAAAGGGGCAAGGAACTTTATGGTTATACCGTAGCATTGTGAAGTCCCATATGTATGTGTGTCTGTAAGTGTGTGTGTTTGTGTGTAGCACGTCTAAATTCTAATCACCGTCATGTCCCAACAAATTGTTTACAAGCCAACAGTCTGGTTGCATGTAGTTTTTATGTTAAGGTTAACTGCTGCGCGTCTGGTGGCTATTTTTGGACGAGGTGCACTTCAGAATGTGACGACATTTTTTCATCTTTCAGTCTTGATGACGTTTTTGATGAGGCGAAAATCTATAAAAGTTATTAAAGTTATATTTGATGAAAAACATAACAATCTAGTTTAGACATAGTCCCACTAAGCAGAATATGTGTTTGATCGTGTGCACTGGTGTGATTAAAAGCGATGGCAATGCTATCATTTCAGTGAATTTTGACAATTCTGGTGTCTTTTAAACTGGCACCTCTAAGAGGCTAAACTGCACCTGCTGTTACCATCAGTATTGCCAAATGCAGAACCCCAGAGACTCGAGATCTGATTAAAAATGTTGAATATTCTCAAGAGTTTTACGATTTGGTTTTCTTGGACTAATGAATCGCAGATGCGGCCGTAGTTGATGAGCTATAACATTTAATGACAACTTTTATGCGGAAAATTTTAGTCAGATTTCATTTTGATAACTTTAGTTTCTTTACCGAAAGCGTCTAATTTATTGGGGGTAGGTCTCTCAATTGTTTGAGATGGCCTGTGTAGGTGCCACAGCAATGTCTATTTCTTCCGCTAAATAGCAGTGCAAATGGAATGTTGCGTTCCGGTTTGAAGGACCAGAGTAACTACTGGACATATTGAAAATTAAAACCCTAATCACGCCATATAGTGCTATAAAATAAAACTTGAATAGATCTATGTAAAAAAATTGAATATGTTATAATAACCTATTTATAATCTTCCTTATTTCCTGTTGTAGAAGGCAAAATATTCAGCTGTATCACTGAGAACTATTTTCTGAATAGTCATAACACAACCGAATGATAAGGGAAGACTTTGAATGAAGCCTTTTGAACTATCTTCAGTTATTGGTTTTTCTTTTTAATGCGGTAAGTCTCTTGCTCATTTGAAGCAATATTTCACGTGTCTGAATATTTAATACTTACGTATTCAAAAAAATATTAAATGTTAATGCGAAACTCCATCGGACCAGATTAAGGCAACTGTAACGAATATTCATTGTATAATTTGTGTACATTTTTGGAAACATGTTCATTATTAAGGTCGCGTTTGTAGTAAGTTCGTTTTACATCATTATACTGTTTGGGTTGCCGTGAAATAATTGTGTAATGCGATTATTTGACCTCTGCCGTTCGCTGGATTATATGGCAGTCGGGTGCGGGTTCGATAGATATGTATAATATGTATTTGTGTTTAATAATGTTTGTTTTGGCACCGAAATGTTCCGGAATTGTTACTGCTAATTAGGAGATTTTTTTGAGAATGTAGTGTTTTATTTTTATTATTATTTTATTTATTAAAAATAACAAATTATGTAATTACATTTATGCAATGCTCCCACGAAACCGGATTTCGGTTTGACCGTGGAATCACTTGTATATGTGAGTCTCACTTTTACTTAAACAATAGATAACACATTTCACTGTAAAATTAAACATAAAAGAGAAAACAATAATAGAAAATAATGGAGAAAAAAAAAACATAAAAAGTAATTCTAAACAATCATAGTAGTTCGAATAAAGTTAAATAATAAATTAAAATAGCAATTAAACAAAATAACTAAACAATATTGTATAACGTAGGTGTTAATAATAAATGTTTTTTTAATTTTGCTTTGAAGCTAGAGTACTTTGGATCATGCCTGATAACAGAAGGTAGGCTATTAAAAATATACGGTAACCGTTTTTTTAATGTTCTGTCACCATAGTAGTTACTCACTCTTGGTATTACGTACTTACCTCCAGTGACTGAACGCGTATTTTGGCTATTATTACATGAAGTTAAATAATGTTCTCGACTACTATGGAGATTTGTAGATAATAAAAATCTATGCTTTTGCCTCACGGATAAAATATTACATATTTTGAACAATTTAGTATAATCATCTTTACAACTATTTTTAATCTTTTTACTGACTAGTAATTTGAGAAATCTAATTTGAAGTTGCTCCAGTTTGATTATGTGAGTTTTAAAAGTTAGTCCATAACATTGAAGTGCATAGCCAAGAATGGAATCAACCAGAGAGAAGTACAACAACCTTAATGTACTAATAGGAACTTTAATACTCAAAAAATAAAATTTACCTAAGAGAACTCGTAACTTACTGCTAATATAATTGATGTGCTGAATCCACGATAAATGTTCATCTATTTTAACTCCTAAGTAAGTCACACAGTCGGTTCTTATTATTTGCTGACATTTACAGTACTGTTGATTATTATGGAGACATGTATAATCATGAGCTTTCAAAGATGGCATCGTATCGGGTAGTTGTATATAAGGCGAATGTATAATTAAAAATTGTGTTTTATCTGTATTCAACACTATGCCATTATCGTGCGACCATTTCACTATCGCATTTAAGTCAACCTGCACTTGAAAAAAGGTCTTGGCGACATCAGTGCCGGCGCGGATCACACACAAGTCATCGGCGTACATATATGGTGTACAGTGTTGTAGTACACCGCACAAACTGTTTACGTGCATTAGGTAACATATAGGTCCGCACCCTGAGCCTTGTGGTACTCCATACCGCACATCCGTCGCGTCACTATAACTGTCATTGATCCTCACCCTATAAGAACGTGCCGTGAGATAGTCCTTGAACCATTGGTTCAGTGGCTCTCCCACTTTATCAATGCTGGACAATATAGCTATTGGTCTGTAATTTGTCGCTTTGCTACGATCTCCTTTTTTATATACAGGACGTACTATGGCCTCTTTAAGAGCTTTAGGAAAGATATTAGTCTTAACTGACAAGTTTACTAGATTAGCTAGTACTGGACTAATTAATTTTATTTTTTTTATTTTATACTCTCTTATGTACGAGCTTTTTTAATAATCAATAACCATGAGAGTTCACAGCTTCAAGCAGTCAAACATTTTTTTAAAATTTTGATAAGAATTGATATTTGACTTTTATTACACAAACACAAAAGAGTAGCGTCAACACAGTAAACTGGCTATGCTAATTTTATTTGCTTACCAAAAGTCTATGTGTTAAAAAGTTTATTGCCCACACCGCACTGGCTATCTAAGTTCTAGCCTCACAATGTTCATGTATTTAACGTAGGTATTTCGAAATGTGACCTACCAACTTCTGCACTAAAACTTCTTTCAGTACCAAGTCTTTTCAAATTTCAAGTCACATCAAGCCACTCAAATATTACAATTTCTATATAACCATTCATTCCGAACGAATTCATTCGGTCTTTAAAAATCCGCAGTGAATGAGATGGAAATGTCGAAGAAATCATTTTCAAATACTTATAAGATTCTTAACCCTGTGCGAGGTTAACTCGTTACTGCTCATTCAGTCAGGTATTGATTGTGGATTGAGGGTCTGCGTGACCCACTTGCGGAATTGTCCGCGGGACGAACATACCCACTAATGTATTTAAAAGTATTAAATCAGTTCTTTCTAGAGCAAGATTGAGGGTTGGCGAGTTTAAAATACTTTTAAGGATTATATTGAATGGTGATTTCTTTTGCATTGTAATGTATTAGTGAAACTTAGTTCATCGTGTCATGGGCTAAATTTAGAGCCTACGATGGAGTGTATTCTTGCAACTGCATTGATATTCACCGATGATGTCTATACAAACTCAACAATCTAAATTTAGACACCTAAAACGAATTGGGTGTGTCATCGATAAAATCGATTACCGCTTTCTATTTGTAGTCAGATTGCATTGTCTATCGGTGCTACAGCAGGTACAAGAAACAGAAGTTAATGAATGAATGCAAATCTGAAGAAAAACGTTGTTGTGTGTTTTACTAATTGGTTGTGGATGAGCGTGGGACGTCACGTGACCCACTTGCATTTTTTTTCTCTTCTTACTTCTATACTTGTACGTAGTGAATTGTTACCAACACAATAGATGTGATAAATATTTGCCCTTTATATAATTTAACTTAAAGGGCATCCATAATGATTTAATTAGTTCACAAATTGGAAATTTGATTGCATCTTCATCCTCTTGATCTATATCAAGAAGCCTTTGATTAGATAAATAAAATACGGCGATAAATTAAACTGATTTAGTTGCATAAAAATGTAAATTCATAGAAAGAGCAGTGCTAACGACGTTGCTAAAGTAATTAGCGAGTTGAAGTGGTTGTTGCCGGGGTTCGGATTACACTTTGGAGACTTGAATGGCGAAATGGTGAAGAATTGGATAACACTCTAGGAATAAAGGGTGGTAAGTGGTCTTTTGGTGTACAAGAATAGAGTAAAAGTAATTTAGGAGTATTAGCAATACTTGTTCTTACTCCTGATATAGCGTTAATAATTAAAAACAAAGCATAAAATAGTCTGAAAATGTTTTTCAACGTGGTTATCAGTCATCAAAAAGCCTCAAGAGACTATTTCGTCGCCTAAGCCCCAGATATCATACGATCCTATACGAATACTTAATTTAAGGAGAGAAACTAAGTTGCATAAAACTAAGTTACCTATGGGCTGATCTTACTCTATCTAAAGAATATCGAAATATCAAAGAAACCACAACGGCATAGTGCGATGAAGTGATAAATCCACTAAAGTACTTTCCAATATGTCGGCTAAACAAAATGGGAAGGTGCGCCGACGTGAGACCCGTGAATAAGTAAAATATTGATCATTGCGGAACTTCGCCGGTAGCCGGGTGATGTCGTAAATCAAACTGAACAGTTTTACATGTGCGTATAGTGAGGTTTGGCTGAAGTTGTTCCAGGAAAAGTGTAAGGAATATACATGTTTGATGAAGTAATTGAAGGATTGATTGAGGAAGCGTTTCTTTATGTAAATGCACCGCTAAGTATAGTGAATTGGAAGGTAAATTTATCGACTCATTATAATCGATTATCCTCGGCTGTCAATGGTAATTGATTCTGTATGCTTTGCTTAAACTCATTCTAACGAAGGATCTTGATCTTGGTCTACTTAATTTCAATATCTAATCTATTATGATAATTACCAACATTTAAACACTGATTTGCATTATATTTGTCGCAGTGAAGTCAGAACCGTGAAATAAAAAATAATATAAAATATTCAATAAGCAGAATTTCTACGTTTACCAGTAAAATGTCGACATGCACATCGGAGTGAATATCTGAAAAATATGCTGATGCAGATAGTTTATGCTCCTGTTTGCTACTCGAACATGTCATAAACTATGCAGGCTGCGACGAAGTCAGCGCTTTGTCGTCTCGCCTCGTATCTCTGATATAACCATTTGTTGCTGCTGTTGCTTTTAGCTTTACTTAAAAATTTACTATACAGCCGGTTATGGAAAATTCAAAATGCACTGTTTATCGATTAGGGACTTGACGAACTTTGCTTCGTTTCAACGATGTTTTTTCTGATACTTTTGTATTGGAAGAGATTCGTAAATACGATATATAAATTGTTATTCTTGTACCTTACGACTGCTTATTTCTGTTCTTATAATCTTGTGCAGTTTTATCTAGATTTCCGACTTGTATATCACATTTTAGCCATATCTTTGGTATCCTGCTTTGCTATGGCATTGAATGTGTTTTATCTCTTAAATATTTTGAATTCTTTGTCTGGTATTGATTCTTCTGGCAGGAGTAGCAGTGTTGACTCAGTGGTTGATATAGCTTCTCATAACTAAGACTAATTATTATTGTTTTAGTTATGTTTCTTTTTTTGTTATTTCTATAAAGGTAGTCGATTAAGCTTTTAATAAGAGAAGAAAATAACTTCAGATTATATTTGGGTCGAATTAATTAACATTCATCATTTTTAATTATTCAGTTATTTTTATACAAGAACCGGCTCGGTGGTTCTAAATGCATTATTTTTATAAATTGCATCTCTATTCTTCATAGTAAAAAGATAATTGAAAACGTTAGAATTTTTTTAACCGATGTTATAGGTAGTCGAGTGCCAACTTCATTGTTACTATTATTTCCTCAATTTTGTTTATAGATCATGTACAACGGTGACGGAAAACATCGTAAGGAAATCTGTATATCATACCGATTACCGCACTAGGTCAGCGTGTGGATTATATGGCCTAACCACTCTCAATAGTACTCTCGATTGTAGAGACCGTGCCCTGCAGTGGGACCATTTGGGCTGATACAGAAACATAATACAATCCCGGTTATTGAAATCAATAATCTTATTGATACGAGTATTTCGTGGAGTTTAGTTTCTATTAACCGTTCCAATAATATGTACTAATCATGTTGAAGTCTAAACTAAAATGTAGCATAAAATTGACCTGAGAGACCGGGTTACAATAACTTACTTTGCCGGATGACTCGGCCTCAGTCCGCCCCGTGATTAGTCAGTGAAGTGTTCAAAACATTTGCAAATTAAAAAACAAAACCACAATAAAATCCATAAAAATAATATTATGGATTATTATATCAATCTAATAACCCGTTTCGTACGATCAGTGAGATCCCCTCATGCATTAAGATGTTTAGACCTGTTGCACCGTTGAAAGATCTAACGTACCCATTTTATCTGACGTGCGATCGCTCTCCACGGTCGCTTTGACCCTCGGCGACACGTTGACAAATCCGCGGCGTTTAACTGTTAGTCAGTAACGCAGTGTTGACGCTTTGTGGAGGGTTATTTCCTTCCTACTCTTCGCTGTTGTGGAAATGTACGTAAGGCATTTTAAAGCATACGTCGCTAAATAGTTTGATTATGTAACCCTTAAATGTTAGATTGTCAGGGCATTTTTGAAATATACAGGGTATCTCAAGACTGCTACCGAAAACGAAGACGGGTGGTAGTTTTAGTGACTACAAACACATTGCAACTAAAAATTTCGCAAAGAAACGCGACAATTATTTTTTATGATTTTTTAAATATCGTCATTTTTGGGTGGTAAATTCATAGTTTTAGTTAAAATAATAATTTAAACACTTTTATACCTTAGATTATTTATAAATAAAAGGGTATACACTATTATTTTAGGAAAAAATGTATTTACCACTCAAATATGGTCATAGGAAAAAAATAACAAAAAAAAATTGTCGCTTTTTTTTGCAATTTTTTCTGTTGCGTTGTGTCTGAAGTTGCTTAAACTACCACCCGGCTTCGTTTTCGGTAGCAGTCTTGATATACCCTGTATAATCATTAAGTTCTACAGCGTTGGTATCGGAAATTATCGATATGCCTTACAAATATACGTTGGGCCATAGAACCTGCGCACAATAACCGGCACAAAAAAGTTATTTCTTGCCCGCTGTGCCAATGGATTTTGTTTTAAATATTTTTTCATAGTATTGGACAAACGTATTCAAAATATTGGATAGGAATAATATTTTGATTAAATTAAAATATTTTTGATCACATTTTTCCTTAATTGTACGGGGATGTTGCCTTGTAGTATCAGTTATATTTTGCGTTAAATTAGTTCTTAATCTAGGTGACAATCGGCTATGCTCTTATTTTGAAAGAACAGAAAATGAAATATGTAGGTACCAAACTAAAAATAAAAGATGACACGAAACCGAATATAAAATAGAACGAGGTCATTAATACACCCCCACGGCATAATTATCGAGAGGAATCCATTTGAGCGTGGTTTATTACGCATGCCGCGACATTCGACATTCGCTCGACATTGCCTGGCCGTGCGCCACTTCGCCCTGTACGTGCCTCGAGCACAGCCTCCCGACTACGGTGTTACTAGGGTGATTCAATTTATAGTCTTTTAGATGTAAATAGTGCTAATACAATACACCAGTGATTGCAGAATTTTGAGGAGTAATCATGGAGATTTTGATTTAAGAAGCAGCATTATTTAATGGTTTTAAAATGGAGGATACTAAGGACTGGGTAAAAGGCGAAAATTCAGCAGGAAAATTAACTCTTGTCACCAGTCGGGATAATGCTAGGTATAAAGAAAGACACGGCGTAATTTTATTGCCGTATTGTTGGGTAGGTGGTCGAAAAATTATAAGCCATTTCTGAAATAGGTATAAACTCTAAAAGCGACCTCTTGTAAGTGTGGCATAAAGGCAACCAAAACAACAAGAAAGAAAGTCTTGCTTTACGAACAAAAAACATCACATGTCCCAGAGGCGATATTCCAGAAGTTGTAAGCTAGAAATTGTTTGTCAAAGCAAAAGCCGCATTTTCAATACCTGCATCGCTTGGGTACAAATGTTTGGGCTATTGGGACCTAAAAGTTAGTCGCAGACTCGAAATGATAAGTTACTAGACACGTATTTTATTGCAGCTTTGAACGATACGGTTTTTTTACTCCTTATCCTGGCAACACCGGCCCCTCGGTAACGATATTTTGACAAATGTCACCTCGCCGAGCTACGCGACGCGTGTCGACGCAATAAATCTTGTTTGCCACCGAAATCAGCCGGCTTGCAGAATACATTGCTCCACGTCGCCTCGCGTCATGTGTACGCGTTTTCGAGAGACTAATGTTGGGGAGCAATGTAACGCGTTCTATTTTTTGGAACAATTTTCAATACTATTCAATCCTTAGGTATAGGTTTGTAGAACACACTTTTGTGATATCTTTTTTCATCGCTCATAGAGAAGCCTGCAAATGGTCCTAAAATTCAAGAATTTTAGTAGGTCAGTTATCAGGTAATATGTTTGTGAATCAGGTGTAGGCAGTAAAAATAGGTAAGCATCAGGCAGGGCTAAACAAGGTTTCTATTACAGTATAAAAATTTACTAATGATAACCGTACCTTGTAAAACTTTTGCACCCGACTGCTGCTATTTCATAATGACAGCTAGAAATTACTGACGTTCATTAAAAAATAATCAAGTAGTGTCCAAACCGTTAAAATACAAGAAACGCACTTGTTCATTATTTATTTCGGCCGAAACCCAATACTGGATATTGTATACATTGGTATGTATCTTTCTGTCTCGAGACAATTCAATTAATCAGTCCAATAGAATTAGTGCGATTTATCGAAACGGCGCCCCTGTCTGTCACAGAAAGGGGATGAGTACGGTCGTGGAAGATAAATTTACATTTTGTGAGTGTGGTAAATATTTTTAGTACAAATAAATAAATGTATCAGTTACATACTCCCGATCCAACAATACTGTACTGCATCGGCCCATACACGTTCCACTGCAGGGCACGTACCTCCTCTACAATCGAGAGTACGATTAATTTACCACTCTGTCGATCCAAGAATACGATATAATTTTATTTTAGAATTAATTACTTAATTAAACACATATTTGAAGATCATAAAACATTCGTTTCTGCGCAAGTTTAAAGGCACGTCTTTTCGTTTCACTCGAGGCTTTTTAACCTGTATCATGGAAGATGAAAAACACCCGATAGTCACATACATCCTGACCCCACACTAAGATAGAGTCTAGTGTCGTGAATTACGAGAGACTTTTCAGTCTCACTAATACCCAGACCTGAAACAAATACCTATAGATCACATAAATACATTTATAATAATTGTTACGTTTACTAGAAAAATACATAAATACCTAATATGTTCTGAAGAATGTTATGCAAAATGTTAATATTGCATAATAAATAAATAGATATACTATATAGCATTGGTGCGGGGATCGAACCAGCAGCATCAGATTTCACAGTAGGCCTCTAACCAATTGCGCCAAGGAGGCTGTATGGACAACGTTTTCTTCTGTTGATTTTAGGTCATTCAACAATAATAATCATACATACGTCATGTATCTCTCAGGGACAAAAATAATGGTACATGTTCTGTTTGCAAGTAATAAAATCCTTAATTACTTGGTCATTAAGTTTTTTAAGTATATAATTGTTCATATTTATGTGTTAATTGTATTTTAGTAGTTATTGTTCGACTTTATAGAAGACGTGAAATAATTTTTTTAAATTTTTATATGTGTTATGTGTACTCGTAAACTTAGATTTAATTGCTTATAAAACTTAATTATTGACGTTAATTTCTTATACATTTTGTCACCATCGGAATCAAAATACTTTGTATTATCTTCAAAGATCAGGGATGTCGTTTCAGATAGAACTTTTTTTCTTTTCTATGCCATTAAAAGATCTTTACTCTATAACAGGAGCCAAAGCCTAAGGTATAATATTATTTGTTACCACTTGACCGCAATATTTACTAAAAATGTAAATTAGCTTATTAAAATTTGCAAAAAATCCCCAACTAAAATAAATTAAATATATTAGCGGCATTCCTTACCTTTGCAGAAGTACGCAAATCTTTACCTAAAGCAGCTTTTCAGATGATCCATAAATAAATAACGCTCAGTCCTGTATCGGAATTTGTCGGCGGACCTTTTTTTTATCTGACAGATCGAGATTAACCTTAAAACGAATGGAAATCCCTTTTGAAACGTGCCGCCGTTTACTGGATTTTTATTAGCGGGAAGTGGCTGCAACTCGGATATGTTCGGTTACAATTATTTTGCTTCTTGTTGATTAAATCGAAGGAGTAAATTAGATTTGGTGTCTTCTTTAATTAAAATACTTACATAATTTTTCCAGATTTACTAATGACTAAAGGTTTTTAATTCCATTTTTGTTAGTTCAATATAGTCAACATTGATTACAATCGTATCAAGCTGAAAACAACTCTTATGGTCTTATTACAAAAAGCGAAATAAACCTTGGTTTAAACATAGTCTAGCAAAACCAGTCTAATCTGCAGAACCATGGTTTAAATTTACTTGTATTACAAAACATAAATAAACCACGGTTCCCTTGGTTCATTCTTTTGAACCGTAGTTTATACACCAACCACAGATTAATACAAATAATATTCGTTCATCATTCCATCGCAACGTTCCATATCCACAGAAAAGAATACGTTTTAATAAAATTTTAATGAATAAATAATGTTTAGGCGTATTGAACCTATTGAGGGTTGGACATTTTGCTAGAATATCAATATTGGTTGGTATATCGATTATATTTTTTTTTTTTTCATTTGGTTCATGTTATATTAGCTAGTCACACATCCAAACACGTGTGATGGAACGTAACATTCTGGCGCGTTACAAGAAACCATAACAATAAACAAAACTATCGCGAGTTAAAATAAGTTCATTTAGCATAGGAATGCATTTACTATTTAGTTAACGAAGTATGTGAAGTGAAGTGATATAAAATAATTGTCGCTTAGGTAATTACATAGTAATCTAATTTAATAATATCGTGTTGTGGTGGACCTACAAAATGAAAAATGGTCTATGAATTTGAGTAGTGAGAAAAAAGTGAGTAAACCAACATTATTATATGGATGATTACATTGCAAAATGTTTGGTAAACCTATCCTTATGCGTATATTTTTATCGGAAAAAATTAAAACAGGGTTTGACGCGTATACGTATTTTGTTGGGCCGACATGACGTTTTTAATCGCTCAAAGGCTTCAAAATCCTTAATAACGAACAAATTCATCCTATTAATATCAATTTTCTAAATCCAAAAGAAATAGTTGGAAGTTTACGATTTAGACCACCGTTAAACTAGGGGGCGGTCAGGTTTAGCGATAAACCATAAAAAAGGCCATGGTTTATCGTTAAACTACTTTTTGTAATATGAATTTCATATAAACCATAGTTTATTGCGATTTAAACTAAAGTTTTTAGATAAACCACGTTTTGTAATAAGGCGGTTAATGTTTATCTTTTGGGTGTCATGTCCTGCATATAATTTTCCTTCTATTTCTTATGTATATCCGGCTATTATTAGCAGAACTACATTTATCTGAAACCACACAATATAAGTTAAAAGTCAAGTCCTATTTCTTTAATACTACCACTTCCACTGCGTAACGTCAAGTAGCCATCTATTAAGCTCTCGGTCCTTAAGATAAACACCTAGTCGAAAGCCTCACAGTCTCTGCGAGTTTTTAATTCGCCAACTTTGATTGCTCCTTAGACTAGGTGGAATTTAAAAGGTCCTCGTCTGTACCGTGCGGTTTGGCCGGGTAAATTGGTTTCCGTGTCAAATAAATCTTACGCCAAGTTTTCTATGAGTCGGGAGTTTTCGCTTGCTCAACTGCGGTTTGTGACGTTTCATTTCTGCTCTTGTCATGGATATAAAGGATTTTAAGTATTTTGGCGGTTAGTGTTTTATGTTGTATTTTCGAGTGTGATGAACATGTTTTTCTGGTTGTTCGAAAACTACCAGTTTGGCTGTTATATTAAAGGTTTTTCAAATCTTATATTCGTTGGTCTTATATTGTTATAATTTAGTTAAAATTCGTAAAATATAATGTATTTGTGCTAGAAATGAATAATATGAACGCAATGTATCCACGAAAATAGTTGCTGATTTATATCACACGCGTCACATTATGAGCTTCGAATTTTTCAGATTTGATTTGTTTTCCATCAACTAGATATGAACAATAATTATAACAAACGTTGTAATCTTATAGTATCTTCATTGTGTTTGTTTCGGTGGGATTACAATGACTAGTGAGGATAGATACAATCACGAACCACCGGCGTTGTACGCGACTTGTCCAATTATTACGTTATTATCTTAGCTACTAATGATCTATACTCGGTTTCTGCTATAGATTTCCAATTAACCCTTCATAGTTTTATTATACGGGTGGTGTTTTGACTGATTTATCTACAGTTGAATTTATATAACACCTAGATACCACTTAGTTGTTGAATATAATACAAATGTCTTAACCTCCTTATTTATTTTGTTCCAGGTAATTTTACCAGCAATTATATCACGACAACGCGATGGTAAGCAGTCAACAACAACAGAACCGGAAGGCGACCAGACATTCGGACAATTTATAACCCTTCTTCACAACTAAACATGCCGCGCGTTAACCACCACACGACTTTTAGTATTCCAATTTTTAAATTTTAAATTGTTCTCATACAATTTTCACCACACGTCTTTTAGTGTTCCCGTGTAAAGCCCAGAACCTCTCGCCTCGAGCAGACTTCAAACACGGCTCGCAATCGTAATTGCCATAATTATACGTTGGAAACTGCTTTGTGAACCCGCTAACTCACTTATTCGTTCACTCGTTCGTTGTCACTCGACTCATTCGGTCAGCCAGTTCATTCGGTCTCAACGTTGCGTAATGCGCGGTGTTGCTTGAACCATTTGACAAGATAATGACAACATCTGCGTGTTGAGTATGTTTGTGACTCAGTGTGTCTCTTAATTGATGTGGATACTTTTGATGTCACGGCTGAGGAACGGGTAATGAGTCCGTTAGGTTTCGTCGACACATTATGTGCCATTATACAGGTATTAGCTAAATGTTGTGCACATTTGGAATTTGGCTTGAGTTATGTCAATTTGTGTCCTAAAGAAACAGAAATTAATCGAATTTTAAATGTGTTAATACATGTATATATAATCATTGAGTCTTAGGTTCGATTCCCAGATCATATAAACTTTTTCGTGCGATTGAATGAATAGATTCAAATTCGAAATGATGTAATGACTGTAGCAACAGTAGTTTTGCCTCCTATCCCATAACGTGATAGGACAGAAATAAAACCTCATATATCAGATGTAAACACATGAGCTAATATAAAATACATACATTCATAAAAATATACTAACCAGAAAGCAAACATCTAGGTAAGCACGATTGTAGAGACACGAATATACATATGCGGAGTTTCATCTCCTTAGAATTATCTTAGTACACAGTTTACCACACAATTGTATATTTTTTAATTAAAAAGAAAACAGTAGGTTTTATTTTTCATTATTTTTGTCTAGTTTAAACTCTTAAACACAAGGCTACAATTGTGTTTTAGTTTCTAAGAACAAGAGGTTAATACACAGTTGTATTTTTTTATTAAAAAGCCTCATTTTTTCCTTATTACTTTTGTTCTGTCTAATTCCAAACATACAACTTTACCTTCCGAGAACCAGACCACAATAAAACAGTTATTTATAATTATTAAAAAATAATAGTATTTTTTTTAACATTCTCTGAACTAAGGAATGCTATAGAGTATAGACTGTTGGCAGTATAGACAATGACCGGTAAGCCGGTCGCGATCGCACGCGTTAATTCCGAGAAATGTTCAGGTATCAGACGCTTTGTTTGA
Source organism: Hyles vespertilio (assembly GCA_009982885.2). Taxonomy (NCBI): domain Eukaryota; kingdom Metazoa; phylum Arthropoda; class Insecta; order Lepidoptera; family Sphingidae; genus Hyles; species Hyles vespertilio. The sequence goes on from CM042830.1 coordinate 13,494,860, forward strand.
GCGTCGAGTTTGTTTGTTCTGTGGGCCCCGCTGCCACCGAGGGGAGAGGGGAAGGGGAGGGGGGGGGATGTATGCACGCCGCTAACGTGAACACCACTCTTCAATATGTGGTATTTACTGGACTTCATGCCACTGCTGTGAATTTGGGAGGGAAAGGTTTGAATTTAGAACACTAATCGTGGTATAAGTGTGAAGTTGTGGAGGATGGATGTATGTTGCTGTTTTACGGAAAACTAATGAATGGATTTTGGAGAAACCTTGTAGATTATACATCAGATTTATTATAGCCTATCGCCCTTATTCATAGTCAGTTCATAAACCTATTTTAGTTATTGAATGTTTTGTCCCTTTCGAACGCCTTTTGAATTCAGTTTGAGGGAACGAGGCCGATATATTTCGGTTATAAACTAGTGTAATCCTGTTATGGTCAGAAGTACTCGAATAAACTCAATAAAAACTATTCTAAATAATTCCGATGATTTAAATGAAATACGTTAATAAATTCAAGTACAAAGCTAAATAGGCCAAGCTCTTATTATTCACGAACAATGTCACTAAACCTTACAAATGACGAATAATAAATCACTGACTAAATCCTCTTTACTCTAGTTTCCCAAGGAAACTTCGTCATCGACAATACATAAGAAAATGATAAAATTCACAATGAGAGAAAAACATTCCGACTGGCGGGAAAAAGATCTCCCAGAGATATCTCATTAATTGTACGTTTCGGATGATTGATATGGTTCCCAATCGTATTCCGCCCGGAATAGTGCTCAAAGTGGATGCGGACCAATGAGAAATTCAGTTGGCAGACTTTGTCGAAGTTTCTAGAAAAAATAAAGGTAAGTTCTCGACAGCTGACGAATACCTTATTATCGGTCGGGTCTGCTGAGGACTGTGACGTCATGGACACGGCGCGATGTGGCTTACCGCCTGCGCCACGGAGGCTGTCAAACTAAACTATCCAATATGTAGTCCTTAACCCGAGAGCACTTGAAGTTACTGACAAACGACGTTATTGACACCAAAACTAAAACGAAAGGATTTTGCGGTGAGTGGTGACACATCGAGCGATTTAATTTTACGTTCGAAGATGGTGCCCGGGTGGGGGGAAGGCATAGAGGAGGGAGGGAGTTATTGTGTTTTAGACATGGTTAGTATAATTTTCCTAGTATGATGTGTGGCTTTTGATTCGAAACTGAAATAAAAGGGAATCGGAATCGCAATTTAACCTGCTTGTAAGTTTATTATCATCATCATCCCCCTTGAAATCCAATACTAGACATAGGCTTCATCCAAGGAATGCCACATAGCACAGTCTGCTGCTTTATGCTGCCTGCCCTCTTGAGCCTCAGATGGCTCGTAAGTTTGTTGATATTTATAGCGGTGAAATCAGTGAATTAATACGATCTCAATCAATTAATTTTCTTATTTTTCTATTGTAATCATGATATAAGGCACTTAGCGTAACCGATATTAAATAGTAACAGGATGGTTTGTTGTATGTTTTAGTTGTTGTTTATTTACCATTTATAGACTATTTTAAGTTAAAAACTCCTGCCTTTTAAACACACAAATACCATTATAACTAGTCCGTTAAAAAATAAATATTTACAAGCGCGATATATTAATTTTCCGTGCCCAACCGTGCCCATAAACCGTGATAATTAAACTGCCAATTTTTGGCACGCCGCCCGTATTAATCTAAAAGGTATTTGTGCCTGCGTCCGATTTTGTGGATCAGGCTAATTTCACTTTTGCAGGTACAAAACATAATTCATCGTGCCGTGTGAGCAATAGCCGCGACGTGGGCGGAACGAGTATTATTTGGATATGGATTTGTGTGGGAGAGGGGGTGCCTGACCCCCCATATAAATTATCGTTGGTAAATTCGTATGTGTCTGGGTAGCGGACTTAGTATATAAAGGTGGAAAATATAGCTATGAGATTTCATATATCTGTTTTTGACCGGCACTGAATGAAATTACCGAAGACAATAATCATATCCCGGCAATAGATGTTCTATCTAGTATACACTGCATTCACCATGAGGACCATGAGTCGTATTCTATCAATTTAATCGTTCATAAAAAATAAACCAATGGTTATTGTGAATAGGAATGACCACTTGCAAGTCGATCTGATTTCTCGTAATCCAAGTGCGTCTAATAGCTCTTGAATCGTCGATGGGCATGCTCAGATTTCCTCATCTATCCCCAGTCAATAACTACGTTGATCGCCCTACATGTGCTAAGCCGTGATCTCACTGCAGAACGCAATCTGCTACTGTGTTCGACAGTTCTGCGGTTTTTATGGGCTATTTACTGCCACTTCACGAAGCTAATGAGGAAAGATGTGTAGGTGTGTCTTCAGCCGATTAACGTTTGCTTATATCAACACTTTCGTCCACGTACTGTAAAACCAATTACTTCGGGTGGCGGCATTTCGGGACAAATAAGAACCAGCGATATTCAAAAAACGAGCGTATTCCCTACAAGGACGTTTACGGATTTCCATAGTGTTGCAGAAGTTCATGGGCGGCGGTGATCACATACCATAAGGTGTACCGTATGCTCGTTTGTCTCTTATAACATAAAAACATTCTGAATATGATAATTGCAGTTCATCTGTTATATCAGCCTATGATCGTAAAATGCATGGGATTTCTCTACAATCGAAAGTTCTATTAAGAGCCCATATCCTAAGCTCGGCTATTGTTAAGATAACAGATACCACAAAAACTCTTGCATAGACCTCTGTTGTATCCAGGTTAAGTTGCTCCTTCATAAATCGTTGTATGTGCTACATGAGTAATTACACGCACATAATTCCGAATACTTGGGGGCGTGACCCGAAATTCACACTCGACTTGTAATAATAAATATTTTATTGAACAAAGTAAACGCCACACCAAATCACGAACCAATAAATCATGTGTCGAAACAAGTAACCCCCACAAATCAATCATAAAATCGTTTTTTTTTTTATTGGGCCCCATCTAATAAGTAATGAGTATCTTCATCCGTACCAAAGCATTAACGAAATTCATGTTAATTCTACTCCCGAGAGTCCATGGCAATTTAAAAACAGATCCTAATTAGGTCTCCATCTTGAGTTGGAAGGTGGGAGCGGGGGAGAGGGGAAACGACGGGGGGTAGCTCTACCGTCGGAGAGAACAAATTGCCTGGCTTTTTTTATAATGAATGTTCTTAAGGATCTGGTATTGTATAGGTGTTTATTAGATGTTTAGAGAGCCTCATTGGTATCACGTGTACAAAATAAACTTTGTTAAAATTAAACAGATTGGAATATTTAATTAGAGTTTAGTATTAAAATCTTCTACGGTGGAATGTTATGAAAATCTTGAAAATCTCTGAGAATGGTTTACAAATTCGAGGAATTCTTAATAAATTCTGAGCATGTTATTTTATAAATAAAATCTTCCATAAACATTACTATTGATTTAGTCTGTTAATAGGTTTTTTTACCATTGCTGAGTTACCGTAGTTTTAGAAATATTTTGTGTAATGTTATTCACAGTCAGTGCAGGAACGCAGGGGGCCTAGTTTCCGCGCTTCGCCCAGATAAAGCCACGTAACCTAGGTATGCTAGATAAGATTAGGGCTGCCCTTATCAACTTTCTAGAACATTTGAAGGTACGAAAATCCTCGAATTTGAGTTTAATATTGTGATATTTTTAGAATTTTTCTATAGGTGTTGTATGACATAATTAGAAATTTATATGGTACAGGTAACTTTTTCCCGTAAAATCTATTGAACGGATTTTCGTTAAGTTTTACAGCATAATAACTGAGATGTTCGAATCCCATGGCACACCTCTGATCTTTCCGAGTCAAGTGTGTATTGATAGCCAATCACCAAGCACTATAACGGTGAAGGAAAACATCTTGAGGAAACCTGCATACCATAGCGATCTGTAAGAACTTCTATTAAACGTAAAGTCCGCCAACCCGCACTAGGCCAGCATGGTGGACTATATGGCCTAACCACTCTCAATTATACTCTCGATTGTAGAGCAACAAGCTATAAATTTGCAAATCGTGACCAGGCCCGTAATACATCGATAATGTTTCTAACGCTGAAGTTTGTTTAAGTCAGCGTAACCATTTACAATCAGATGGAATACCTAATTGACTCTTATTCTTTAAAAAATAAAATAAACAGGGGACAAATCCATTGAGAAATTTAATAAAATTCGTAGTGTTTATAGTAATTCTGGATATATCCGGGGTCCTGTAACTGATAGTGAGTTTAATGAAGTAGTTAATGATCACAGGTGCAAACCCTACATAGGTATCAAGTGGGCCAGCGAGCGCAGTCGGAATGCCGCGGTCGCACGCCTCCGGTGACTGATCTTGCGCAATGACTTACCTACAAGTCTTTATTTGTGTTGTATGAAGGTGTGAGGTATGGTTTATTTAGGAGAGCTGACGATAAGGAAGTAATCATTAGGGAAACCGAAATTGTAATGATCATTTTAAAACAATTACCTAAAGATCTCTTGGACAAATTTGTTGGATACGAAGCAAAATTAGTATTTGTTAAATTATATTATCTGGAATATTGTGGTGCAAGTCTTGAAAACAGTGAATAACCTATCAAAAGGGATGAATATTTACGTTTTAACTCTATATGAAATGTCTGGTAAAGTGTAATAATATTCACTTTGTAACACAGGCTAGACAACTATCGAATCAATTTATTTTGAAACGAGATCCTTTGTAGTTTTCCCACGATACCCCACAGGTTTAATACGATAGAGACAGTTGTATGGCTCCATTAATATAATACCAAAATAGAATCTCAGATAGAAAACGTCAAGTTTAATATCCGCGAACAATTGTTTGCCGCCCGCGTCGTACGCGTGTGCTTGTAATTTCCTGCCTCTGTAATGTACTCTGTTGGAGACATGGCTTTGTTGTTCTTTATTGATGTAAAATATACAGTTGCTATGGGATAGATAAGGGATTCTTTTTTTATCAGTGTATTTTCAATATTGTCGCGATTTATCTCCAAAACGTCTGGATGTTTTTATCTTATGAGATGCTAATTTTGAAAATGTGAAAATCGAAAAAATGACACTTACTGTGGCGAATTTTAAGATTGAAATAAAATGTATTGAAATGAAATGTATTTATTGGTCACGTTGGCAAATAAAGAGCTCTTATGACAAGTCAATACACATACAAATAATAGTATGTGTGGCAAAAAAATATGGTGATTAAGCTCAGTTTAAATAATTGTCCTATTGGAAGAATAAAACATTACGTATTCAGTACCTTAAACACAATCACTACATAGTATTAAACAAAGTCGCTTTTTCTGTCCCCATTTTTCTTGTTCGCTTAAATCTTTAAAACTACGCAACGGATTTTGATGCGGTTTTTTTTAATAGATAGAGTAGTGATCCAATAGAAAGGTTTATATGTATAATAACATCCATTAAATAGTGGAGAAATATTGTTATTTTTGAGGTTTCTAATGTGATGTCATTAATTATCAATATTTTTCCGCTTACATTGCAAACGCAGGCTGAACCCTACGAGATTTATCAAAATAATGTACTACATATTTGTACACATTGAAAAGGTCTACAGAAAACTCCGCGATGGTATACATAATATGTCTATCTCTTATGGATATCCCACAATAACATTTTTTTGTCATTTACTTTTTACGACAAATAATGGCTAAATTTCTAAGCGATTTTAACTAATACAGCATTAATCCTTATCCAATTAAATAGCTTAAATAAATTGTTGATTTAATATAGATGTATGTGGTCCTTTACAGCACAAGATTTAAATAAATATTTTCGAAGATATTATATTATTATGATATATTGCGGGACGTAGCGCTTGCGGCGGTACTGGCCGGCCGGGGCGGCGCGGCGGCAGCGTGCCTATATAGGAATGTTTATATGTATAATAATAATACGTACATATTATTGTACAAAAATCTATTTGTACCCGGGCGAAGCTGGGCCGGGCCGCTAGTATTATATAAAAGCAGTACAATTGAACAAACAATAATTGAATAATACTTGTTTGCCTAGTGAAAGTGACGCAAATAAGGGTTGTTAGGCAATTGGAAGACACTCGAATCATTGAAATATAAAGGGACGAGTAATCAATCCGACGATGTTGCTGGGCCCGAGTTCCACGGCACGGGAGTGCGCACTCGAGTTTTTAGAAAAGGGGCTCTTTGGAGAGGAAAGAAGTTCAGTCAAATGGTAACGAGTGGTGTCTTTAATTAGGTGATTGACGGAACCGAAATGTTATTAGGACTTTTGAAGTTGGAATTCCATTTGTAAAAAGAAAGATAAATGTTTTAATATTGGATGATTCGTCTTGATAAAAGGAAGAATTCCCTGATAAAATTATAGGTAACTAGCGGCCCGGCCCAGCTTCGCCCAGGTACAAATAGATTTCTGTACAATAATATGTACTATTATACATATAAACCTTCCTCTTGAATCACTTTATCTATTAAAAAAAAACGCATCAAAATTCGTTGCGTAGTTTTAAAGATTTAAGCATACAAAGGGACATAGGGACAGAGAAAGCGACTTTGTTTTATACTATGTAGTGATGATAGCTGACCCGGCGAACTTCGTATCGTCACATTTTTTGCCATCAATACTGTCTAAAGTCTAAGATTTTAATACCTAATTAATTTATTGCATTGTAATAAACAACATTTTTCGTTTTTTCTTCCGGAGAGAAAAAAAATAGTGTGTTATAATATTAGGTCATATAGTCCACCCTGCTGGCTTAGTGCGGGTTTGCGGATTTTATTTAACGTAGAAATTACTCCGAAAAATCAGAGGTGTGCCCTGGGATTAAAACCCGTGACCATTGTAAACTTGTCGGCAGTCGCGTCTGGTACGTTACTAACGGGCAACCACGCGCTTCTGGGAATTATTTTTATTTATTTTAGAAGACTATCTATACATATACAAATTAATAAAACCTTCATACTGCCTTACCAGGTGACGTAAGTAATAAATCAAATATTTAAAAATATAAAACTGCATATGGTTTCATTATAATGTCTAGATACGGCATCAACGTCCCAATTTTTTTTTTCTTGAGTCTGAAAACAATAGCAATGCGCACAATGCAACATCTAAAAGTATCAATTCAAAAAACAGTGTCCTTTATGAAAACTAAAAATTATAATTAGATATATTTTGGTGTACTCCGGAAAAACGCTTCGATAGAGTATATCTTGTTTAAAAATATTGCAATAATCTCAAAAAACTATAGGCTATTTTTGTAGATATGGACATCGTTTTATTTTACATTTAACAAATTACGCGAAAGACGCCGTATCTAGATATTATATACACAATGTACACATTTTTTGAATTTTGTTCTATTTCGTCGGCCGTCAATGAAAGACAATGGAAAGATAGATCATTTTACGTTGGTTGGTAGTTGAAGCTGGACCGTCTTTTACGTCTCCCGTCAACCAAACAAAGATCATCCTATATTGGCTGGTCACATCACGCTTGAACAATTAAAAAATTGACTTTTCCTCGCAATTTTTCCATTTTTTCTCACCGTTTAGACCTACCTTGGACTTCCACGAATATTTGAAGACCAAAATTAGGAAAATCGGTTCCACCGTTCTCGAGTTTTAGCGAGACTAACGAACAGCAATTCATTTTTATATATATAGAAGATTAAAAAGTAATTGACTTTCATCATTTGTTTTCAATAAATGTTTAATTTGTAGATCATATTATGAGTGTGGATGTTGAATATTTGAAGTAATACTTACCGAAAAAAGAACGGGAAATTGGTAAAGTCAAAGGAATACACATGATTCTTATGTAAGTAACACGAGAATCTCTGTATTCTTAAGATCGTCAACTCGTAAAGTCAAAAGTTGTAAAGATTCCGTGACATGAGCCAAAGACGTTTATAAAACCATCGGGTAAAATTTGGAAAATGGACAAACGCTTTAGCTCTAAGCAAATTGCACTAATCATTACAATTATCTTTTATAACACCATTGCGTGTAGGTAGTAATAAAAAAGAACACATAGTTAACTTCAGTATAAAACCAATAATTTCTACTATTAGAAATGCAAGAGGAAGTTTAGAATAACCCTGTGTATTAGCTAAACTATTAAATGGTTAGCGTTGTATTCAGTACCCCAAGCAGGAACATAAAAGTATCTAAGTATCGTATAGTAATAGTATCGTGACAACGATTACTATACTATTACTACAACGATACTATACGTCAAAAATTATTCCTGCTACCACTTTTCATACATTCAACTATCGCCAGACTATACGATTACCATACTATAGTATCGTAAACGATTCCCGCTGCCATAATTTAGTTCCAAATACGCCCACAATGGCGCTGTTCAAATTCCCATACAACATTTTACTATTACGATTACTATACTATAGAGCCAAATGTTCCTGCTTGGGGCACAGTTAGCTAAGAATGTAATTATTCAAGGAAAACACAGAACAATAGTCATTCTCGAAACAGTTATTGTTCCTTATGAATAATTGATAAATCGGTATATGTTTATAGAGGAGTATTTGATTATGAATAGACAACAATTTAAACAATTGTTAGTACTGGCGGGTCGCCAAAAAAGAAACATTTTACGCTTTTCATTTCCTGTATGTCTATAGTTTTTTGTTCATGTATCGCCATAGCTTTGTTACTTAATAGTTTAAGGAACTAACGCCCGAATACTGGAACGCCATTTAAATAATAAGTTGCTCTTAACAGCGCACGGCCCACTTAGCCAGTACATTTAATCGGGATTAACGTAGTTAAGCGACATTTATATTTAAGTTGCGTTCCAGTATTTGGGCTTCTAACTACTGAATGTATTTAACAAATGTCTCGCTTAATGAGATCAATCTGCATCCTTCCGATACAGGCACCGAAAATAAATATGTCTAATAGTTATCTTGTAAAATGCTAAGCTATAATATGGATCAATAAATGATTATTAGTATTTGTTTGATATAAAGATTATATATGAAAACGATTTTACCAAGTCCGCTTATTTATTATCTGAAGCATCCTGTTCATTAGTATGAGAAACAAAAATAGTCTAAATTAGAAGATATTTCATAATATAAAAATAGATGTATTCCCGTCGTGTCCTGCTACCAATTCGGTGTCAATTTAATTTTATACACCTGCAGCTAATTTTCAGCCATAACATTTCATGCGCGAGTCTATATTTAAATCTACAAAATGGCGCCCGCGTCGCTCGAATGGTAGAAAAATATGACAAAAAAACTTAAACAATCATGGCGTCATTACGTCTGTGTAAAAAAATACCAAATTAATTGAGTGTGAATATCTTTGATCTGCAAAGCGGATTGGAGTCAACTGTCAATTAATGATGGCGAGAAAAATTCTAGTTTTATATAATGGGAATTTTTCTTTGTAAGGAACGCTTTTGATGTAAAGAGGACACAATTACAGGATGGTAATGTTTGTTGTGAGCCCGTTTAGAGTGTCGTAATTGGCTCTTACGCCGCGCCGTGCCCCGTGCCGCTCCGCTCGCCGCTCGCCGCCACCGCTCCACTGTACATTTTCATATTCATGAAACAGTGTTGTTTTCTTAGCAAAATCCGAGTACGTTGTTAGTGTTAGTTAAGCTAGAAAGGGTGTTAACTTTGCATAATAACGCTAGATTACACTGATTTTTCTAGACTTGGATTAATATTAAGCGTGCAGTCTAGAGAAGTTTATTTTCACAGTGAATCTTAGATGGTAGTTTTGAATTTTGATTTAGAATTCTAAATTTGGCATTTAATTAATGTTTTTTTACGTGGAATCTTAGACTTAATTATTGCTTTTACCAATCCTGTTCATTTTGGTAAAAGTACGCCCGGCAAATGCTTTCAAGTAAAAAAGTAAAAAAAACGTGACGTGGAAAGAAAAACGACTGAAACGGCAATGAATAACACATCTACCCTTCCGGTGAAAATTAAAAAATAATCCCCCGCCGACACCATTCCCGCCTCGTGCGTGTTCATATTCATTCCGATTTTAATATTTGATCGAGGTGTCCACGCGGAACCAACATGGCCGTGGATAAATCACTCGTTTCCTGCCTTTTTTATGCCACATTTTGATGGCGTCTTATATCATGGCAGCCATTTTGGTCTGAGTACACCGTTGACAAACCGTTTGTCACGATTTTGTTGCTTGTAACTTAAGAGCGTATACACCTTGCGCGCAAAGTCAACTATAGGTATTTCTTCGTTAATTTCACGCACACATAAGCGACCAAAGCTGTGTGCGTAGAGCTGCCGCGTCGGCTCGCTATACAATCGGCTCAAACAACTTTGATCCGTGCGCTTCAAATATTCAATTGAAATGTAACTGTAATATAATATCATAAAAATATTTTATTTGCATTATAAGTAGACAAATATTACTGTGCAAGCAAAGAATAATACAAATTTAGATAGTAATCATACTTTCGTTATTATTACATTGTTAAGAGCGTTTATACCCTGCACGCGCTTTTTGGCTTAAAAACAGGACTTTTCAAATGAGTTAATAGCCATCAATAAACAATTTCAAGGTAAAATAATTAGTACTAATTTTAGAAAAGGTTGTCATCTAGGGATTTTGGTGGAAAACATTATAGATTGATGGATAATTTGTAAGTACTATAAGGATTACTGAACACAAGTTTCGTTATTTAGGCTTTAAATGGCAATTTAGAAGCTTAAGATATCCGAAACCACTAAATATAAGATGAAAATAAAATATTATCAGACTAATAAGACCCTTATGGAGGGATTTTGCTGAGAAAAATAATCTTTTTGTGTTTAGTTCCTGAAAAATAAAAATTTAAACAATGCGAAATTATTCAGAAACTCTCGTCAAGAACATATTTTTTTTCACCAACTTATCGTACATAATTTTTATAGAAATTGCATATTACAATAGAAGAACATCTTATCACTAAATAACCATTTTTATATTTCAACAAAATTAGTTTTCATGTTTTCTACAAATATTTTAAAAACCACTATAAAACACGCTGTCCGACGTGGATCAAATCAGACCGCCGCAAGGCCTTCTAGAGGGAGGACGTATCGCTCGTCGCTCCGGCCTGGCTGCAGTCGATTATGCCGCGCGTAGTAAAAATAGCCACGCGCGGAATGCGATTACCACATCTTAGTACTTTGGTAGTAAAATATTTAATTATTTTTATTACCTACAATGATTTTGTAGTGAGTATAAATTATGTTTCAGGTAATATAATGGGATGTAATTCCGAGGCTAAATTATGTTATGTATTGTAATATAAAATTAAATATATTTCGTAATTGTAAGGGGTTGTAAGGCCCCTAACACTATTTATGTTTTCGAACACGAAATTATTAATAAAACGTCCGTAGTGTATACTGATTGAACACTGATTTGAATGCAACTTTTTCAATTATTTCAATAAATAAATAAAATCTTTGGTCGGATAATAATGTTGATGGCAAATACCAAAAGAATTTTTATCCCTGATTACAAATCCCCTTATTCCGGCTTTTCGGTCGCCATTCTTGACATTTTCAGCCAAAAAACGTAAATTACTTTTAGGGAGGCCACGGATAATTGCTTCGAGTAGGCAATACATAGATTCCATATTTCTAGATGGTATTGTTAAGTACGGATTAGTATATAAAATCTTTGTTAAGCTGAGCTAAACTAGTGGTTCCTCAAGATATGTCCTTATTGCCATTTCGAAACACTTATCGCTGCAAACTATCTAACATGGAAAGTTACTTAGTATCGTGGTACATTATCCCTACTCGAAACAAGTCAATACAATATGATATCTTAAGTCTACTACAACATTCATATGGTTATATGAAGAACAAATAAGCGTTAAGAAATTTGATTTCGGAACAACATATCAGATGATAAAATTATAAGTGGTGTCATGAAGTTTCTGAAATTGGTGACATTCGTAAACTATTCTTTATGTTTCGTACATTTCGTGAAATGCATGAAAATATAGCAACGACCGAGTTTAGTAATGATGTTATAGACGTAACAATTGAGACATGAACAAATAAAGACATAGACGAGAAATAGTCTACAAAACGACTACCTTTGTACGTCTACTATCACAATTGCAGTTCGGACAATGAAAGTACAAACATTGGACGGGACAGGCAAGAAACTCGTTAACGCTAACTGTACATAAAATGGTGTTCTACCATAATAACCAAAATAAGGAACTGTAACCGTGAATAGGTCACGAGCAGTTTGGAATAAGAGTAACAAAAGCCACACCGACTCGCCAGAGTCACTGGGTAAAGCGTGGTACCCGTTGCTGCGGTAATTCTACATAATGACTTTCTATTTTGGATAAAGTAGCTTAGCGTTTCGGAGTTTTTAAAGGAAAATCTCATTTATACAGTTTCGTAAGTTTGGAATATTTTGTACGTTATAGTGGAAGAGTGGATGGTAAAGCAGTAAATAATAGGGTTAGTAAAATAATTGGTGTTGGTGGTATCTTTCTTTTACATATTGCAAGTGATGTAGGATGTTATTTTAATTTCAAATAATGAAACAAAGATAAGTTGGTGGATAAAGGATTATTAAAGACCATGTTTGCGTTCATTAGCGCTATAACTTTACTTTCGCTCACTCAGCAACGGATTGATCTGTTTGGTTTCTTAGAAATTCATTATACGGAGGATTATACGGATGATGGAAACTAACTTATATCAACAATACACAGTTCCTGTGAAATAGACTCCAATTATACAAATTAAATGTTGATGAACATCGCGGCGCAGCTAACTGTTTATAAATAAACAATACCACGTGAATCAATACTGAAATATTCAGGAAACAATGACATAAACAGAAATTCAGGTGTTAACTTCCCATCAAAGAAACCCAGAGAATAATAAAAAATAACAACCGGAGATAAACATTAATAAAGACGAAACAACTGTTATCACCGGACGGCCGACACTCAACAAGGATAATCAACTGAAGATATTTGCTGATTCTCGAAGTGTACAGGTAAGGATCGCGCTTAACGAGGAGTAAGCAGTACCCATTGACAATTGGCTCGTTATGGTAATTTTAACTCTTGATAAGGTTGTTTCGCTTAGTAAAAACATTTGTACTTTGTTAAGATGATGATCGAACTTGATTGAACGGATACCGAAATCTAATAAATTAAGATTAAAAAGATAATATGATTGCAGGTTAAAACCTAGAATATCTAATAGAATCCAAAATAGAAAGATGTAGACGAAGGTGAGACACCTAAAGCCCAGCATTGGATAGATACATCTGTTCTGTATCAGCCCATATACGTCCCACTGCAGGGCACGGGCCTCCTCTACAATCGACAGTACGATTGAGAGTGGTTAGGCCATATAGTCCACCACGCCGCGCTGGCCTAGTGTGGGTTGGCGGACTTACATAACTGTAACTGTATCAGACCATATACGTCCCACTGCAGGGCACGGGCTTACTCTACAATCGAGAATACGATTGAGAGTGGTTAGGCCATATAGTCCACCACGCTGGCCTAGTGCGGGTTGGCGGACTTACATACCATAGGAATTCTTGTAAATCGCTATGGTATGCAGGTTTCCTCACGATGTTTTCCTTCACCGTTTTAGTGCGTGGTGATTGACTATCAATACACACATGACTCCGAAAAGTCAGCGGTGTGCTCTGGGATTCGAACCCGCGACCACCGTGAACATAGTGGATAGATAAATATATACTAAAAATGAAGACGATGACTGTTAAAATAGACTCATTGAGATTATATAAGTTTATGATTACGTTGTTCTGTATATTTAAAAGTATTTTTCATTGTGACAGGGCTGACTATGAAGAAAGGTTGACAAGAACTTGAGTACTAATTAGTGCGACCCACTTATTTCAAGGCCTCTTAAATGTAGGCGTGTTTTAAGACCAGATAATATAAAAGGTGTCGTGGATCAGCATTAGAAATCAAGACTTCAAAATGGTTGATCTGCATATCCTAAACAGTGATTCCCAAAAAACATTTTCGTAAAATATCTCACGAACGAAAGCTAAAATAGGCAAAAGAAACGTACGAAAAGGGTTTGTTTACCTTAGCATATTGCCTAGGGCAACCACGCGACCTAAAAACATTCACAGAAGGATACCCCAGTTTTATTGAAACGAGTTTGGCTCGGTTTGCTCGATGATAAATAGTAAGTAGTGGTATTGGAGCCAAACAAATCGTTGAAATTAGTACCTATTCAGTGAGACGGAACTTTGTCAAAGATAGTCTTTATGTATGGAATTAGATGAGGCTGTAATAACTTTGCCTTATGATTATTCTAGGTTTTATCTACTGAGGTAATGAGTAGGATTACTGAGTAATTCGCATTAATGTATGATGTAATATGTACATATATGGTAATATAATAATAAGAAATGGTATGGGAAAGTTGTGAACAGAAGTAGCACGATATGTGTGGGAATTATGATCATTAGTACTATTCTTCTACCAGTCCTATCATATTAACATTGGCCCAGACCATCGATTTTTAACCATATTCTTCATTGATTTCACTTAGTGAATAAACTTTCTGTAATTTACAACTAAAATGTAGAACGATTTAATGTAATATCTTATATTGCTAATACCCGTTAAAACTAAGACGAAGTTATTTATAAATCAAAGTGATTTTCTCGTGACCCTACTTTTGACAAAGGTAGCTACAGAAATGTTATAATAGACGGATACGAAACCACTCCTTCGCTAATGGTCCAATTTGCAAAGTTGCGAAGTCAGCAACCCTCAATAGTGAAGGCGCGGGAAGTCAATATTGTTGGGACGCTACTAATGGTATCGCTTTATATAATTTTCTTGGTGAAGTCACAGAAGCTACAGTAATAACTAATAAGGTATCGATGTTGCGCAAAGTTTGATGACTCGTGATGCAAGTATTAATAGGATGGAAACTTTAAACCAGCGAGTTGAGTTTGTATGTTCTATCAAAGATGTATAATAAATGGAATTGGTAAGGCTTCGGTGTAGCTTATTAAAGCTACGGTATAAATGGGTATTCTGGGTGAAATAATTGTCCCTAAGTAAACCATGGTAGAGTAACTACATCGCTGTAGCCTTTTAGTAATTTAAATTTTGGGATATAGTTGGTAGTAGGTATATCTGTACTTATTTGTACCATTGTACATGATGGTGACACTTCGTCACAGTGAGGTCACGATAGAGTTTGACGCGAACTGACTAAGTATTACTAGTCATCCAGATAAAACAGTTTGAATTATGCGGCAAATTTAGGGATTTTAAATAAGCAGATTGGGCAAGGATATCTAATGCAGTATCACTTCACAGCTAAAGTAAAACACCCACGTCGATAATTCAACTTTTTAAACATCGCACCTATCCAAGTCTCTTAAGCGAGCAAAAATGTGTAGGCGAAAGTCAAAGACTGTATCGTAAGGTTAAATGCTTAAAGTTTGGTGCGGGTAGGTCGCTAAGTTCCTTGTTTGTTGGCGGTTGTTCGGAATTGGTGTCGTTTACAACTCGGACACTGCTGTTTGATGTTCCCGTGATAGCCGCTATCAACTTTTGTGATTCATTAAGGTTTTCTGCTCTACTAGTTCCTTGGAAGTCTGTTTTTTATTGGTATATCTGTAATTAGTTATTACTGGTGAATTAACCGAATTAATGGTTCTTTAATGATTCATGTACCTCCATGTTCTTGAAGTAAAGATATTTGTACCTGTATTGATAGATTCAGTGTGGACACCTGTAGGCTGATGATGTTGACGATAGATACCATAAATAAAATGTATTATCTGCGTGAAAGCACGTATTTGCATTGGGGTTTGTTGAGTATACATTCAGTTTGTGAGTACATAATTGGTGATACTATGTAATAGCACTGCATTCTTCATCAGGTTTAGTCTTATTTTTCTGTCGTGCAAATATAAAAATAATGATTTTGAACATTTTATTAGAACTATCTATACTTGTTATGCACTAAAAACTCTTTTCCAGTAATGAAAGCATGCCATTATAGTATAAAATAAATAAATCAAAGCAAATAAAATGAGTAACTAAATAATATTGAATTGCCATACTGTTGACTTCAATAATAGGGGAAAAAACTAGGCGTGCTCAAGTACCCCTCAGCGCTCTATTGAAACTTTGCTCTGCAATGTGA
This sequence comes from Hyles vespertilio, assembly GCA_009982885.2. Taxonomy (NCBI): domain Eukaryota; kingdom Metazoa; phylum Arthropoda; class Insecta; order Lepidoptera; family Sphingidae; genus Hyles; species Hyles vespertilio. The sequence continues at coordinate 13,511,092 of CM042830.1, forward strand.
ACAACGATTTTAGTAACCTAGATTTTAAATAAAGCTCTAGATAGGTACAGTTAAAAGCTTTACCACTAAAGAATATCGCGATTTCAAATAGCCGACGCCATTTGTGAGGACGTAATGAGGTTCTTAAAAAGGGTTATGTTATTAAACGTATTAAGAGCGTTTACACCTTGCGCGCAAAGTCAACTATAGGTATTTCTTCGTTAATTTCACGCACACATAAGCGACCAAAGCTGTGTGCGTAGAGCTGCCGCGTCGGCTCGCTATACAGTCAGCTCAACCAACTTTGATCTGTGCGCTTCAAAATTCTAACATTCAATTGAAATGTAACTTATCATTTATATATTGGTAATATATTATCATAAAAATATTTGATTTGCATTATAAGAAGACAAATATTACTGTGCAAGCAATGAACAATACAAATTTAGATACTAATCATATTTTCGTTATTATTACATTGTTAAGTTGCATTCAAATCAGTGTTCAATCAGTAGACATTACGGACGTTTTATTAATCATTTCGTGTTCGAACACATGAATAGATTTAGGGGCCTTACAACCCCTTACAATTACGAAATATATTTAATTTTATATTACAATACATAACATAATTTAGCCTCGGAATTACATCCCAATATATTATCTGAAACATAATTTATACTCACTACAAAATCATTGTAGGTAATAAAAAAAAAAATATATTTTACTACCAAAGTAAAAAAGGCAAAAATCGACTGCAGCCAGGCCGGAGCGACGAGCGATACGTCCTCAATCTAGAAGGCCTTGCGGCGGTCTGATTTGATGCAAGTCGAACAGCGTGTTTTATAGTGGTTTTTAAAATATTTGTAGAAAAAATGAAAACTAATTTTGTTGAAATATAAAAATGGTAATTTATTAATAAGATGCTCTTCTATTATAATATGCAATTGCTATAAAAAATTATGTACGATAAGTTGGTGAAAAAAATATATGTTCTTGACGAGAGTTTCTGAATAATTTCGAATTTTTTAAATTTTTATTTTTCAAGAACTAAACACAAAAAGATTATTTTTCTCAGCAAAATCCCTCCATAAGGGTCTTAAAAGTCTGATAATATTTTTATTTTCATCTTATATTTAGTGATTTCGGATATCTGAAGCTTCTAAATTGCCATTTAAAGCCTAAATAACGAAACTTGTGTTCAGTAATCCCTATAGCATTCACAAATTATCCATCAATCTATAATGTTTTCCACCAAAATCCCTAGATGACAACTTTTTCTAAAATTAGTACTAATTATTTTTCCTTTAAATTGTTTATTGGTTTCTATTAACTCGTTTGAAAAGTCCTGTTTTTAAGCCAAAAAGCGCGCGGAAGGTATAAACGCTCTTAAAATTTGTAGAAAAATCTTATGAATTATATGTAATTTTCAACAATCTGAGCTAACTAGGCGTCATCTCCACCAGTACAAAGCATCTACATTTTTATATACAGCGCCATCTTTTACTGTACACGTCTGAACACTGCTTTCAAGTGGAGAGGGAGAAGTGCTAATTTTAAATTCTACACTAATTGCCATGTACACTTTACTTCAAGGTAAAAAGAAAAATGAGAAACTTTAAGTAACTACTTGTGATGTAGTTTAAAATACGTCGGAGGTGTTATTAAAATGTATAAAGGATGTTGCACCATCTAGGGATGAATTTTAATTCGGATGAAATTTGGAGATTTGTGTATAAAGATATTCTAGCTAAAGCTTAGCTTACAGCAATTTTGATAATCTATAGGTATAAATACTGAGCATGTTGGTCGTTCTCCAAGCGGATCCAAGGTAACTTCCAACAACAGCGGCAGTTCACTTTATAAATATATGTACTTAAATTGGCATTTTATTTGTGCATTGCAATGAAACAATTCATTAGACGTTCATCAATAGAATATTTAAAGATATAAGAATTATATTGGCCATACTAAGCCAGCATGATTGGCTATGGCTTTAGCACTCTTAATCGCACTCTCGGCGGTAGAGATGGGTCTTTTTAGCAGTGGGAAAGTATGGGGTAATATTGAACAGTTTATGTCCAAGTCCAACTCCTGCTATTATTTACTTCATGATTAATTTCGTTGCTGGTTTAAGACAAGTTAGACATTCTCGGAGATCTTCACCTAGCTTCAATGCTCGGGTGCCATTAAAATGCGTACCACTGTTGATCCTGCGACACAGGAGTTGCAGTGACGGGTGTGAGTATGGGACAGTCTCCAAGTAAAGCAGGAATTCTTTGAGGTTATTGTATGAAACCGGTTTAAAGTCCATCTTTTGGTTCCGGCCCAAAAAAATTACTGAGTCGTAGAATGAATAAAATAACAGCGCAGTTAGTTTTATGGGCATAGTAGAAAACTTCAAACAAAATAAATTTTGGATTCTATAAATTTCACATTAATTTGCTTAACTCCAGTTTCTGGTGTTATTTCTGGTATGCTATTCATTAATGCTTTATTAATAGTTTGTGATATATTGTTAAATAATAATAATTCAAGTTCAGTAGTAAATTAAGAATTATGTCCAGCCGTGGACTATCTGTGGCTGAGAGAGAGAAAATTGTATTTGGTATTTTTGTGATTATCCTCACTAAGGAACATCTACTAGACTTGGATGACTTAAGATTCAGCCTCTCAAAATGAGAGGGAAAAATAAAGGAAGTAGGACAAAGTGTTCCCCCCTTTCCCTTCCCAGTAAAAAAATAAACTTTACGCCCCATAAACCAATACGAATCATCAAGAAGTCTTTGTACGCATTCCATAAAGCTGTTTCAGTTTGTGTCCGTCCTTGGCATTTAGGGTGGGAGCCGGGTGCGGTAAACGCAGACAGATTGTCTGACTACGTTAACTCAAAGGTTTCTTTTGTTACCCCGTTGTATTTCGAATGACGTAATGGGTAGTATTGTAGACAATCTTTGTGATGCAGTCGACGAGGTAATAGCTCTGAAACAGTAGTGGTAGAGCGATTTAAGAATGGTGATAATTTTTTGTTGTGGTATATGCAGGAGTCAGTACTTTGTGTATACTTCTTGGGTTCTTTATTTGTTTTATGATCGCTTGAAAGTCAATAGTACGACCAGAATAGGAAAGCCTTTAATGCTTCCATACGGGACAATATATTTCAATAATGATCTTAAAGTTGGCTGTTAAGTTATATCACCTTTACCAGTAGTATATTTCTAACCATTCGATTCTGGTAACGACTACCGCACACGAATAGAACAAGTCATAGTTACACGCAAGTGTGTCGCATTCGGGTTCAGACAGTTATCAGATCAGCCAGATCTGTCTCTGTATCTCTGCAGGATACGGGCTTACTCCACAATCGAGAATAAGATTAAGAGGGATTTTGATTGGGAGTTGTTTCGGTCGGGCTGTTGTAATTGTCTTTACGTAGATTGTACCGTGTGTAAGTGCGTGGTGGCCTGTTGGTAAAACGGACTAGACGCGGCAGCCAACATGTTCACGGTGGTCGCGGGTTCGAATCCCAGGGCACACCCTCTGACTTTTCGGAGTCCTGTGTGTATTGATAGTCAATCACCACGCACTAAAACGGTGAAGGAAAACATCGTGAGGAAACCTGCATACCATAGCGATTTATAAGAATTTCTATGGTATGTAAGTCCGCCAACCCGCACTAGGCCAGCGTGGTGGACTATATTGCCTAACCACTCTCAATCGTACTCTCGATTGTAGAGTAGGCCCGTGCCCTGCAGTGGGACGTATATGGACTGATACAGATTGTACCGCACTTATCATATACGAGTTACTTTTACGTGTTAATAAATTAATTATTATAAAATTACTGATCTGGGGGCGCGGCCGAGCCCCCTCCAAGTCGAGCTATAGGCCGTAACATCCTTATCTCGAAGCAATTCAGACCATTTTCAACCCCCTATAACTTCGTTGTGGCTAAAGCATGAAGCCTGAATTCTCAGTTACTAAGCAGGCATTGTGTAAACACGGTATATTTAAAATTTCATTTAATTTGAACCAGTAGTTTAAGAATTATAACTTGTCAAACTTTCGTAATTTTGTCACTCACTGACTGACTGACCGATCATCAAAAGTCTAAGGCACTTCTAGCAGACATAGAACCTTCAAATTTAGAATATAATTAGTGTTTAGTGTCTAAAGTAAGGGAAAATTCAAACATTTCATAATTTGTGTCTAGTTTTCTAGATAGACCAACTGCGTGAATAACTTTGTAATCCCATATAAATGTATAGGATTACAAAGTTACATTTGCAGTTAATGAATAATTTTACCCGTATATAATGGAATAATAGTTGTAGATAGATATCTATATATATGAGTCATAACAGGAGGGGATATAGAGAGGGAAATGGTGTATTCAGCCCATGAAACTGTACAACATTCCTCTAGAAAAACATGATGAAGAAAAACTTGCAAATAAATAGATTAAATAACTCGAAAATATCAATTACCATGAAAGAAAGAACATTAATAATCAAATACGCTATATTTGTGATAAATTGATACCTACAAAAATAAGAAAAATCCATAAGACAGAGGCTTTAAGAAAAATCGTTAGTGATATTCTAGAAGTAAGAAGTACCGAAAAGGAAAAAAGTAGGACTCTACAAAAAGACGTGAGATCCCATCAAAAACATCCTGTAAAAAAATTCCAAGTCTCGCAGCTCAGGTTTTCTACCGCAAAAAGTTGTGAGATGCATGTAATACCAAGTCGATTAATTTATTTAGTCCTTAAGGGACCTTCTATATAAAGTTATTACGTTAGTTATTACCATATCAATATTAAAAATTCTTTACGTTTTAAATAAATAGATCGACTTGGCCAGCAGCATTATGTATAAATTGTACGATACATTATGTTTTCATGCGATGGCCAAGTCGATCCATTTATTTAAAACGTAAAGAATTTTTAATATTGATATGGTAATAAAAAAATTTTTAATTTGTTCAAGAAAGGTTTGTTTAGTTTCGTAACATACACATTGTCATAAAGTAATTATAGGTGATAAACTATGACTAAATATGTCCCACTAATCCAATGATAAATCTCATAAAAAACTGCTGAAGTCAAAATCGGACATTTGTGATGCGTTTACCAATAATAAATTATTTTGATTTCCTTCGTAGCTAAGTAATGCAAAATGCAATACAAAATGTATCTTTATATACATAATCCACTAAACTTTTTAAAACTATACATTTAGTCAACAATCAACCACGGAATTAAAATCAAAATACGACGACGTCGTTTAAAATACTTCCATTTGAACGAAACATTTTACCTCGAAGCATTAGCGGTGACGGCTCATTATTACTAATGTGGGCTCCAAAGTGAACCCATTTTGTGCAGGAATTAATAAATACTAGATAAAGTTGAAGCTGGAAATAACCGACCGATGCGGTGGCTATTAAACACGCCACTTTTGATTATGGAACGTCGGAACCATGGAAAATAGAATGTACGACATAAAATATGTGTGTCGTGAAGAGAGGATTTGCTGTCTAGACGATTGAAGCAAACTAACGTATTTCCTGTTTACATAATATACAAGTCATCAAAAATACTTTTATGCTACTTATTAAGGTATACAGATATTGCTTTTGTGAGTCCACGGTGGAACGCCAGCGTAGCTTTGCCTTCTTTTAAAATGTTTGATGACAAATAGAACGCATTGCTGATTACAATTATTTCATATTAATAATGAATAAAAAGACAACCATAAGAACACTGATTAAAGCAAAGGTGACAATCGGCGTTCTTTTCGCTTACAGCGATTTCTTCAAGACAACTTTTAAATGGACTGGATTGAAAAGAAGCTACGAAAAGGTAGTCAAAAAATTTATCATTGAATACTTTTTACTAAAGCGGAAGTCTAATTTGTCTCGAGCTCGTTATACTTCTTTGAAATAAAACTAAACATGATCATAAACTCTCATCTAATTTCCGGCATACATAATAGATGACAAAGAAATTTCTGTACAAAGACACGTTTTGTTGTGCTCAAACTTTGCTAATTCCGAACGTTCCCGTCGAGGTAAATTCGGAAACACGATGTTTTCAAAGCCGTGGCTTTGTGTTGCAGTCTTTGTGTTGGGATTTAAGAGTTTGAACTTTCGAAGAGCTGGTGTCTCCGAGTTTCCCATTCAATTCATTATGCTTTCCTTCGAGATCTGAGCCTTTATGTAGCCGCGGGGAAAGTTGATTACTGTTATGTGATTTGTTTATTTACATAAGGGTTAGGATGGTTTGTTTGGATCTGCGTAATGATATTATATCTTTGTTCTATTAACTGTGGAGAAGGATTTATCATAGCGAGTATTGAAGAATCTTCAACATAAATTCTGATTTCGTCCCTCATTACGATCCCTTATGATCAATATTTTTTCAAAAAATTCTTCTCCTTTCTCAGCTAAATTATGAACTACAATTGAGTTATCCAAGTTTTTAGACCAACTTGAGCTTAGCGTTGTTTGTAAGTCATTGTTAATAATTAAATGTAATTTTTGAACCGTACGTTGCCTTATGGCATCTGTCGTCACTCGTCACGTTCAGGTGATTTTCCTTCCCTTCCAAACGGCAGCTGTTGTTTGGGGTTTGGTTTAATGCTAATATTGTTTATAATTTCGTTCCCACAAACCTATAATTCTTTGGTTATTCTTTCTTGATTTATGACCGACTTTTAATATTTACTTTCAATCGGTACGGCAACACCCGGTCTCGTCCTTAGAACAGCTGTGGCTAGAAGTCCAGCTCCCAAGAACCACACTAGCTCTCGGTACTGCTTATAGACCAGAATGCATTAAGATTTTAGATGCCCTTGATGCCCTTAGTGAGTCAATTCATGCTATGGCGCGTTGCGATTATACATGTATCACAGGGGACTTTAACATTGACTTATCCCACATGGAGTCACCCCAAGCAAAAGATCTAATGTCGTTCTGCTATCAGCATAATTTGAAACAGTTGGTTAGTGAACCGACACGCGTGACTAACCACTCAGAAACACTTTTGGATATTGTTATGGCAGATGATATGCTTAAGAACCAGGGAGTTGAGGTGGTCCATAATCGATGCCTTAGTGACCATGCATTGGTTTTGGTGGACTTCGATATAAAGAAACCGACACTAACACGACAAATAGTAATTAAACGATGTTTGCATAATATTGATTTAGAAACTTTTAATAAAGATAAAATCTCGATTCCATGGCAAAACATCAGTGCTTTAGATAACGTGGAACAGATGGTCGATACTTTCAATACATACCGGGTATCTCAAGACTGCTACCGTAAACGAAGCTGGGTGGTAGTTTTAGTGACTACAAACACAATGCAACTAAAATTTCGCAAAGAAACGCGACAATGATTTTTTATGATTTTTTAAATATCGTCATTTTTGGGTGGTAAATCCATAGTTTTTGCTAAAATAATAATTTAAACACTTTTATACCTTAGATTATTTATAAATAAAAGGGTATACACTATTATTTTAGTAAAAAATGTATTTACCACCCAAAGATGGTCAAAGGAAAAAAATAACAAAAAAAAAATTGTCGCTTTTTTTTGCAACTTTTTCTGTTGCATTGTGTCTGAAGTCGCTCTAACTACCACCCGGCTTCGTTTTCGGTAGCAGTCTTGATATACCCTGTATATACTAACTTTATTTGATCTACATGCACCCACTAAGAAATTAATGGTTAGGGATAAACCTAAGCCGTGGATAACTGACATGGTAAAATTCATGATTGACTTACGTGACAAGGCGCTAAAAAAAACACAAACAAATAAGACGAAAAGGTCAAAAATATATTATCGTAGTCTTAGAAACCTTGTAACCGCTACTATAGAACGAGAAAAAAAAGCGTATTTCAATACATTCATTAATAGTAATCTAAAATACCCTACCCTACTATGGAAAAATCTGAAAAACACAATTGTGTTGAATAAGTCATGCGCTTTAATTCCAGATCACCTCAACGACCCAGATGCCATCAATGACCATTTTCTCAATTTACCACTTAACAGCACTATAAGTACGGTAGACTTGCCGATCTGTGGAAAGTTAAACCTAGCATGTGACACTTTTGACATCAAACCAACTACTGAAACTGAAGTTCGGAAAATTATAAGCAGCATACAAACGAAAGCATCGGGATATGACAATATAAACATAGAGATGATAAAAGCAACATTAGAAGTAACTTTACCTGTTATTACAAATATTATTAATAAATCAATTGAAACACACACATTCCCGTCGTATTGGAAGAGAGTATTGGTTAGACCAATACCCAAGAAAGATCCTGCCAGCCAACAAAAAGATCTTCGCCCCATATCAATTCTGCCAGTTCTATCTAAAGTAATAGAAAAAGTTATTCTAGACCAGATACTTAAATTTCTTGACAAAAAAAACATTATCCCAAAATTTCAATCTGGCTTTCGCAGAGGCCATGGCACCGAAACAGCACTTCTACATGTTACAGACGACTTAACAGAGGCTTCGGATAGGGGACTGAGCAGTATTATGGTGTTACTCGACTACTCGCGGGCGTTTGACTGCCTCCACCCTGAACTATTGTTGGCCAAACTAGCAAACTATGGGTTCTCTGCTAATACCTGCCGATAGTTTCGGACTTTTCTTACGGGGCGGGAGCAATTCGTAGTTACAGATAGTAAAAACGGAGACAAAAAATATTCAGCCCTAAAACCATTGCAAAGAGGGGTACCCCAAGGTTCCTTATTAAGTCCTATTCTATTTAGTATCTTTACAGCTGATTTGTCAAAGTGTATAAAGACATGTAATTATCACTTGTACGCGGACGACACGCAATTGTACTACTCATTCCCAAGTAAAGACACTGAAGTAGCTGTGGCGAAAATCAATAACGACTTGGCAAATATATACAACTGGTCCAAAGAGAACTCACTGTTACTAAATCCAACAAAATCCCAAATGCTCGTACTTGGGACAAAACGTCAAATAAAAAACGTGTTGAATTGTGAAAAACAAGTGAAGATTAATAACACAGTGCTTGAACGTGTGAACTCTGCACGGAATCTGGGTCTTATTGTAGATGGGGAACAAAAATATACAGAGCACATTAACAGTAAAGTTAAAAACGCCTTTTATAAATTAAAAACCTTATATAAAATCAGACCATACATTAAAGAAAATCTTCGGATTCTCCTAATTGAATCATTAGTGTTATCCCAATTCAATTATTGTTGCACAGTTTTCGGACCCAGGTTAAATTCCAAGACAGAAAGGTTAATACAAAGAGTACAAAACGCTTGTATACGATTTTGTTATAATATACCCCGTAGAGAATACATCACACCATATCTCAACAAGAAACATATACTCAACATGTCTGCTAGGAGGAAATTACAATACGCATGCACAGTTCATAAAGTGATCTGGAATAAAAATCCAGATTATTTATTCGAAAAACTATCCTGGGTAAATGATATGACCCACAGAAGTCTCCGATCAGTTACTTGTGATACTCTCAAAATTCCAGCTCATAGTTCCGCTCGATACAGAACTAGTTTCAAGTATACTGCAGCAAAAATTTGGAACGACCTCCCCCCTCCGTTAAGAAAAAAGATGAGTTTATTTACATTTAAATCGAAGTACAAAAAAGCTTTACTTAAAAGACAGCTTGCTGCAGAAAACTTGATTCATTCCCACTGGCAATTTCTGGATCTGCACGACTACTTTTGAATAACAGTTACATGGCTAAGTACGCCCATACACAAGTACATACACACACACAAACACACACACACACACACACACACACACACACACACACACACACACACACACACACACACACACACACATACACATACACACATTATTATTCTCTAATATTATTCTCTCTCACATTTTACAATGTTAATTTTCCTTTTTTTTTCTGGTTTCCAATTAATAAATGTCACAACATTTTATTAGTAAATGTCGCCTAGTAGGCCGCCGCTATTGGACTACCGCTCAACAACTTAGGAAGTCAGGAGAGGCTGAAAATCAGCGCTGCCCGGTATCTAGGTCCCGGTCAGCACGAGCTGAGCCACCTCCTTTTGCCTTCTACATAATGTAAAAGCATTAATTTGTATTAGTTTAAGATTGATGTAAGAAAGCAATAAATGGTTTTTTTTTATCTGTGGGTTTTTGAGGATTGATTTTTATGAACGGGTAAGTACTATAATACCCAATTAATGAACAATTTAGGCGCAGTCGTAGTAATGTTATGGTTTTAAATTTGATTATAGGATTATCAAATTACAAACCCATACCTTTTGTATGAATAGCAACTAATATTATGATGCAATTACATTTTAAACTTTAACTTCCAGAAATCTACCAAGGCAGCAATTTCTGAGCTTCCTGAATATTTAATAAAAACCGTCTTTTATACCTATTTATAAAAATTCCGCGCTAAAAATCTTTTAGTAAAGCCACCTCGCAAATCGGATGGCGTGCCGGGCGGACATAAAATAGGTGACCTGAAAACTGTGTTATTTATTCAAGTGAAAGTCTAGACCGAGCGGTTGTCACTTATAAATAAATAGAAAACATTGTGCCTCCGCATCGAGTGCTGCTAACACGGCGCAAACCCGTTATACTGCTAAAGATACGGCTTTATGCATAAATGTTAGTTGAATAAAACATTCCTACCGGTGTTTTACCTTCATATCTGACAGGTATGTTGACGACTTTCGGAGAATTCTATCAACTACAAGACAGTAGACTCAAAGGCTTCCTGCACGAAAAGTTAAGGTCAGACGATTAGTTGGTCAAAAAATATTAACTAAATTATTCTGCGACGTAGCTGAAAAGTGCAAGCAAGGCCGGCAAACAACGTGCTATAATAATGATGTAGGTAGGTAAGAAAGTTATGGCTACAATAATCACAAAATAACTGAAAAAAGTACAGTCAGCTATATAAGTCGCTACACAGTCACGACATTTGGAATTGTCTTATCATCCAAAATAATTATTATCAATATCGTATCGCACTTCTCGGCATAGATGACTTAACTTGGTTAAATTTTACGACTACAGTATTATTATATATTATTATTATTAGTACGTACAAATTTTAATTCATAAAAAGGTTATCAAATAATGTGAAGTTTTCAGCGACGTTGCTGACTGTACAGCTACTTGATACGAATACATATGTGGGAACGTAGACACAATCTAATGTTAGAGGCATTGAGATATTTTACTACGAGTAGAACGGACATCAAGAACAAAATCTGCGCATTGTGCTGGTACAAGATTCAGTGAAGCGAGAGCGAAGATAATAATGCGTAAGCGTGACAGAGACAGAAACAGTTGCAGAATTGATAAGGTACCGTTTATTTTTATTACAAACATTTTTTTGCAGTGTCCCCTCTATAATTATCTTAATGGTTAGAGGACTATGGTCATTGCAATCAGGCGAGACGGTTGACAGTATGTTGCACCTTTAAAAAAAATGTATGATTGTTGAAATTAGACATATCTTGTTTACTTTCGAACTGTATTGCTTATCCTTTATAATAGGAATTAGATGATGTGTTCTACAAACACGATATTCGTAGTGAGATATCAAGGCACGGATTTGTTTAATCGTACGAAGCCCTCGTTTCGATGTGACAATAGATAGGTATCAATTGTAAATGTGCGTATTGTATTGCGATTGATAAATCGATAATGGATGTCGTCATTGTGTGAATGTCGAACAATCACTGCTAATAAACTTGTCGGGCGAGAGTGAATCTATTGAACGACTTTTGCAGTACCTGTCAGTCTAATTTAGATATTGATATACATGTGACAATACTTCATACAATAGCTAGATCGTTAGTGAATTATAAAATTGTTAAAAAAAAAGGCAGGACTTTGTGCCCGAAATGGCGATAGGCTCGGATATCACATCGTGGGACACAATACACAAGGCGAAATGTTGTTTCCCATGTAGCACCTCTTCTTACCCCTTCTGGAAAAAAATCGTGAGTTTATTTATAAATGTAAAATCGTCGAAATGAATTTTATTGATGGGTTGACAATAGTAAGGTCTTGGAGATTAGTCTCTTGCTGTAAACACACTTTTTAATAGATTTTCGGTGTGTCAGATCCCGTTTCTCCCATTGCGACGTAAATTAGAAAGAAAGAAAAGAAAGAAAGAAAATACAAGTGTGACATCCGGACGCTATGTCCACCAGCAACACATTTGCTTAACATTTTATTACATACAATGTTAATAAAATAATATTAAACAACACACTAAAATTATAACACAACATTAATAATAATAATAATAAAAACAACACACTAAGAATGGAAAAAAGCAATAAAAAAATAATAGCAACATCAAATAGAACAAAAATAGTAATAACAATTAACTTTTTTTATGTGCAATTGAGTATTTACATTGAATTTTGTGATAGAATAGGTGTATAAGGTAGGTATCGAGATTTTTATAAAAAATAATATATTGGAACATTTTCCCGACCTGAGGTTTATTTTCTTCCTTGAATGAATTCAGAAAAAAAAAAACTGTTTGTTCGACAGGAATCTAAATTTAAAAGATTCACATATAATTCTAATTTACATACTTTTCTATTACAGTAATGAAACAATAACACCTTTTTAGAACTGTGATTAAAACTCAAATAGTCAATACGATAACCTAGACAGGTTAAAACAGACAAAGTCAGACAGGTTCGTGACTAGATCAGTCTAAAAAATACCTCCCGGCGTCTAGTCATGGGGGTCGTCGACCTTCACGCTGCCGAATATTGGCGGACACTAGTGAGCCTTGACATTGATGCAATGATTGCTGGTCTGTCTTGTTTGTGATTGATGTGAAGAGGGTTAGGTCCTAAATATTATCGTTTAGTCTATTTGATTACCGTTTTTAGAAGATAATATGGCAAATTGTGTGTTACAAGAAAATATAACATGAAGTATGGAATTTATAAGAACTTCAATGGTATGTAAGTCCGCCATTAGGCCAGCGTATCGTACTCTCGATTGTAGAGGAGGCCCTTGCCCTGCAGTGGGACGTATATGGGTTGATATAGATAGGATATGCCGATGGAAATCTGATCTACATGTGTATATACATACTGGGTATCTCAAGACTGCTACCGAAAACGAAGCCTGGTGGTAGTTTTAGTGACTACAAACACAATGCAACTAAAAATTTCGCAAAGAAACGCGACCTTTATTTTTAATGATTTTTTAAATATCACCATTTTTGGGTGGTAAATCTATAGTTTTTGCTAAAATAATAATTTAAACTCTTTTATACCATAGAGCATTTATAAATTAATGGGGATACACTATGATTTTAGGAAAAAAAAAGTATTTACCACCCAAATACGACCATAGGAAAAAAATAACCAAAAAAATGACGCTTTTTTTTGTAAAATTTTCTGTTGCATTGTGTCGCTTACACTACCACCCGGCTTCGTTTTCGGTAGCAGTCTTGATATACCCTGTATATAATAGCAGAACTTAAACTTTCTCGGTGTATGTAGGCTTTTTTATCGAACAGGCCACCTGATGGTACGTGACCACTGCCGCTGATGAACATCCACGACACTTGGATCTTGGATGTGTTGCCGGTCCATCAAATCGGGAAGAAAAAGGATGGAAAGTGGATTGGTATTGGCTATCCGGCAATCTATTACACCGAATGAAAGCGACAGCCATACTGTCGTTTCATGTCGATTTTCTGTAAGATAAGCGTGGCTTAACTACTTCCTAAAACGTATAACATTCAAGTGCATGTTAAGTAAAAATGGCTAGTGAACACTGTTACACATTCTTAAAAATACATATTATATCTAAGCTGAAGAAAACCCAATTGAAACAGTTTCTGTAATACCTATAGTGCCTATTCTATTCCGAATTATCATTATACATCACGATATTAATAAATGAATTAGTATACAATATGTCTGTTAAGTTATGAGTGATAGCGTTAATTCATCACTTAGCAACTCTCTGGAGGATTAAGTTATCGCGTCCGAACTGTACGCAACTTGTGCGCACTCAAAATACTTAAGATGCTGTGTTACAACTTTATTGTTGAGTCTAGAACTAAGCGTACTTTGTGAGGAGGTGTTAGGTCGTTGGCTGTTAGGTTATAGAGGATATTAGGGATTCATTTAATGAAAATAATTATTGCTTTCCATGATCGGCCATATTAACTGAATAATTTCATATAGTATGTAATAAAACCAATGATTGAATGTGTAAGGGAAAAATATACATATAGGATTAGATTTACCATACCGTCACTATGTATAAGTGGCCAGGACACAAAAGAGTAAAACATATTTTTTTAAATCATGGTGCGAATCGCAGTATTCCTATTGTTATTTTTACATGGGTTTCAGTAAATAAATACATGGCTTTTTTTATATTAGTGTACATCTTTTGATTTTCAAAGACGCTATGGTACGCAAGGGTTTAAATTATTTTAGGAAAACGTTGGATTTACCACCCGAAAACGATGATATTTAAAAAATTACAAAAAAAATTGCAAAAGAAAAATGCGCCAAATTCTTACTACCATCGTGTTTGTAGTCACTAAAACTACCACCAGGCTTTGTTTTCGGTAGCGGTCTTGATAATACCCTGTATCAGATTTAATAAAGGTCTATGAAATTAAGTGTGAGTTTTCGAAATATACGTCGTGTCGTGTATCGCAATCCCAAGACATTTCGACTTAACACTAACTGAACAAATAATATACCACTTGCAATATCTACATTTAATGTGCAGATTTATTACAGGTTGTTGACCCGTATAAAGTTCGATATCGCGCAGGCTTCCAATCACCCAGCACACGTTAAATAACTCAGAGTTAACTGCGCTTTAGTTCGCTGTTTATCGCCTGACCTTTCATGCTCTCCTGGTATTTACCAAATGGCAACTGATGACACCGATTGTCAGATTCATGTCATTTATGATGCATTTCGCATGATTATCTGACAGAAATAATTAATTTAATGACACATACCCGTCAATGTGTTACACCAGAATAGACATATCGAAGAAAATATTTCTGCACTATGCAAGTACTAACCAGGACAACCCAATTACCTACACAGATTTTTTAACAGAATGTAGCGGTTCCTTACCATTGTTTCTGTTCATATCTCTCTCACTCTTATGCAGCATACTATCTTCTCTCTCACTCCACCGGTTTCCTGTGCCTGGTAGGTACGTGCACAATGCGCTAAGATTTTATACTTGATGACCGTTCCAATTTAATATATGAACCGGTGATTGTTATATTATGCGTTTTGTATTGTGTTCAATTGGCTTATATAACTAGTGCAGTATAACCGCTGTTATTTATTTCACTTGTTACCTCGTCACCACGTCGATACTCGCTCGTAAAAGAGAAAACCTATCGCTTTCTTAGCTTCCTGTTTGAAGCTCGGTGGTTTCTAGATTGTATACATAGTTTTATTTTGTCGACTCGTTGATCTAGCGGTAATTAATGAAGCTGTGTATCATGCGAATTTGCGGTCGATGTCTTGGTCAAACAAACTTATTAGCGTTTTTCGGTTTTTTAAATGTGGAATCTTTCCTGCCTCGACTATAATATACCGGGTATCTCAAGACTGCTACCGAAAACGAAGTCAGGTGGTAGTTTTAGTGACTACAAACATAATGCAACCAGAAATTTCGAAGAGAAACGCCACAATTATTTTTTATGATTTTTTAAATATTGTCATTTTTGGGTGGTAAATTCATAATTTTTGCTAAAATAATAATTTAAACACTTTGATACCTTAGATTATTTATAAATAAAAGGGTATACACTATTATTTTAGGAAAAAAAATATTTACCACCCAAATATGGTCATAGGAAAAAAATAACAAAACAAAAATTATCGCTTTTTTTTTGCAACTTTTTCTGTTGCATTGTGTCTGAAGTCGCTTAAACTACCACCCGGCTTCGTTTTCGGTAGCAGTCTTGATATACCCTGTATAGGTTCGCCTTCGACTACAAGTATCTCGGAGAAACATCTTCTAAAATGTAGCCACAATTAATTTCTAATTATGCTTATTGGTGATAGTGATGAGCCTTCGTATATACTCGTATGTTGAGGTACAAATAGTAGGGTTATTCCAGGCTGAATTTAAGCTGTTAAACGGCGTGCAATGGTTGATACGCGACGCGCAATGATCCTAATTGTCCATGCGTGAGATAAATATATACAGACTTGGAAAAATAAACTCAATAACCGCCCACTAAATTACTCCATACTACCCCCAAATGGAGCCCCATTCATTTAACACACGTTGCCCACGAATTATCGGCAAAATAAATTTCGTACAACTTTTGCCGGCGCGTTTTTTTTTTTAATTTATTGAAATAGGGTTTTCGTAAATCATCGAGTATGGCGACCGGCTCTATTGCGAGCACGCGTTCTGTGTTTTATTACCATTGAATTATAGACTGGACATTGTGTAGCAAATCCCTGCGCGCATACTAGGTACTCATTAAAGCGAAAGAGAAGATAGTGTGACTTCATAGGAGTGACAGAGACAGACATTAAAACAACGAAAGCAGCTGGAAGTTGTAGGGCCACGCTGTTGTCAATCGCGAGTCACGACTCATGAATAGGCAGACTCGTCCAGGGCGCCACCATGTCACAGGTGATCCTCTTAAAGCGACAGGTTAGCCATCGCGTTTCGTTCGGTAATCACTCACCGATGCCCAATAGACCTTTCCTCTTCCCACCTTTTTTCTTACCCACTCTCGTTCGATTTGATAGGCTGGCAACACAACGATCCAAGCGTTGTGGATATTCATGGGCGGCAGTTTTCACTTACCATCAGGTGACCTGTTTTCTCGTTTTTCAGCCCTACTTAATAATAATATGGGTAATGTATCGAAAGTTATATGCATTTTATTTGGATAAGCCTCTCTAGTATGACTCAGTGTTTATAACTGTTTTTAAATTTGTGTGTACACCCCACGCGGCGCCCTTATTGATGGCAGACGTACGTTGCAGCGGTGCAACGATTTATTGCTTGATTTTATTTGGATCGTATATAATTTTGTCTCCATGGGGAATAATATACATACGTGTGATGGTACAGAATCTATAGTTTGGTACAGTCAGCAACATAAGTCGCTGAACACTTCACAATTTTTGATAACCTTTTTATGAATTAAAATTTGTACGTACTACTCTGTAGTCGTAAAATATAACGAACTAAAGTCATCCACGCCGAGAAGTGCCGTACGATATTGAAAATAATTATTATTTTGGATGATAAGACAATTCCAAATCTCGTGAATGTGTAACGACTTATGTTGGTGACTGTACATTGAAATGAATGTACCTATAATGTTTCTCACATTCAGTTGCGATGATAGGTGCCGTCTAAATGATAGTATTTTTACAGGATATATGATAAAAATATATTTTTTCTTTTAAAATTAAAGGGTTAACCCCTTTATTCTCATGATAAGTAGATGTTAATAAATGTACCATATTAGGCATTGAAAAATCGGATCAATATAATATTGATTAGGGGCTGGGTTACTTACTGGATTCGTTTTTCCATAATGGGGAAGATTCCTTTACCATGTAATCAAAACACGACTGATTATATAGAGTGGTTTTAAATTACAGTATACGAATCCATTTGACCCGAAATCCAAAGTACAGTCAGCAACATAAGTCGCTACACAGTCACGAGATTTGGAATTGTCATATCATCCAAAATAATAATT
This sequence comes from Hyles vespertilio, assembly GCA_009982885.2. Classification (NCBI taxonomy): domain Eukaryota; kingdom Metazoa; phylum Arthropoda; class Insecta; order Lepidoptera; family Sphingidae; genus Hyles; species Hyles vespertilio. The sequence goes on from CM042830.1 coordinate 13,528,872, forward strand.
ACTTGTTTATACTTTACGACTACAGAGTAGTACGTACAAATTTTAATTCATAAGGTTATCGAAAAATGTGAAGTGTTCAGTGACTTATGTTGCTGACTGTACAATCGCTATTGACTCGCGCCGGTTAACCACGTCAGGTTAACCAAACGTGCTTATTTACGGTTCACAGTTACCGTTCAACTGCAGTAATCTATGGTTTACTGTCATGTGGTACTTACTGCCGACACAGCCGTGTATGGAGTCGTGACGTCGGTATTTTTAAACTATGAAAATGCCAAACTGGTATTTTTTGCTGAATATTTAGTTCAGTTTTTTCATGATTTCTAAAAGTTGAGATCAGGTTGCCGACTGCCTTGGTGGCGTAGTTGTAATACAAAGCCAAAGTCTCGGGTTCGAATCCCGGGTCGAGATTCATTATCTGGAGTTAGTAATTCGTGTATAATATGGTGATAAGCTCGTCATATCACATATATATATCACATCGTAGGAAGGAACACCTGTATCAGCCCATATACGTCCCACTGCAGGGCACGGGCCTACTCTACAATCGAGAATACGATTGAGAGCGGTTAGGCCATATAGTCGACCACGCTGGCCTAGTGCGGGTTGGCGGACTTACATACCATAGAAATTCTTATGAATCCCTATGGTATGCAGGTTTCTTCACGATGTTTTCCTTCACCGTTTTAGTGCGTGGTGATTAACTATCAATACACACATGACTCCGAAAAGTCAGAGGTATGCCCTGGGATTCGAACCCACGACCACCGTGAACATGTTGGCAGTCGCGTCTAGTCCGTTTACCAACAGGCCACCACGCACTTTTAACAGGAAGGAACACACAAGGTGAAATGTTTTCTGAAAAAAGACATGAGTTTATGTATTGACATATGTTTTAGATAAAGTTACTGCACTGCATCTAATGGTAAGAGAAGTTTTGTCAAAAAAAAAAGATTGGTCCATGACAGACAATAACCTCTTAAAATAGTTCTTATTTTCGGCAATAATTTTGGAGTTTCTACACCAGCATTACGAGTATGTACATATCTACCTGGTATGAAAACTATCAATATGCTTAGATCCTGTTTGTAGTTTTTTAAATAACATTTTCATTGGCAATGATCACACACGTATCTTCGTCTTATGTCCTCAACGCAATGCGAAATTGCACACTCCTTGTCAAAACACTCAGACCATGACTATCCATTTGGAATTAATTAAATGCAATAAGATCCACGTTGATTTTAAACACACCAGTATTCTATAATTGCGATTGCTATCTTCCATTTAAGAGCGTATACACCTTGCGCGCAAAGTCAACTATAGGTATTTCCTACCCATATTTAAAAGACTAGTAAAGCAACATTATCTATCGCTGAATAATTGAAGACAGTGCTTATATTTTATTTATATATATTTTCCTATTTGTTTTTGATGTGGATACATATTTATTTTATTCATATGTATATGTATCTATTTTTTTTATGCATGTTGTATGAATGTGTTTTTTAGTTTATTTTATATCATTTTTATTACATATATTATGTATTTAGATATGTTATATATATATTGTCCTTTGACATCACGTACACCTCACAATACCCCACAGTTGTCTCTATTTTATCCATCCTATGGTTGGTTGTCTGGAAGAGATCGCCTCGAGCGATAAGACCGCCATTGTACTCTTTTCTTGCTTGTTAAATTGTGTTAATGTTATTTCCTTTTATTTACTGGTGTACAATAAAGCTTTAAATAAATAAATAAATAAATATTTCTTCGTTAATTTCACGCACACATAAGCGACCAAAGCTGTGTGCGTAGAGCTGCCGCGTCGGCTCGCTATACAATCGGCTCAAACAACTTTGATCCGTGCGCTTCAAATATTCAATTGAAATGTAACTGTAATATAATATCATAAAAATATTTTATTTGCATTATAAGTAGACAAATATTACTGTGCAAGCAAAGAATTATACAAATTTAGATACTAATCATATTTTCGTTATTATTACATTGTTAAGTTGCATTCAAATCAGTGTTCAATCAGTAGACACTACGGACGTTTTATTAATCATTTCGTGTTCGAACACATAAATAGTGTTAGGGGCCTTACAACCCCTTACAATTACGAAATATATTTAATTTGATATTACAATACATAACATAATTTTGCCTCGGAATTACATCCCATTATATTACCTGAAACATAATTTATACTCGGTTGGGCAGCGTTCGGGAAACTTCGCGACGTCTTCTCGTCCAAAATACCTCAGTGCCTAAAATCGAAAGTCTTCGATAGTTGTGTGTTACCAGTGATGACATACGGCACCGAGACGTGGCCTCTCACTGTGGGCCTCATTAAAAGGCTCAAAGTCACTCAACGAGCCATGGAGCGGGCTATGCTCGGTGTTTCCCTACGAGATCGAATCAGAAATGAAGAGATCCGTAAGAGAACCAAGGTTACCGACATAGCCCATAGGATTGGCAAGTTGAAGTGGCAGTGGGCCGGGCACATTGCTCGTAGAACCGATGGCCGTTGGGGCCGAAAGGTTCTCGAGTGGAGGCCACGTACAGGCAAGCGAAGTGTCGGACGCCCGCCTACAAGGTGGACGGACGATCTGACTAAGGTCGCAGGAAGTCGCTGGATGCAGGCCGCTTCCAACAGGTCATTGTGGAGATCATTGGGGGAGGCCTATGTTCAGCAGTGGACTTCCTGTGGCTGATATGATGATGATGATGATGATGAATTTATACTCACTACAAAATCATTGTATGTAATAAAAATAATTAAATATTTTACTACTAAAGTACTAAGATGTGGTAATCGCAGTCCGCGCGTGGCTATTTTTACTACGTACGGCAAAAATCGACTGCAGCTAGGCCGGAGCGACGAGCGATACGTCCTCCCTCTAGAAGGCCTTGCGGCGGTCTGATTTGAATTTTGATCCACGTCGGACAGCGTGTTTTATAGTGGTTTTTTAAATATTTGTAGAAAACATGAAAACTAATTTTGAGGAAAAATAAAAATGGTAATTTATTGATAAGATGTTCTTCTATTATAATATGTAATTGCTATAAAAAATTATGTACGATAAGTTGGTGAAAAAAAATATGTTCTTGACGAGAGTTTCTGAATAATTTCGCATTGTTTAAATTTTTATTTTTCAGGAACTAAACACAAAAAGATTATTTTTCTCAGCAAAATCCCTCCATAAGGGTCTTATTAGTCTGATAATATTTTTATTTTCGTCTTATATTTAGTGGTTTCGGATATCTTAAGCTTCTAAATTGCCATTTAAAGCCTAAATAACGAAACTTGTGTTCAGTAATCCGTATAGTACTCACAAATTATCCATCAATCTATAATGTTTGCCACCAAAATCCCTAGATGACAACCTTTTCTAAAATTAGTAATAATTATTTTTCCTTTAAATTGTTTATTGGTGGCTATTAACTCATTTGAAAAGTCCTGTTTTTAAGCCAAAAAGCGCGTGCAGGGTATAAACGCTCTTAATATTTTTCTACTTATTCAATCGTGTACCAAAAGGGAGGGAATTCTACAGTAATATCTTGTGTTATTTGCAAAAAAATACTAAGCTTTCAACAGTTTGGAAACAATCCTCATAGGAAAAGGTTTAAAATGATCGTGTTTTGACATAAAACTATTATTCACGGATTTTATCGCGGATTTATTTATTTTTAAATTTTTTAACTTCTCGGCCTTTTGATTACTTTGAAGCTTTTGTGGTTAAAGGGAGGTTTAATTTCAGTTAATCACGTAAATCTAAGATATCTTGATTAACATATTTTATCACTCCTTTTGTTTTATTATCCCTGGTGAGTATTTAAATTTCGTACAATGTTTTTAAATATTTGAAATTAGTAACAGAAAATAGTTATATTCAGCCCTAAAGAGTGTTGGTTTAATATCAACCTTTACTTGGCTTGTAGTTTCATAAGTAATTTGTACGAATAAGTGTACCTACATCTAAAAAAAAACTTATCCTATTTCAAATAGCGATATTTAAAATTAATTACTAATAATTAATAAATAAATTTAAGCATTGAAATAAATTTTCCTCGCGCCACAAACGTCATTTAATAATATATTTGCTAGACATGCAGCTAAACACACATAGCAAGGTGTTCATACAGTGTTGTCGCCAGTCGTCCTTATATTGCGTCTCAAGGCTTGTCTTGTAGGAAGTGTAGGTATTATCTAGTTATCTACCTTAAAGGCTGATGTAATTGCAAATGTATTTGTATATGTAGCGAGATCGCGTGTCTGCATTATGTGATAGCCTTTACGTAAATATGCTAAAGAGTAAAGACGAAGGTGCTTTCTTGTTAATGTCGCGAAAGTGACTGTGGTGCGTTTATCTATAGAGTAGATTAATATAAATTGAAATGATAACATCTTACTGAATACGGCTTTATTAAGGTTTAGTTTTAAAATAGATTGTTAAATTATGATGATAAAGTTTTTGAAACTATAAGGACATTAAATTGATTAATCGCGCTGCAAACCATAGGGCTGACACATTATGCTATTTCTGTCGATTCTTTACTTCTTTTTTTGATTCGCCTGAGATAACAATTACAGTGGGTAACACAACGTGATATTTTCCATTATGCAGCATAATTTGCTCTATAAATGAATATCTGCTGCCTACTGTAATATAGTAGGACATATACAACCGAGAGTAATATTGAGAGGAGTTACACCATATAGTCCAGCACGCTGTAGTGCGGGTCAGCGGATCTGCTGTCAAACAACAATTTCGAAAGCGTCCTTTAAATCGCTCGTTAAATCTATAGTAGAGATTAAGGATCACATGCATAATTCAAGCATTCCGATCAGCATTCCTAGTGGTGGATTGGCCAGCCCAGTAGGCTTAACGATAGCACGAGCCACATCGCGCCCCACATCTGCTGGTATGTGTGCCGACTGCCGATATACTCTTATGGGCTTATCTCGATAAACAGCCTATAAGTTATTGCATGTTTGAATCAGATTCGATAGCGATTATTGGATGTAAAACACGTCGTAATGACTCAAGGGATTTTCGAAGTTCCGGATCAGGTAATGTTTTATTGGCAGGCCTTTATAATTTTGTTTCCTCCTCGTTACGCTGAGTGACGTGACCCTAATTTTGTATATATATTTCCCTAAAAGTGTCGATTTGAAAATAATACTTTATTTGTATAGTACTAGTTGCAAAATAAATATCATAAAAATGGAAATTATGATTTGTTCCCGACAAAAGTCTTTGGCACACAAAGGCCTATATTCATCTATCTGAAGATGATGCTACACATATTAGGTATTTAATAAATATTTTACTTACATAAAAGTCATAAAAATCATATTTGATGGTAATACAAATAATAAGTCCAAGTTGAGGAATGTGATGTATGCAAAAGAATAGCAGATACTAGATAGTTATAGTCAATTGTATAACAATGTATATTGTGAGTGTTCATCATCCGCTAATGCGGTTAGCGCTGTGACAGTCACGATTTATGCATAAATTTCAATCCCTTTCGGCTTGCATATGCATGAGCCGAAATCCAGTTCTCGCGGATATGGATTTGATCTGTCCGTTAATTGTTTCTGACTTTATTAACATCTGCTGGGTTATTGACAATCGAGTTTATTAAGTTCCAATGCTACCGTCAAAGAAAGTAGGGTAAATTCGTGCATCACTTTAGCGTTAAATACTACGAAAATGAGTTGTCGTTGATACTATTATAGCACAATGTTTATATTGCTAGAATGTAACGCAAGTAAACCAAAACAAATTGTACTTTATATACCCAAAGGAAAAATGAAACCGTTCTTATTAGTTCTGAATAGAGCATACATGTCGCACCCAAAATACACGTGATTCCTGTAATGGGACATCTAAGCGATAATTAATTTAGGGCAAGGCTCCATATGATTGATTGCTGTGATAGCAAATCTTATTTCTCACACAGTTATCACCATCAAACGATTCTTCCATATTTGTCTTGTAAACGACATTTCTGATTACCATACATATATCACCAGCCATCCAATCCCCGTGACCCGTTTTTCCCATATCGCCGTTCCATCTGCCACAGTAACCACTAAATCCGAGAATCTACGGCCGCACGCTATTACAATATCTTAAAAAAGGCAATTCTTTTCACAAATGGCACCTTCCTGTTTCCGCGTAACGAGATTTATCTCTTTCAAAAAATTTTGTCCCACTTCCTGGTCTTTTACGCTCGTTTTGTATTACGCAGATTTCTAACCGGTGTTTACTATACGGATTTCACCAAGTATTAATAAAATATGTATTCTTTGTTCCAGGTACGGTGAATTTGTACGGAGTAATGGATTTCGAACGAGGAAATGGATTTCACGGTACCATCGTCGAGAGCGGATAATCTTTTAATCCTCAGTAGTAGTTAAGAGCGTATACACCTTGCGCGCAAAGTCAACTATAGGTATTTCTTCGTTAATTTCACGCACACATAAGCGACCAAAGCTGTGTGCGTAGAGCTGCCGCGTCGGCTCGCTATACAATCGGCTCAAACAACTTTGATCCGTGCGCTTCAAATATTCAATTGAAATGTAACTGTAATATAATATCATAAAAATATTTTATTTGCATTATAAGTAGACAAATATTACTGTGCAAGCAAAGAATAATACAAATTTAGATAGTAATCATACTTTCGTTATAATTACATTGTTAAGTTGCATTCAAATCAGTGTTCAATCAGTAGACACTACGGACGTTTTATTAATCATTTCGTGTTCGAACACATAAATAGTGTTAGGGGCCTTACAACCCCTTACAATTACGAAATATATTTAATTTTATATTACAATACATAATATAATTTAGCCTCGGAATTACATCCCATTATATTACCTGAAACATAATTTATACTCACTACAAAATCATTGTAGGTAATAAAAATAATTAAATATTTTACTACCAAAGTACTAAGATGTGGTAATCGCAGTCCGCGCGTGGCTATTTTCACTACGCGCGGCAATAATCGACTGCAGCCAGGCCGGAGCGACGAGCGATACGTCCTCCCTCTAGAAGGCCTTGCGGCGGTCTGATTTGAGCCACGTCGGACAGCGTGTTTTATAGTGGTTTTTAAAATATTTGCAGAAAACATGAAAACTAATTTTGTTGAAATATAAAAATGGCAATTTATTGATAAGATGTTCTTCTATTATAATATGCAATTGCTATAAAAAATTATGTACGATAAGTTGGTGAAAAAAAATATGTTCTTGACGAGAGTTTCTGAATAATTTCGCATTGTTTAAATTTTTATTTTTCAGGAACTAAACACAAAAAGATTATTTTTCTCAGCAAAATCCCTCCATAATGGTCTTATTAGTCTGATAATATTTTTATTTTCATCTTATATTTAGTGGTTTCGGATATCTTAAGCTTCTAAATTGCCATTTAAAGCCTAAATAACGAAACTTGTGTTCAGTAATCCTTATAGTACTCACAAATTATCCATCAATCTATAATGTTTTCCACCAAAATCCCTAGATCACAAACTTTTCTAAAATAAGTACAAATTATTTTTCCTTTAAATTGTTTATTGGTGGCTATTAACTCATTTGAAAAGTCCTGTTTTTAAGCCAAAAAGCGCGCACAGGGTATAAACGCTCTTAACTTTAAAACAAATGGTTTAAGTGTTTAAAGAGTATTTTGTGTCACTATATTGTTTTTTTTAAATACCTTAACAATTTCTTTATAACCGAATATTTTAAAGTACAATATTTCGAAAGTAATTAAGCTCATTTGCCGTTCTGGAATAACGCCATCTAGTGGTAGATATTTGAATTCAAGTCTTGATTAAATACCCCCAAGGGTACTTATAAAACGTGTTGCTAGAAGCTTAATATCTTCATATAGTATTTTAACACCTACTTGTAATTATCATTTTGCAGTATTGCCAGTGCAATGACACCAACAATTTGAACGTATATTTAATGTTATTGTCGCACTTATAGACTTAATAGAATTGAAAGGGATTTAGCGTATGCCATCATTTTGCAATGTTAGTGAGTGTAGTTAGTCGTCAGAGCAGACAGGTCGGAGTTGTTGAACTTTGCATTCGATGCTGTCTAGAGATGCGACGTCTAGATTTTATCTTAGACTCTCTAACATGATCTTTGGAAACGATTCTGTGCAATCCGATTTAACTGCGTATCGATTTGGTTGATTCGATTGGATTGCTAACTATTGAAATTTTACTTGGTTGAGCTGAATTGTTATGTTGATGTTGTTCGTTGGTAATCTTGATTTCGATAATAATTTCAGAGTGGGAGTTGTTGAGTAAAGCGCATTGTTTATGAATATATGCATTTTGCTTCATTTAGGTACTGTTTATATTTACATAGTCAGCCAAAGAATGTCCATTAAACGAACAAATTGAGACAGTTATTTTCTCAAATAATTTAAAAAGCGACTTGAAGAAGAGGCCCTTATCTTTCATTTGTCTATTTATATTGAAAAATGTTTTCATACCATCATAGAATTATTACTTATAGATGCGTTGGTAAATTCATCTTCTAGTTACTGAGATTGTCGATATATACCAAAACAAACCGCACCCCTACTATCTTGAGTCTGGATATACTGCTCCAGACTATTTTAATTGTTATAGCTTTTACGCCTATTTTATATTATTACTGGATCTTCGCTAGATCTCAGAGATTGAATTTAATGTGACAGACATTGCTTACGATTCGTTTTTGTTTTTATTCAGAGAAATTATTTGTTACTTTTGGTTGATGTTAATAAAGTTCACGAAGTGGAAAGTAAGATATATTTTTATTTTGCGTTATCAAGTTTCTAGTCAATACAATTTTCTAGCAAAGAAAATGGTAATCATTATCTAACTATTCATAAGATTTTGTTACGATATCTTCAAGGTTTATTTTCGAAGTAGCGCTTCTTTGTTTTCTCCTATAAAATAATATTATCATGCATTAACTTTTCTTCTGTGTTGTGGGTGTTCAACAAATACAAACTTTATATAACAAAATATAAATTATGGAAATTGCGAATATACATAGAACTCCGCAACTTTTTATCACTAAATAAGACACCTCACTGTGTCGCTCGGTCAATGATAAATGTAAATCATCTTCAATTAGTTAATCTCCAAAATCTTTAATTTTAAGTAAGAGCAGGGAAACAAAGCTGTTTACGATTGTGAGCTGTAGATATTTGCACGCGCAGTTAGCGTCGTGAGGAACTACCAAGGATTTGGAGCCATATTAACTTTACGCTTCACCTCGAGTAATGTATGTACTCATATATCAAGAAGATTACAACAAACACCATCATGATTTAAAAAGCAACGCTTGGCTTTGCACTGTGCTCGCCATCCTGAGGTATGATGTTCAAGTCTCAATATGTCCACTAATTACTCTGGGTACAATGTCCTTCAACACACAGCAGTGCATTTACACGGCTGTTTGGCGGGAAAGAAATAGATATCGCGGTGGTACATACATACCCATGCGGCCTCTTACATATGAGAGACCTCCCACTAGTAAAATGGTACGGGGGTGGTCGAGGGTATTTAGTTAATAATCGATTTATTATTTTAGTTCATGAATTTGTAAACTAAAATGAAAAGGGTATTACGCTGAATATTTTATCTTATGCAAAAAAAGCAGCAAAATTAGTTAAAGTACCTACCGTCTGCGAAATAAAAAATGTCATTAACTTTGTACCAGATCAAAAAGGTCCTTATTCCAGTTATTTACGTTTAACAAAGCCTGTACGAAATTGTGATAAAAAACATCAACTAATATCAAACAAGAGTGGAGCAAATAAAGTGAATAGCGAAGCACTCCGGTCAAATCCAAAGTGAAAAGTGAAAAAAATATATAAACCCTTTGAATTTAACAAGTGGTGAATATGGTCAGTATTTAGGTAAAACGTTATTAAACAAAGGCAGCAGCACTCAGGTTTTATCGTACGGGCGGTGTGTATAAAATTTAAATAGGCCGCTTTACGTGATCCCCTGTACGTATGCGAAACGGCCGGCGACCGAGCTCTCTCATTGTGCTTGTGATTTTAGTTTTTGATTCGTGCCATTCAAAATACTCAGCTTTGTATTGTTTAAAATCACAGGATTTTGTATTTAATCATTTTCATTTCTGTTGTTAATGCTTTAGAAACGATTAGTTTGTTTACATAACTTGTATGTACAAAGACAATTACTGATACAAATAGTAGTTATAGCCTCTCACGAACAACTTTAAAGCATGTATCGCAAAATGCGTTACCGATCTCTTGAAATGGAAGGGGAAAGAAAAGAACAAACAAGCAAACAGGGCGGGTATATTAGGCGCTGTAACATAACATGTATCACCCTTATTACCTAACAAAATGGAAAAGTCAACACAATATATCACCCTCCCCTTATCGCAATAAACAACCCTGAAGTATTGCATATTACGCGACATATTTACCCCGAAGCAGACGTTTATATTGCCTTTCCGAAGAATTAACTCCAAGCGGCATCTCCAGCCATATTTCAACGCATCAAATTGACTGAGCGGCCATTTCAGATAATCATCCACTCGGGTGATTTTGGAAATTGTTTCTGCGGGTCGAATGCGGTGAATTTGGTCTTCTTGCCAATTCGAGACGTTTTATTTATGCACGTAATTACGGCAATTGATGATTGGATCGTGCATTTGACCTTTTTCTATTAATAAAGGTATTTAAAGCTTTTTCAAAATTGTGGAGTCGTGAGTGCTTTGCTAGCCTTTTAAATGAGATAGCGAAATGGAGGAACGAAGGAGAATTTAAATTTGTTGGAGCTTTGGCATTCACTCTAACTGTAATAATGTAATTACTTCCTGGATGTAACTTATTCCCATTAGCCGGGATAACGACAACCTTATAGGATGATGGGAATTCTACCTCGTGACCCATGCAAGAGACTCGGGATGCGAATTTGAGTGTATTTTCGGTTTCAAACAGACTGGTATTATTGTATGTCTGTCTCTCTCTCTAGAGCCACAGGAAGTCCACTGCTGAACATATAGCCCTCCCCAAACGATTTGAACGCCGTCCTGTTGTTTGGATTAACTTGTTTTTTAAATTGTATCTATATTAGGGTTGAGTTGCACTTATTATCAAGTGCAATCACTTAATCGTCCTATATTTACCTCAAATTAAGCTGAGAAAAGACCTTTAACCGTTTATACATCTACCTCTCCATACACCCATTGAAAATAAATAAGTGCAAGCATGAAAATAAAAGACAACAAACATCAGATGGCAAAGAACGGAACATACGAAACAATCAACCGTCCAGAGATAACCCTTCGCTTTAAACAACAGCCAAGTTTTCTTGTTAAGTTTGCAGATAAAAATCCACCGGAGTTGAACATTACAAGCTGTGTTGAGTAACGAGGATTCAGGAACGGCGCAGATGAGAGATAATTGTGAACGTCGGGATTTACCTCGTCTTAAGCACCTTGGCTTGGAGATTTTGAGAGTTGTTATCAATTTTAATAAGAATGTATTTAAGTTTTTTTGATGTTTTAATATTATGGTTTGTTTTAAAGATCGTTTCACAGTTGGTAGGAGCTAAGAAGTAAACTAGTGATGCCATTTCACTGGTTTGACGATTGAATCTAGAATATTGAAAGAATTGTCCAATTCTACGGGAAACTTAAAATATACAGAATGATTGAAATAAAACTATTATTTACGGATTTTATCGCGAATTTAGTTTAATTTTTTACATTTTTGACTTCCCGACGTTTCGATTACTTTACAGCTTTCGTGGTCACGGGGCGGACTGACCACGAATCTATATATTAATACGTGATGCAAAAACTTTGGACTCCTTTTTACGAAAATTGCGCGGACGCAGGAGCATAAAATTTGGCACACTTATAGTTTATGTGTAGGAGAAGTGCAGAACGCTAATATTTTTCAATAATAATGCTTATAAAGTACATTAAATCAATAAAAAACACATTACACACACTACCATGCATTTCACACACACATACATACACAAATATTTGTATACTATACACGCATACATACTCTGGTGTCAAATGGTTTCTTTTCTTTTTCATTTTGTCTATAGACATAGAGTACTGACATAGACATATAAAAAAAAGTTTTATTTGCCACATTTAATATAAAAAAAGATTTTAATAATCATGCATAAAAAGTACATTAAATCAATAAATAAAACATTACACCATTAATTAACCACCATGCATTTGAGTTGTCACACGCATACACAAGTATTTGTACACGTATACATACTCTTTGGTCAAATTGTTTCTTTTGTTTATTATAGACATAGTTGAATGGTTCATTTGCCAACAGGCCACTGCACAAGTCACATTGGATCTAATGAATAGACTATGATGGTGATAGGTGGGGCACATAGAACGAATGAGCATGGAATATAGTTCTGAGCTTGAATGCAGAAATTATTCAGATTGGAACGTCTTTTTGAAGCATAGAAATTGTGTTGAATTGCGTTTCTAGAAACTGGTATTACTTGCTTTGAAAGGACTTATAAGCTCAATACATTCACGCGATATTCTGTGGTATTCATGCGTTGAGTATCAAATTCATTATTGTATTGATTTATAGCGTAAAGGTGATGTAATTCTGACTTGACGTGGCATTCTATCAATTCCGAGAAATATGTGCATAAGTAACTGTACTCGACTGTTCCTTTGAAATACGCGCGATTATAATGAGATCATTCGTTTTTGTTATGAGATTATATTGTTTGTGAAAGGGAAGATATTATAACCTCGACTAGACTCCTAGTTGTAAACTGTTCGTAGACAAAACTATACATAAGTTGACAAGCCGAACAAAGCGAACACGCTGGATCATATCTAAATCGATTATAAACTCACAAAAAACATGTGGACAAGATATACAGGGTATATCAAGACTGCTACCGAAAACGAAGCCGGGTGGTAGTTTAAGCGACTTCAGACACAATGCAACAGAAAAAGTTGCAAAAAAAAGCGTCAATTTTTTTTTTGTTATTTTTTTCCTATGGCCATTTTTGGGTGGTAAATACATTTTTTCCTAAAATAATAGTATATACCCTTTTATTTATAAATACTCTAAGGTATAAAATAGTTTAAATTATTAATTTAGCAAAAACTATGGATTTACCACCCAAAAATGACGATATTTAAAAAATCATAAAAAAAAATTGTCGCGTTTCTAGGCGAAATTTTTAATTGCATTTTGTTTGTAGTCACTAAAACTACCACCCGGCTTCGTTTTCGGTAGCAGTCTTGAGATACCCGGTATAATTTTTTCGGTAATTGTCTGAAATACAAGAGTGCTTGAAGCTAATGAATTTTCCGATCGATAGCACCGCAGACGCGCAGCGCTACATAAAAAGCAGACAACATTGTTTACTGAGACGTAAAAACCGTTTCGTGTAAATAGCTCACTGAAAGGAAACAATAAAAAAACAGTCTCAACGAGTGTCCACTCAAACAACTGCCAAGCTTCACACGCCTTGATATTGTAGTTGTTAATTAAAACACAGTGTCATTTGCCCCCATCTCCCCTCCTCCCTCCCGGGAACTAAAGCGATGTGACATAACTCCTCTCTCCCCTTCTCTCCCTCCCGGGTCGTTTTTACCCGGACACCCGTCCTCGTAATGTACGGTGTTAAAATTCCTTGCGCCTCACGTGTTTCGCGTTACAGCATCGAGTTTGTCAACTATTTTTTTTTGTTTTATTTCGTTTCTTCTTTTTTCGTGCCAGTGACAAGTGCGAAGAATAAAATTGGGTTATTTTTTGTTTTGTTTTATTTTTATCGGAAGCTCTATGAATTCTTTTTATTGTTTTAATATTGGAAAGTTTTTGAGATGAAACCAGCCGAAGGCTTACGTACCTGATGGGCTGACCATTGACGCTGAAAATTCTTGGGCATCTAGGATTCTTTACTGGTTTCTAAATAGAAAGTATATTTATAGGATTCAGGAAGAGTGAAGCGAGAATATGTTGAATAACAACAAATTCCCTCATACTACAACAGTAGGAAAATGTAGTTTAAATGAAACTAGTTGTAACTAGCAATTAAGTTTTTTTTAATCTTTGACGCAAATAAATTATCATATTACTATTATTTCCTTCGTAGTTTATTGAAATACATTACCCCGTGGCGTGTGAGTTGCGACTCATATCAACGTGTCGCGCTGATCATGGTAAATTATTCAAATTGCGTCTAATTGCAGGATTTATCCGCAACAAGCAGTTTCTGCGTCGCTTTTATACTGTTGCTTAATTAACTTACTAATTGCCAATTAGTTGGCGTAAGTTTAATCCTCACTCAAATAATTTATATCGTATCTGATATAAAGTTTGATGGAGCAATTTTTTAATTATCGAATTTTAGAAATAGTATTTTCCACGATTTTGTGAAGATGAAAGGTTGCAGGAAATTGAAAAGCTTCGGCATCGGACGGCAGTCCCATGCCAATGGAAACAATTATGCCGGCCTGCTTAGGTGCCTCTTCACACCACGACGGAAGGACCCAGGATTGTAGGAAGGAGGGAACACGTGCGCCGGCAAACAATTCCACAGCCTGACGGTGCGGCACAGAAACGAATTGGAGAACCGTTTGGTTCGCGCCGGGATGGTGTGGACCGTCAAGCTATGGCTTCGCAAGCCAGCACGCGTGGTTCTGGTTAGGAATGGAGAGGAGGGGAGCAAGTTGAACAATTCCTCAGAGCACTCACCGTGATACAGGCGGTAGAACACGCTTAGAGAGGCGACATCTCTCCGGAGTTGTAGCGACTCCAAGTTGCTCGTAACGTCTGCATCATTCACAATGCGGATGGCCCGCCGCTGCAATCCATCCAAGGCATCGAGCAGGTACTGGGCGGATCCATCCCAAAGGTGCGAGCAGTACTCCATACCCGGCCGGACCTGCGCTTTATATAAGCGGCAAAGCTGACAAATAAGTCAAAGTAGAAATCATTTGAAATGGAAATAGTGGAGAATCATGATGAAATTCATGAAATATATGTAATTTCCACATTATACAAGCCTTAAAGGACATAGGCTTGTTGTACGATTGAGAAGACTAATACTTAGTTCACGTTGTACCGTTGTTGATTCCACATAGAACAAATTTCGAATGAACTTCAAATGCGTTTTTCACCCCTAAACGTATTGCATCCCCAATCCGTCTCACTTTATCGTGCGCCGTATATTTGCCAAGCCGATACAGTCGTGTCTGCAACAAACAGCTTCCGTTGAAAAAAGAGCGATGCCCCCTCGCACGGACGGTTTAGAAAAACATCAATAAACTGAGAGGAAATGGCGTCAAATCGCTCCGACGCGACTACACGCACGCAGGTGACCCTGTGCCAAGGAGTGTTTGCATTTTCCACTTGCCTCGCGAGTTACTTGACCAATTGATTGGCAAGTGGGGCTGTTTGAACTTTTGGGTTGTTTCTGTTTCAGCCAATAAACGTCTCACTGCAGGGCACGGGCCTCTACAATCGAGAGCACGACTGAGAGCGGTTAGGCCATATAGTCCACCGCGCTGGCCCAGTACGGATTAGTGGACTATGGGTTGTTATATGCTTTAAAAAAGGAAATAATATCAGAATGTCTAACAGAAGAACAAATATTCATAACTGGCTACTCTGCATTTATGTAACGTCGTCCGGATAATGTATCGACTAGTAATATACAGTTATTTCTAGTCGCTCAACAGAATTATGCGTGGCTACTTCATTGCTCCTTCACGCTGTGTACGGCAAGATGATAAAATTTAAGGGGATGCGTGTACCCGCAAACTGTTGCACAGTTTAAAAGTGCAGCCGGAGTACGTATAAGACAATCTTTGT
The DNA here is from genome assembly GCA_009982885.2 of Hyles vespertilio. NCBI lineage: Eukaryota > Metazoa > Arthropoda > Insecta > Lepidoptera > Sphingidae > Hyles > Hyles vespertilio. The sequence continues at coordinate 13,544,774 of CM042830.1, forward strand.
TCTAGTCGAGAGAGAAAAGACCACTATGGCTCTATTAACCTGCACTTTATGTACGACAGCTGTTTGGTGAATCTTTAAAATTAAACACGTTTTAGCTATGTTACATAATTAATTAAAGTAAAATCTTATAATACTTTTTCTCAACATTAATGGCAACGCTACATTAAAATTTAAAGCCTATTAAGCGTCAAATAAGTAGAGGCACTAAAACCATTTTGTATCTGTTCATAATTAATTAAGCTGAAGAAAACTTATAAATAAGCAGTATGTTGAAGTTTGAAATAACTTTCTTCATGGGCGTCAAAGCATGTGCCTTCTATGTTTTAAACAGATTTAGACTTTAAATTAATTTGTAGTTATTTGAAAGGTTATGAATATTATTAGCTTTTGTGAATTCTTAGTTAGAATACAATTTATATATTTTTTTTATTATATTTCACTGTAGAAAATGCGTTCTATGTAGCGTCAAAACTTATAACGTGAACTTTTTTAGCAGTCTTTAAGTTCTGCTTAGTGTGTACCGCAATCATAATTCTGTGCACATATTTCACTTTTGTATAGCGTCTAATTCTGAAAATCACATTAAATTATCATTGACATGAAAAAAAACGACATTATTTGAGACAGTTAACCACGTGCGTGTGTTGCCGCGATCCGCTGATGTATTTGTGTCGACTGGTAATAATGAGTAAATTAATCTTGTAGGCCGATACTTCACTCAATACTGCATTTATCATCATGTGTTTTTGTAGTAACTTTCCCATGCCAGGAAAAAAAATCGTGATCAAGTACTCGTTCCAGCAACACAAACGCTCCCTTCGCCGCGTCACGTTGCGCGCCTCGGTTTATCTCGTGACAAGGGTACAACAATGATCAGAACATCTGCACGGAACCCGACTGCCGACGCAACACCTATTCTATCGCGTTGACTTAAACTTTGTTATAACACTTAATTAAATTAGTTTACACCCCCCCCCCCTCCTTCCCTCCCGTGCCCCGCTCACCCCGCGTTTTCCCGCAGGGCTGCCATTTTAAACTTTCACATAATAAAAGTTACTAGAAAAATATTTATTACAGTAATAAAAATGTTTTTGCGTGGCCCTCGTGATTTATTCGAGTGATATTAGTTTTGTAAAATTATTTTATTAGATGCCGAGTTTTGGGGCTTTGTTAATTTGTTTTTTGTAGGATGACAATGAAGTAATTGGTATGTGTGTCATTTGCGTTTTGTTTTTATAACGCATTTGTAGTACCACCTTTGTTGCATAATTAATTCACTTCCTTAAAATGTTAATACATATTTTTTTTATTCACCTCAAGAACATGCAATTAAATCCGATGCAATGGTAAATCGATGAGTCATTGAAGCAGAGATTTTATACTCTCAATAATTCTTAGCATAGACCTGATAAATGGATGCCATCAAAACATTGAAATCAGTCGCGATATATGTAAAAGCTGGGAACAGGCAAGGAGTAAGAATAACGGAATGCCTTTAGTTCGCTTATCGTTTTGTACGTTTTTGCATGGTTGCCTTAGCGACCTCATCAAGGACCTAATGAAGCTATTAGCTATTAGCCATAGCCATTTATTTTCCACATTGAGTATAATTCGGTACACGTCCTTTTAGGTGAACCTAACCCTGGTTAAGTTAGTTCATCTAGATCAGCACATAAAATAATGACAACCTAAGACCAACGACTGAACAAATCTCACAGAACAAAGGCGCGAGTTAATTAAATCCTGTAGTGGCAACCCTGGAACACTCGCGTAATTGTATTCAGCTTTGTGATCCATGTGTACCTTATAAATATATTTACTCATTGAAATACTGAGTAATCCGCACATCTAAATCTCAAATACATCTTGAGCATACAAAATTAAATAATAAATTAACAATATTTTTTTGTATGATACGTAAGTACTGCTAAGTAAAGTACGGCTGCCTAGGTCGTGTAGTTGAATTACGGTACAATTACAACGCTGTGGTGTCCGGTTCGAATCCCGGATTGGGTAAAGTGATATAGGACTTGATTCGCTGCTTTAATTTGATAACGACATATCTCAAAAATAAACTTTTTTCAGGAGAGCAGTTTAAATAAAACAAAAGAATTAGTTATTTATATATTTTATTTTAATAATGACAACTCTGAAAGTTGCTGAAATCAACGTATAATCTATCAAAAATATGAGTTTTATTCACATAGTATTTTAGATTAATTTGTGTTTAATGGTAACATTATCATAAAAATACACATTTTGTTATGTGCCACTATCAAATTAAAGCAGCGTTATCTTAAAAATGTTGAATTAGATCAATCAATAACAAATATTGTACAATAAAAACGGAAGCTAATGAAATACTGCATGCTGGCAACCCTGGTACACCCCGTGTCTTTTGTCCGGGAACCTATAATTGTGTTGAGCAACTTTTGAATATATTACTGCTAACTCGCTATGTGGGGCGTCTTTGTGCTTTCTTTGAAGAGTTAAGCGGGTCGCGGGTATTTGAAGTGTACAACAACGTGGATAAGTTGTTGGGCCAATACTTCTGTGTTGACCAACAGCTTAGAAATACCTAATTTTAATGTGTTAAACATTTAAGTGAGGCTGTTTTTAGTTTCGATTTAAAGGGTTAGGTTAGGTGACTAAAGCTTAATTCTTAAAAAACCGTTAGCTTTTTCATTGTATAATGAGACTGTATCAATCCATATTCACCCACTGCAGGGCACGAGCCTCCTCTACAATCGAGAGTGCGATTGTGAGTGTTTAGTCATTAGTGATATAGTCCACCACGCTGGCCTAGTGCAGGTTGGCAGACTACATACCATAAAAATTCTTAGTAATATAATGTAAATATACAGGGTATATCAAGACTGCTACCGAAAACGAAGCCGGGTGGTAGTTTAAGCGACTTCAGACACAATGCAACAGAAAAAGTTGCAAAAAAAAGCGACAATTTTTTTTTTGTAATTTTTTTCCTATTGCCATATTTTGGTGGTAAATACATTTTTTCCTAAAATAATAGTGTATACCCTTTAATTTATAAATACTCTAAGATATAAGAGAGTTTAAATTATTATTTTAGCAAAATCTATGGATTTACCACCCAAAAATGACGATATTTAAAAAATCATAAAAAATAATTGTCGCGTTTCTAAGCGAAATTTTTAATTGCATTGTGTTTGTAGCCACTAAAACTACCACCCGGCTTCGTTTTCGGTAGCAGTCTTGAGATACCCGGTATAAAGAGTAAGGTTAGTAAATTATCAATGATCTTAAATAAATATTATTGTGATACTAAGAAAGCTAATTTGGCTTGTAAAATGCGACGCTATTTACTGTTCTTACGTTTCGTACGTGTTAGAAAACTTTATGAATATGAACCCATAGCCTAGCACAGCATATATACATAGGTAGCCCATAAAAAACATTTTCGAAAAGTGGATTGAACCCACAACCCCTAGGGCGGAAAGCTATCTTGCAAACCGCTACGCCGCAACAAAATTTTAAGCCGTGGCATTCAAATGGTTTCGAACGTCGCGTCGGATAGCGCTGGTTTCCGATCCCGCAGAGAATGCCTCTAATGGGCCGCGTCGTTTGTGGCTACATACCGGGAATCGTTTCCCAAATAAGTACCTACTGTTTAGGGACGCTTAATTTTGGTACTGAGCAATTGAAGTAAATTATTGGAGATTTTTGGCGTTGCTCATCCTGGCTGCGTAATAGAACTTTAAGAATGTTTACATACATCCATTAGAGGATAGTCAGATGTGATATTTGTACATATATATTTTTATTCTGATTTGTCTTAAGATAGTTATGAACATATATTGTGTGTTTGACGCTCGTGACATCACATCACGGCCACACGGAAGACCAGCGCTGGTAACACCAGCACATGCTGAGTGTGTTCCGTTTTTGTAACGAGCACTATTTGTATTATTTATACTATAATATTTTGTTTTTGTAATTGCTACTTGTTACAAATAAATAATTTTCTTTCTTTGTTTCTTTCTTTCATATAATCGTCACGCCAGTGTCAAATAGGGGTACGCAGAGACTATGTACCGCCAATTTGCTCGATCCTGACATATCACTATCGATTCATCCACTTTCATCAACCTCTTCATGCATTCACGTCGGTTCAGGGTATTTTTGACCTGTCCCTTGTTCAAGGTATCACTGATTTGGATGGTGTACGTTGATGCTATTTGTGACACCCATTTTTGCAAGACTAATTTACTTCCCAAAATGTAGGCATAACTGGTAATCGCGGATAACTCATATGATATTTCAGTAACCAATACTCACATGAACTGAAGTTGTAAACCTGAGAATCGAATCTTGAACGCATAGTTCACGGTACATACACGCTGCCAATGCAATGATTGCCAAACGGTAATGAAAACGGCCATTACTTAAGTTTAGTATACTCGTACTCTGTAAAATTCTCTCCGTATTTTGCGCCAAAGTATTTTACGGAACGTGTAAAAACCGATTGCAGATACCAGGTTTTCAAGCTTTTATTACGAAAACAAACTGAAGAAAAACTCTTAGCAAACTTCACTTGCAGTAACGAGAAATCATTACATTCAACAATTAACTGCCTGAAGCTCGAAGCTATTCATAATTTCTCCCTTTCCTTGCCCCCATTTTACTCGGAAGGGCTTAACGTGTTTTTTTTATCGGGCGGAGATAAAAAAGTCTAGTTGGAATATTAATGAACCGAACGTTTGTGAAACGATGCCATAGCAAAGCGGGCACAGAAGGCTTATATCGTAAAGATAGAGAATACCAATAACGCAAAGTTTTCTTTTATAAGTTGACAACATTCATTAGATTTAAATAAATTTAAACGAATACTGGGCTACCCATTGTACAGGGCAGCTATCTGCTCTCGAAATATAGAACTGAAGATTTTATAAAATCAGGTAATCTTCTCGTTGTAAGCCTTTTTTTGGTAACAAAAGGTCCGTCATTAAAATCTTAAATAATAAAAAGGACTTTGATACCACTTAACCTAAATACTCTAGTAAATATGGTTCAACTTGTAAAACCATTTGCTTCTAGTGCTGACCTTTCAAGTTCCTTTACAATTTTGATTTTTATAAGATTACAGTAAAATGGTTACAAACCATTTTATGTGAATCAGTCACATCTTAAGTGCGTGTTGTCATGATTAAGGTGAGCGCAAGAGTCCCAAGCACAGAGCTAAATAATACGTCGCTTTCACTTTGAAATTAATAGGATAGCGTTGAAGGATGTAACACGAATCAATTTGTATTCTTATTTGTTCCGCGTCGGTCTAATTAAATAAGATTAGCTATTCCAATTTGCACGTGTTTTAGTGAAACTCTGTTACTGTGTATATAATTAAAGCGTATTGTCTGTTTTAATTACTATTCGCTAAATTAAGGAGATAATTAACAAGGTATTCCTGAATTTATAATAACGTTCGTTGCTAGTTTATACAAGTGGCTAGACAAGTTTGGTGCGATGAAATCTGTTGCGTAACAGGGAGTAGGGACTATTTAATAACGAAGGATTGATTAAGTTATTTCGGTACGGAGTAACTGCTCTTGATTATATAAATCCTTCAGAAAATCTTTTGAAGCTAAAGATTTTGCTTAGGTGGAGTTCTAATTCGGATTTGTACGTTACCCCTCCTTTCTTTGAGAAAACGTACCAAAGATTCCTAGATGTCGTAAGTGGTAAGATGTTTATAGGCGGTAAGCTGAGCATTTACTGCCTTTGTTTATTTGTTTTCTTCTTTTAAGAAATTTTCGCTTCATGTCGGTCTCCTGTGAGTACCGTTCGAGACGAGCCTATCTATTCATGCTGAATCATGACTGACAACACCGTGGCTCTACCACTTGGCAATACTTTACCCCTTGGATGTAATGTGAACTGTATCAGCCCGTATACGTCCCACTGGAGGGCACAGGCCTCGTCTACAATCGAGAGTAGTTAGGCCATATAGTCCACCATGCGGGCCTAGTATGAGTTGGCAGACCTTACATACCATAGAAATAATTTAGAATCTCAATCATATGTAGGTTACCTCACGATTTTTACCTTCACCGGTATAGTGTGTGTTGAATGACTATCAATACACACATGACTCCGAAAAATTAGAGGTGTGCCCAGGGTTAAAAACTAGCGACCATAGTGAACTTTTTCTTTTATCAAATCACATTAATTGTCCGTTAGTTCAACATACATATCCATGCTTGTGAAAGATGCACCCAAGTGATCCTTCTGTAGTGACTAGACAAAACGCGGAATCTCGATTGTCCGTGCGGTATGTAGTCTGTATTCTGTATCAAGCCTTTGATGCATTTTAATTAACAATCGATCTACCAGAAGCGTCCGCGCTCACGCCCACTGCTGTAATTAAAACTACTAAGTTATTTACAGTGTAATATACTTTTAAATTGAATATATTCATATCAGTTAATCTATTCAAGCCACATACGATAGTACCGGTGGTAGGTCTTTCATATGCGAGGCGCCTGGGTAGGTATCACCGCAATGTGTATTTCTCCCGCCAAACAGTATCCCAAATGCACTGTTGTGTTCCAGGTCGAAGTACATTGTAGCAAGCGTAACGGACATATTGAGACTTAACATCTTATGTCTCAGGATGGCGAGCTTTGTAATTCAAGGTGTTATTTGATTTTGCTACTGTTTATGAGCGATCGTATCGCTTACCATCAGAGGAACGGCGCGGCATTCTCGTCGCGCCCTTTATTAAAATAAAAAAAAACTTGAAGCTAAATATAAGTAGGTACAAACGGCAGCCCCATCGCTAGCGGCGATTTCTTCCAGACAACCTTTGGATTGGAATAAGTGAGAGAAGTATTACAAATCCATTAAATTGTATATAAAGTTTAAGTTCTATGTGTATTGACTTGTCATAAGAGCTCTTTAATTGCCTACGTGACCAATAAATACATTTCATTTCATTATTAATAATAATTTCATATGCTTTGTTTTTGTTCAAATCTTTCTAGTTTTTAGTTTCTGATACCCACGACACGCGACTTAATTGACCTTAATGTGGGGTCAGGACTGTTGAGTGCATTTATTTATTTATATCTAAATATGTGGACAATATTGTCGACTATGTTTCATTCGTGCTTTTCTAAGATAATTCTTTTAGAACAAAAATACTGGTTCACGCTTCATATAAATAAAGTATTTTTAATGAACCTCTAATATATTCGTATCCCAAGATGTTAACCTTCTAATGACGCGCAACTGACCGTCTCAACACAAAGCGACGGGCCAACAAAAAACAAACGAAAAAATGAACTGCAAACTTAGGACGAAATCCAGACACAAAACAAAGAGCACTACACCGGCTTACAGTATTTCTTTTCAAATACAAAAGGAATGCGTACTCTTGTGAAAATATTTTTTTATTTTTCTATATCGTCGTTTTCGTTTAGATATTATGTAGATACCTACGTATAGTGGGCGGTTATCTAGGTATCGGACTGAAATCAAATGATAGGCTTTCATAACATCATTAGTTTATTAGTTAGTTATTTAGGACATGGTATTTCCATGTCAAAAAAGGTTTTTTTTTTCGATGTCGATGCTGTGGCGATGTCTAGTCTAGTTATATCTGAAGCAGTTTTCAGGCTCACAACATGAATACCCGAAATGAATATTGACTTTTCACAGATTTGCATCATTGTCTAGTTTTATCCTGATTCGCCAAAGTGACCAAATTGTAGTTTCCTGAGAGTAAATATACCGTATAATATGGTAATATTTTAATCGTCACAATTATCTCACCATAACAATTAATGCACCGCGACACTTAAACTAAGACTAACATGACATAATAATACATTACATAATCACACATGAATGGGCAGTACAGTCGACGATAATTCTTGGCGAACATCCTCGTTTGAGTTTGGGCATCTATTTACATAGGTTTAGCATGCGCGGTACAGTCGCGAACACGTTGCATCCTGTGGCTTAGTCATAGTACGTGACTGTACTTGGGAGCGGGGAGATACCGCGGATGTGTGGTAGGCAGGGCCCGTGGCAAAATTCATCGAATGGGGCCCTCCGTAAAGGTAAAAATAAAACTTGACGTTGTAATTTCATTTTTTAAGGCGCATGGTGGCATGTTGGTAAACGGATCAGATGCGGCAGCCAATATGATAATGGTGGCCGCGGGTTTGAATCCTAGGGCACACCTCAGACTTCGGGGTCATGTGTGTATTGATAGTCAATCACCACGCACTATGAAGGTGATGGAAAACATCGTTATGAAACCTGAATACCATAGCGATTTGCAAGAGTTCTATGGTACGTAAAGATCGCCAACCCGCACTAGGCCAGCGTGGTGGACTATAATAGTTTAACCACTCTTAATCGTACTTTGGATCGTAGGGGAGGTCCATGCCCCGCAATGGGACTTATATGGGCTGATACAATACAGCGCAGAATTTTTTAATGACATGGCTTCATATTTATCATCGGATTTTGAACATAAATCACTTCATGAAATCTAAAAAGGATTCTCTAATAAGAGGCAAATCTCGATTAAAAAGTGCTTTTATAATTCCATTTTCATTTCTTTCAATCACACAGTACCGATAAACTTCACAAAATTGGTCTGTTTTATAAAAATCTTAAGTTGTATCAAATATCATGGAGTTTTAGGCCCAAAACAGTAATAAGCTCTTTTGTATTTTTGGATCAAAGTATTTTATCTGGCCCTTCGACTTATTTAACCATTCCTCTCAATCAGTATCATATTTAGTAACTGCTTTATTACGACTATCTGCGCTTTCTCTATGGCCACGAAAAGCTAAATTAGTAGTAACTTGGTGGAGTAAGTTCTTGTCGTCAAAAAATGTTTTTTTTTTATATGGATTGTTGCTTGTCATCTAATGTCCAATGTAACCACCATTGTTCATATAAAAGACACGAATTCAAGTGAATTTTCAATGTTTCGTGTCTCTTTATCGCATTTACGATTTGTGTCCAGTCGTCATAATCCTGTCGTCGCCTTGTCGCATCCAACATGTGGTAGCGACCTTTTGCAAATTGCTACTCCACCTAGCTGGAGGGCGTCCCACACTATGTTATCACATTACCACTATATTACTCCAACGGTTATCGGTTCTTCGAAAGATGTGGCCAGCACACTGCCACTTCAGCTTGCTAATCCTGTTTGCTATGTCTATAACTTTGGTTCTCTGTCCGATAAGCTCAATACGGATCTTATCTTCCAAAAAGACACCGAGCATAGCCCGCTCAACCACGACCAGAAGCTAGCACCGTAGATTGCACTGGTTGAAAACTATCATTTTCAAGCTTTTTGGCAAAGGTGTTAGGTGTCGAGAAGACTCGTAGCCTCTTTCTCAAAGTTTTTGCTACCTAGTTAAAGGGTCTGTCCTAGTTAAATATAATAGGGAATTACTTCAGCGGGTGGCCACATAAAGCGACAGGTCTTGGATTAAGGTGGTGGTGGATCATTACTTTGGTTTTGTCGAAGTTAACTTTAAAGCCTATTCGGTTTGGGGCTGTATCCAGACCGTCCAGAATCTGTTGCAGCTCCTCCAGCGATTCCGCCATCAAGACAATATGGTCATCGAAAAGTAGTAGGTGCGTTTGTTTATTATTTTATCTATATATTTTATTATTTATTGGCACTATCTCTTGAGGAGGGACCATTGGGTTTACAGTGAACCTTTCTCAATCACAAATCGTTTCAATTCGTCATATTTGATTTATTACACTTAACTGTAATATATGGAGATTTAATACTTTCCACTCCTAAATATGGTTCAATTTAAGGTTTGCGTGAACTTGGTTGTGGTTGTTTTGGGTCTGAATATTCTCTATCCTCGGGATTTGCTGTTATGGAATTTTTAGTTTCGTCCATTTGATCATTTCTGAAACTCCTCAATAAATTGCTCGTTCCAAAAGTACTGACTTATTTTGTATAACTTTTTTTGATCCCTTAAGGCTCCCTCTTTCTCTTCAGTTTTTCGCTACCTCTTTAATAATTTCTAGAAAAAGGCATGTTGCTATTTATTTGGAAAATAATAACTTAATATTCATTAAATTATAATTTATTGGTTTGTAACTATGTTTATACTATAAACAAAACATTTACATCCAATATGTCGGATGACGGTAATAAGATCCATTGTGTTAATTATTTAATTATAATTATCACCACACGTTATAATTAACGGATTAACGATTTATCCGAATATCTGCGACAACTTGTTACTTTATAGTAAACACGCGTATGTCTATGCTTCACTGCCGACTTCTGGATAACGAATGCCTTGCCTACGGTTCGGAGGCGGTTTATATTGCAAACTGTCATGCTCCCACTCTTACTCTGACTGTGGGTAGTGAAATAGAATCACAACAGGGTTTCCTTTAATAAAGTTACTTCTGCAACTACCCGTAGATTCCTTAGGGCCGATTTACAATTATTTATCATATGGGCTTTACACAAGAACACCCCGACAAATACATGATGAAATGTTTGACATGTTTAAAATGTAGTCAATTGTTTATTATTAATAATTTCGTTATTAATGTTATATTCTCCTCTGCTTACACTCTGTCGGGCTTGACCCCGAGGCCCTATCGAGCCAGGGCCCTGTCGGGCCTGAGACCCCGTCAGACCAGTGCCCTGCCGGGCCGGGGGCCCCTAAGGCCGGAGGCCCGTGGCATTTTGCGCACTTTGCTACCCTATTGGTTATACTGGTGGTAGACAGTATAAACATAAGGAGTTTGTTGAAGGGTTAGGATTGATAGAGTAAGCAGTTCGCCCGATAAGCAAGGGCGAAAGTTTTTCCGTTTTCGGTCTTTATAGTAGTAGAAACAACAAAACAAAGACAGAAAATCTCACCAATAACCAAAAAATCGCTTGTTACAGGAAATTTATGTGTAGAAAAGAAAAATATACTAGATTTGAAAATCAAGTCATTTTAGTTCTTACTATGGCTGTCGCTGTCTACTTGGGTGACCTAAGATTTTCAAAGCTCCGTAAGAAGCGTCTTTTATGTGCACTACCTGTTTCTCATTCGATGCGATTTTAAATAAAATCACATTGTGCGCAGTCATTTTATTGGTGGTTGTATAAAAATTAGAATTCGCATGAAAAAGTTAAAAGTTCAATGAGGAATCGGAGCGGAGTCGGAATAAGCATAATCCGTGCGAGCTGCCATCAGAATTTAATATTTGAAATAGTGACGGGGTGGATTTAACCGGAACAAACCGGAAAGTGCCCGCTATTCTAAAGATGGATTAATCACGGATTCCGCTTTTAATGAAAGTGGAAATTGAAAGTCCGAAGGTTTTCTTTTTTAATTTGCTCTTTCACGTCCATACATTGGACCTTTTGTCTTGAAAGCTTTTCAAAGGAGTTTTTGAAACGGCTTTTTTTGTCATCGCCCCGCCGTGATTTGGCGAATTTTTCACTCACATTCTCTCTGTGATTAATTTCACTTTGCCGAAATAAATTGTGAACTCGTTTTTGGACGATAATAGCCCATCTTGAACGCAAAGCGAAGTTTTCCTTCAAGTTACCCGCTTTCAGGACTTTGCGAATGGCTTGTTTATTTATTCATGTTTGTGTAATTTCCATTTATATGAAAGTATTTAATTTTACTTTTATTTATGTACGGTGTCGTCGTAAGACCGAAATTTTGTGAACTCATACTATAATACATACTTTTAGAGAGATCCCCTGGTAGGGCCACACGTTTTGATTATAGTGCAGACAGTCTGTTCGGCGTGACTTCTTGAGTCGTGAAACATTGGCTTGCAAGACCGTGTGCAAAAGAGTTTTAGTTGTTACAACACCCAGACTCAAATAATTGTGGTATACAAATATTTTGTGGTTCATATTAATCTCGCTGTAAAAATTAATTCATAGCCTTCAAAAATTGCTTCTCAACCAACTATATTTGACGGATATAAATATAAAACGAGTCTCCATCAGCTATCCTATCTACATCAGTAATTGTAACTAGTCAGACTAACCGTCTTCAATTTCACCGATGATCTAACGAAATTACCGGTCAATTTTACTGACTATTGTAATTGATCCGCAAAAGCCACTGGTGGTAGGTCTCTCATATGTGAGAGGCTGCCTGGGTGGGTACCACCGCAATGTCTATTTCTCTCGTCAAACAGCAGTTTAAATGCACTGTTGTGTTTCGGATTGAAGGACATTGTAGCCAGAGTAACTACTGGACATATTGAGACTTAACATCTTGTGTCTCAGGATGGCGAGCGCAGTGGAATGCCAAGCATTGCTTTGTAAATCAAGGTGTTGTTTGGTTTTGCTACTGTTCATGAGCGGTCGCATCGCTTACCATCAGGCAAACGGCATGCTCGTCTCGCCATACAATGCAATAAAAAAAAAAAAAAAAAAAAAAGCCAGCGCGTTTGACGCGTCGTGGGTTCACTAACAAGAGTTGTACCAGAAAGTTGTGCGGGTGCCGGGTAGTATTAAATTTTGGCTTATATGCATATTCATGGCGATCGAGCGATCATCCTACGACCTGTGGCTATTTCAATACGTTTTGGTACCGGAAAACTGAGCTGCGGTTTGCAAAAAAATTCCGGTCCGAATGAAGATTTTTTTTTAATTGTTGGCATAGGAATTTTACGCGTCTAGGCGTTTTTTTACGCTCGCTGCAAATTATATCGCACATTGCTTTGTGCGTTAAAATTTTTACAAACGATTTAAAAAAATATATATTCAGCATTTATACTCCTACCCTCACATTACATTCTTCCAAAACGCACAGCCTTTATGCAAAGTCACAATTTTCAAACTTACTGCCTACATAATTACCACAATTCAAACTATATTACTCTATCTTATAACCAAATAATTACTAAAATTGCACTAAAACGAAGCGCCGCGCCGGTTCAACTCATTGAAGTAGAATATAATATAAAAGCGATGCGACCACGGCGAATGCACCGCGCGGCAGCCCCGCTCCCGGATTAAACCGGCAATGCCCGACCAATATCGTAAACTTTAACGTACTGTATTAAAGTAATATTAAATTTGATTTAGAATTTAATTTCAGGGTATTCGTGCACTCGGGTATTGAGAGATTTTAAGTGCTGAGTTTAGTGGTGTTGGCTTTAGTTAGGAATATGATTATAAGAAGGCTAGTGTCGTTCAGTGATTCAACTTGGGATATATGGAAAAGTATTGAAACCGCGTATTTAATACTATCATCTGATAATGACGTAACAAGTGGATCATCGAAACTTATTCATAAATAGATTCATATTCTACATACATACATACACACATAATATACATAAAGTCACGCCTTTTTCCCAAAAGGGGTAAGCAGAGGTGTTACCCACGTGTGTCACGGTGATGGATACTCAGATTCATATTGAGAACTATTAATAAAAGGATGTCTACATAGACTTGATATTTGATAGCTTTTCATCATATAGCCATTCAAGTTACTGATGAAAGCAAAGAATTACCAATCTTTTCATCTGCTATAATTTCAAATTGATAGCATGTATTGAGGCATCGTGCAATATGGCTCTACGATAGCACTGGAGGATTAATTTGTATTAGTCTCGCTACGAAATTAATTTTAAAGGTATAACAGGAGACAGCAGTTTGTAATACATAGGTGTACTCGTAGTTATTAAGTCTGGATAATTGCGTCAGGTAACGAAAGATGAAATCACGTTAGTGAATTATCTAAACAAATATCTGGAAATCACTACCGGCAGCTGCAAATTAATACTTAACTTAATACTGAAAAAGGACTTCATAAGAAACCCATTTAAATACATTTGCACTGGACATAAAAGCAAAAGATATTAAAATAAAATATTAAGCTCATCAAAAGAGCTTACGCAAAGCTGATGGAGTGCGCGCCTACGCACCGTCAGTACAAAGGGCTTATCAATTAGCCGCCCCAATACTACTGTCCGTGGATTTTACGTTTGTTTATTGCGCCTACACAAAATCTGATAGAGTCAAATTAATCTACGATATATGCCGTTTGTATGAAATATTCGGTCTTGTGTATAGACATCTCACCCTTTTTGCGGGTGAACTGATGGTCTAGAAATGAGGGCAGATTTAACTTCTTTAGTTGATGCTGATGTTAAGTCAATGAACCAAAGTACAAATCGATGACTTAATTATCAAAATTCATAACTCCATTTTTATCAAAATTATATTTGAATGCCATCTGGCGTAAAATACTGTAGATCAAAAAAAAATATTGCATTATTTGGTTGAAAATGAGTTCACAAACTAAAATGTAAAAAAATATACTGAAGATATTTTTTTGTCCTCCTGTATAAATTGGTTGACTTATATTTACGATATCTGATAATTAAGCCATCTAAATATAGTATTGGTCCTGACAAATATCGAGGGCGTGGATTACTAATTCCATAAAGTCAAATTATATTTTAACTGTTAGAATAAAAGTTAATTGATATTCGTAGGCTGAGCTTTACTTTGAAATAAGGTAAGCTATTTCTAGATAGCACAGTGTCATGAAATATTAATGAAGGACAATATAACGATTAAATTATTTCATGTAATATATCCATCCTAATTTAGCATCGCTTCAAACTCTGTGCTTCAAACACGTATCGGAAACTGTCAGTGTGGTTGACTGAAATAGAATCTGAAGGGAACGTCGTATCACAAAATTCACTGAAGATTTCAAAGACATCCATCAAACCGCTTCAATAGACGTGTAGCAATACATCAAAAACTTCTAGATACATGCCGAAGAGTGTCAGTACAATTGCAAATAGATAAAAATATATTTCCAGCAAGTGCATCTAATAGCGGAGTGCTGAGGAACTCGCGTCCGGAGCGCGGAGGATGCGGACGCATTACTCTTGATGCAGTACCGAGAATCGAACCGTAGGAGTGTCGATCTGCTAATATTATAATTTATGTTTCTAATATGACTTTACTATTGGATTAAAGCGATAAAATGGTTATCTATATCATATCTGCTTTAAAATGTATTCACTTAACAGTCTGTAGAGTGACCACTCGGACACTTTTAGCATCCAAAGTATTTCCTGATAATATCATTTGAACTAAAAAATAGGCCGTTTTTTCCTTGATGGGGATTCCACATCGAACTTTAATTGTCATGTGACTCATGCTTGTGCCTACTAATATTTTACGTTCTTATCGATCCATATTAACGAGAATATTTGGAATTAATTAAGTCACAGCCGTGCTTAAAGGAATTGACCCTCAGTTTGATTCGAAGAATTGTCTCGAATAGTTGTCGCGAGGTCTAAAAACGATGAATTTATACATTTTTTGAAGCCAATATTGTGTCACACTGCTGGGCACAATATTGGCACCACTTTATTCCCCCGTTTGGCCCAGTCCTCGGCGAGCTCTTGCCATTAAACTCGTCTTGCACCGCATCTTCGCGAGAATCCAGCTTTGTATCCAGCCATACAATATTTAATTAAAATATGCAATTATAATGATATGTTAACTAGATGCAAACCAAAAAAAGCATCCAAAGGTCGAATCGATTTCCGCGACGGATATGACGTAGTTTCCCGTCGTATGCACAAAGCCTGGAATAGACAAGCGAATACAGACAAAAATAGATACGCTATTGATCGCGTAGACAATTGTACGGATGGATTTGAGCTGAGTGTCCCGAGTGAATCTAAACACGGCGAACATGTAGTGGAGACTCGGCGGCTCAAATGCTGGGATTTAATGGATATCCACGAAAATTCTACGGAATCAAAAAGAGCATTTCGTGTATTGGGTATTGAAAACGACACCGAAAGTTTTATTGAAATAGTGATGCGAGGATTGCAAAAGTGCAGTGAAGAATTATTTGAGGAATCTGACTAGTGTAAGGGTAAATGCTAATGATGATGGGTCTGTCTTTAAACTTTAAATATATTTACTGTTTCCTTCTCCGAGTCGAGTTCCTCATTTTGTTGTAGTAGCACACACCATGTATAAATTTCTCGCTAATGAGCTTGCTCCATCTGTATCGGGTTGAAGCTTAAGGAGTGATTTAATTATTTAAAAATATAATTGCACTCAAAAACTTAAACTATATCAGCCATTAAAAGATTTGTAAGATTATTATGTAGATATTTATCTGGATTTCACTTAATATCTTAGCTTTTATGTCCTCAGTATTCTCGCCACACACGACGACGAGCTCTAAAAATCCCTTTAAGATCATTTACGATTAAAATCACTTTTAGTAATGAGACTATTTCCGTAGCTCGGCGTCGCCGCGGTCCAGTTTTTCTCTTGAATCACCGGTGATTACGTATTTCTTGTAATACTCCGAGTGAGTCACGCTCGCCGGGACACGTGCCTCACACACAACTCAATTTTGTGTGAATAATAGATTGGATATTATGTCAATGTCTTGTTTGATGTGTAGGAGTATGCCAGTTGTCTAGTTCTTTATTTTTGTGGCGCTAGTTCGATAAATATCACGCTTAACAGATAAACTAAAGTGAAATAGAAACAATAATACGTTTTTTTATTAATACAAAATTGTTCCATTACAAGCAGATAACAAATTCAAAATCTACTTGGTTATATAATTGTTGTCTTGCAATAATTGCACTTTACAGTAAGTAATTCTTGCATTGTTATACCAGATTTCATGATTAATGGTTAGTGTTAGTTGACGCTTTAAACGAACGTGTAGTTAAAGCTCTTCCACTAATGAGTTTACATATCACACATCAAGAAAAGTATGGAGAACTACAATAAACATATCCAAAGCAACTAGACAACTTTGATACCTGATAGCAGTGCAATCAACGGGCACGTCCAATGAAAGGAAAAAGGGGAAATGGAATCCCGCCCGTAGCCATCGTTACGCCGGCCTCACAATGCGAAATAACAATGGCTCCGTCACCGGAGCCACGCGAAGGTTTGTGAAAGGGTTGAATTTTTGATTCAGCAGCTATTCTGTCATTATTTCGCAGTCTACTGTACTCTATACGGTTTGTGAAGGTTTAATTGTTACTACTGCCATTTGAGGACTGGGTTATCTTAATTATTACAAGGGATTGTTACTTGAAGATTGGATTTAGAGACGAGACGGCTGTGTACAGAGCCAGGAAAATGGTTAAAGGGATTATTCGTCCTCTGAATCTCACTGGTCGAAACAATGAAACAGAACGACTACGGTTATCTGTGAAATGATGAACATAAAGTACTATTCTTCTAGATTCGAATGCGAAGGACTATGTCAGAACCTAAATAGTACTTTTTTTTTATTGCTTTTAATGGCGAGACGAGCATGCCGTTCGCCTGATGGTAAGCGATGCGACCGCTCATGAACAGTAGCAAAACCAAACAACACCTTGATTTACAAAGCAATGCTTGGCATTCCACTACGCTCGCCATCCTGAGACACAAGATGTTAAGTCTCAATATGTCCAGTAGTTACTCTAGCTACAATGTCCTTCAATCCGAAACACAGCAGTGCATTTAAACTGCTGTTTGACGGGAGAAATAGACAATGCGGTGGTACCCACCCAGGCAGCCTCTCACATATGAGAGACCTACCACCAGTAGAATAATAATAGTAATTTAGGTGTAGTTTCTTCGTAAGTAAGAGGGTAAAGAAGTATACATAACCACTGACGGGATAAAATTCTTACTCATTAGTACCCACAAAAACTATCTTCAAATTCATATCCCCAGTAAGTTTCCTCAACCACGTCCTGACAGGTCAATCGATCCGCTAAGCGCATATTTTGACGGAAGCGTCTCGCAGCCGGTCCCACAGTAACATTGGTTGAGTGGCAGTTAATTTCCCCCGGGTCCTGTACCGTTGCCAATGATTTTAATTCGCCTTTAAACGGATAAAATTCACGTGAAACGTCGCCGACCAAATCGCGCCGCGCCTTCCCTCGGGACGGTACGGTTGTTGCTTAAACGTTATTAAATGTTGCGTCACTGTTTCTTACTATATCTACTACAGGAGCTGCTTAATTGGGTAGGTTTAATTGCTGATTGGCTGTAGGACGATATCAAAAGATGTGATATATATTGAGATCATGTTGAATCGAATCAAATTTACTACAATAAGCATTGCTCTGATAGTTTTTATCAATGGCTTGGTCCGATTTTTATCTCAATAATGTAGTTTTTAATACTTTACATAGCAGACATAACAATTGACATTAAACCGCTTCCGTAGCGTTCAGCGCTACATACACATAATCTCGCGTATACCCGGTATTCTGAATTTTTCGAACTATTGTTCCAACTATTCAAATAATACCTCGATTGGAACTAAATTTTATTTATTTTTGCTATATACTATATACACTTATTAATTGCTATTGTTTTCTCTTACTCAGGGACACTCAAAAAGGTTTGTTGGACTGTGTTTTTATTAGGTAGCCGGTAAAACCTATGTAGCTTATGTTATTTGCTATATAGTTCATATATATTTTTTTCTACTAGGGTGTGCAAAATACTTATTATTTTTCTCATAAAATACTCATGAATATTCGAGTAGGTAAATGTGATAGTAATTGTATAAATTAAGTTTGTGAAAAGGTCGGGATTACCAGAAATCATCCGAATAGTTTAATGAAAATGTGCAAAGTGAAATAGACCGTATTTAATCGTAGATGACAGTTATTGAGCACAATATAAAATAAACGCGATTTTCAGCAAAGTAACTAACGTGAAAATAGAATCAAACTTTCCAAACTAATAATTCTAAAGCAATAAAACGGATTAACATTATAAAGGCTTACAGAGATGTAAATGCAGTTTACAACGCTGAGCAGACGGAGCCAACACACGGAACCAATGTACCGACTTGGAAATCCCGAGTTCAAAGAGCAGACAACGGGGCCAGTGTAAATACTGCATTATTCAGCGGTCGGGACCACTTGGACGCCCTCCGCGGTCTCTAGCTCCAATCGTAGTGATATGGAATGGGAGTACACATGAGCACAAACGTTGCGGGAGATTGGGTCCTACTTGCGGAGGATCTGTTTCAATATGTTTCTTTGTATAATGAGGACGTTGTTGATGTTTTAAAAAATAAAAGAGCATGACAAAGAAACTAAGTTTCTAGATCTAATTAATGTATTGCTATAGATAGATATAGATATAGCTATAGAGGCGCCAATTCTAAATTGACTGTCAATTAATTTAAAACCTGTAGGGTTAGCTTTCCTGTTTAACTTGTCCCTTTTAGGTAAATGCGAGAATTTCAGTAGTTTTTGTCAAAGCCGAATACTTTATTCTCTTATTATAGTGTGGTCTGTAGTATTCAACAGCATAAAAAATCAGGGAATTATGTCGACAGACAACAATGAAATTATTTATATAGCACGTATAGAACATAATATGAATTTATGATATTGTGTCTAATCATAGACACAATATGATAAAGTATATCAAAAATAATTTGACCATAATAAACAACAAAACATATGAAGACGATCAAGCAACCGAACTCAATCAAATTATCCCTGCAAAAATGGACGCGCCGCAACATCCTCTATCCGACCCAAAATGGTCGATTTAATAATTCGCTAATGGAAAACTGGTATCCCGAGTGTTCCCGAGATTTCCCGAGCATTGGCGAGCCGGCTTATACGCCGGACACGATTGTTTGAATTCGCATCAGCAAGTTTGATGTTATAATCGATGGAAAACCGTAGACTTGATCAGCGTTGGGCTACTACGGCTTTGTACAAACAAAACCCGTTCGATGTGAATAAAAAGGTTTAATTAATTAGAACTGAAACGTCAGAGTTTGAAGAATATATTTCAGGCGCAGTTCTTTCAATTGAATGGCTAATATTGAGTTGGAAACTAGTAATGGTAATTAAATTGGTAATAATTTAAAGCCAAGATAATAGATGGTTTTAGTAGAAGGATTTTAAAGTTTTATAATTGATATCAAATCAAAGAAAGAATGATCTTTATCCTTATCGCTTAATGTAGACGTATGCTGGACCTTTAAAAACGTAGGTAGACGAATCATCGACTACCAAAACTTACCGATCTTTATTCTGATTTAGTATGTAATTGGACCCAAAACAAGCCCACTGAGTCTTATTCGCTGGATCAGGACTGGGTCGCGTCGCGTAGTTCCAGTGGTAGTATAAGCCCACTGAGTTTGTTTCGCCGGGTCTTCTCAGGAAGGGCCGCGTTGGATCCGGTGGTAACAATAAACCGCTACGCACCGTTATAATGATATTCATGGTCCACTAATTAATTTAATTTGACTAACATACATATAATATTTCTTTGAAAAAGAAATTACCATAAAGACATAACTAATACTTTAAATAAAATAAGAATAAATAGTAAACAAATAAATAAAACTAATTCTAAATAAAAATAAAATTAATTGAAAATTAATAAATTACATAAATAAATTAATTAAACCAAGAAATTAAAATAAGTAATACTAAGTATAGGAAATATATTGTTTATAGAGATTAAGTTATATGTGTATTGACTTGTCATAAGAGCTTTTAAATTGCCTACGTGACCAATAAATACATTTCATTTCAAATACATTTCATTTTATTTCATATGTGATAGTAGGCGAGCCAATATACATATATGATGGCTCCACATTCTAGCCAAACATAATGAGGCTACAAGTTTGCCGAGTGTCATTAATATATATTTATGTTTCGTAAACCACATAAAATTATTCCTTTGCCTGTGATAATATCTGCCAACACAAACACTTTACCCATATTGAAAACTTGTATGTTACAAGCGATTAATTTATGGTGAAACCAGCATACGTTGTTGATAAATTTGACACCATCGTAATTTGACGTCTTTAGATCCCGTAAGCGACACGAAATTGCATTCCTCTGCAGAACGTTCTCGAAGTTTATAAAGCGACTACGACTCAAATTCCTTATTAAGTTTTTTATAGAATGTTCTCCGCAAACCTTGTGTGACGTTGTGAGAGTGTCTCCTGTAATATTTGCGGTCTATGGTTCAATAGTCGGCATAAATCCTATTGTCTATGCCAATCAACGCCTCCGTTGCGCTGATTGGTTGATTCATTTCTAACATCTGTCAAATTTGACGTACGAACTGTCATCGGTGCTCGCTTAAATACGCGTGTAACGTCGCTCGCGTCCTCCTTTCATAACCTAAAAGCCGCGTGCTACCACGCGTCTTTCCGAACCCGCTGGGGTTCTTCTTCTTCTTGGCGTTCTTCTTCGTACTTGGCGTTTTTGGCGTTCTTCTTCTTCTTCTTCTTGGCGTACTTTTTCGCCTACTTCGATTGCTTCCGCCACGGAGAGCTGACTCCGTGCTCGCTGCCCGCTTTGCTCCGCACCGCTTCCTGCCTGACTGTGCCAGAGCCTGCGCCGCGCCGCTGACCTGCGCACCGTATCCGGCCACGTGGCAGCTGTCTTCGCCGGCGAGCTGTCGCCAGATCCCGCCACGTGCCAGAGACCCGGATCAGTGTCCAACGAAGGCCAGTGACTCCTGTTGCATACCACCAGCAACAGTGCCGGGTGTAATCAGTGATGCGAATATATTAAAGCCCGAACCACGTAATTACCCTGAGTTCTCATTTAACTACCTACCCCTACCTGCGGGCGGCCTAACCCGCCGCACTTGAATTTTCAACTTGAGAATATGCTATCATATTCAAGTTACTCAATTTTTCTGGTATACTGGTCAGCACTATAAATGTTAGAAATTTTAGGAAGCAGAATACATTTGCTCATTAATAAACGAAATTTGAACAAACATGTAAGAACGTTATTAATATACAATTTTGTTTATTTTATTATAAACTATATATTTACCTTTAGTAAATTAATACAATCATTGGATAGATACTTATATACATTGAAAATTCAATCTTATTTACTGAGTCTTAAAGCGTCCTTGCTCATGTAACAGCATCAATAAATTTCCCCAGAGATCTGTTCGTGACCAATCAACTACTCTACACAATTCGTACGAAATATTCCGAATCACGTAATGTTAAGTAATTGTACAGAAACGTCTGGATTTCTCTCCCTGATATCATTATGAGAGTAAAAATGAAGGGATCAAATTCGTTTGCAGAGCCAGAAATAGATCGAGCCAAAGAAATGAAGAAGGTAGTCTGAGATGTCAATTACTGATCCCATCAAAAACATCGTGTAAAAAAATTCCAAGTCTCGCAGCTCAGGTTTTCTACCGCAAAAAGTTGTGAGATGCATGTAATACCAAGTCGATTAATTTATTTAGTCCTTAAGGGACCTTCTATATAAAGTTATTACGTTAGTTATTACCATATCAATATTAAAAATTCTTTACGTTTTAAATAAATGGATCGACTTGGCCATCGCATGAAAACATAATGTATCGTACAATTTGTACATAATGCTGCTGGCCAAGTCGATCTATTTGCTACAAATGTAACTTTGTAATCCTATACATTTATATGGGATTACAAAGTTATTCACGCAGTTGGTCTATCTAGAAAACTAGACACAAATTATGAAATATTTGAATTTTCCCTTACTGTAAACACTAAACACTAATTATATTCTAAATTTGAAGGTTCTATGTCTGCTAGAAGTGCCTTAGACTTTTGATGATCGGTCAGTCAGTCAGTGAGTGACAAAATTAAGAAAGTTTGACTAGTTACAATTCTTAAACTACTGGTTCAAATTGAATGAAATTTTAAATATACCGTGTTTACACAATGCCTGCTTAGTAACTGAAAATTCAGGCTTCATGCTTTAGCCACAACGAAGTTATAGGGGGTTGAAAATGGTCTGAATTGCTTCGAGAAAAGGATGTTACGGCCTATAGCTCGACTTGGAGGGTGCTCGGCCGCGCCCCTAGATACCTAGGGAACCAGTCATATAATAGAGAACGTATCTAAGGATTCTTTCCATTATGTCGAAATGAGAGAATTGGTGTACTTTTATGGTTTAGCTGACCCGATATTTGTAATTAGGTTTGGCAAAAGAGCAACTGCACCTGATAGGATTTGCAAAGTCGTTTAGATAACGCATAAATTGGTTCTGATTATTATCTCTCGCTATTAACACAGTTATGCCACCCCTATTACATCCGATTTGTAATTGGTGTCTATTTTCGCCAATCGGTATCTATCAGATCAGCTATTAAATTCTATATAATACCATTCAAGTCCTTTTCATTAGTGTTTTGCAACTCTTTTATAGTCTTATCTTTTCTACTAGCGTCATCTTAGCTTACTTCAGGATCTGCTATTATGCAGTTACTCAATCTCCTCGATTTTTCCCAACCTTCGGCGTCCAGAATGTTTTGCTCATATTGTTGAGTATATATGTATATGCATATAGGTACATCCAACCAGGTTTTCGCATTTTCGCAATTGCGCCCGATCTTTGATAATCTCAGTAAGTATCAACCTCATCGTATAATTGGTATTGGTGGTTATTAACTTTGTTTTCCGAATGCAACGCCGTTTCAGATAGGAAACGATGCGGTTTTGCAATCAATTGATGTTCCGCCATTCTCATGTGTTACAACTAACAGCCTTTGTTGTTTGTGTTGGAATATCTAGCGGTTGGTTTTAGTTGGATGGTGTTTTGGTAGATTAAATTTCTTTTAATTTTTAATGATTTCATATATAGAGATTGTTTTGTTTATCGAAAAATGATATCCAACAAACAAGATACAAATCATTTTGCACCTATTTTATATCAATTTAGTAAAAACGCTAATAGAACAAAGTAACATTTTTGTTATTTACATGATATGGCAGCAATAGGAGCTCGCAAATAATTTGAAATATCAATGCCTAAAATTATTGATTGTTTCCAAAATGTATATATAATAGAGTACATCATTGTGCTTTAGTCTGCATTTAGATAGAACAGTCAATTCAGTTGGATGAGCTACAGCGCTATTTAGGTTCGTTTTGTGGTTATCGATCAGTATTGATATGAACTAATCGCGTTAGTTTAGTCAGTTAACCATTCAGGAGCTACAGCTTTGGGTATATCAAATTGGGTACGAGCGAATTAATTGGATTATGAATTGCTTCCTCCAAGTCAGATGAAGTGGCGCTCTACTAAATTAGGTATATTGTTCGATGTTATAGTGGATTTGTGCTATGATTTTGAAGGTAAATTGTTAATGAGCTCTTCCAAAACATTTTACCTGTCGTCCTCTCATATATGAGTCCATTATTGAGCAAACAAAGGTGTAGTAAAAGTGTTACACCTAACTCGACCTTTTGTGATCATCTACTAGAGAATTTTAAAAATTAACAAAGAAATTATAGATAATAATATATATATATATATATATAGCATTTTTAGATTTATTTTGGATATAAAAAATGACCAAATTTTGATGGTAGTAAATTTTGAGGGGAAATTCAGGAAAAGCTACTAACTTTAAATAAGGAAGTCTGATCGTAAATGCGCCATCCTAAATGATCCAGGTACTAACGATAATGACTATAAAATATTGCTATGGCGGGGTTAAAATAATATAATTTAAGAGAAACAGCACGATGTTTAGTAAGCTAGGTGAAATGGATACTATAATTCGGAGTGGAGAAGCGACAATTAAATTAATTGAAGATATAATAGAGGGCGCTTTACCTGCGTCACTCTACGCTCTCGGAGTTTATGAAGCCATCACAACGTTTAGATGCTAACATCAGTTGAAGTATTTGACGCAATTACTCAGATGGTTTCTTCTAGATATTTTGTTCGTTAAGAGCTCTTTATTGGATAGATGCTTTGGATTATTCAAGTGCAAGTTCATGATAAAAATGATACGTCCCTTCTTTTGTGAAGTTACTGTATATTAAGTATAATTTTAGGTAAGATAATTCATAAGCATATAATTAACAAATTAGTTTCCCATTCGTGTTTCTCATGAAGCATTCACAGTTCAATGAATAAAGGTCATTAGGATTTCTTGTATGTCTGTCACGTAACAATAAAACGTCAACCTCGATACCTACCGAGAAGCCGTGGTAATACATACCATACAATACGTGTTTCTCACATCAAACCTCATTACTCTATCAAACGGTTTATTTTTAGCATGTGTAAACATCGGTAATGACATCATGAGAACCATTTAACGCATGACTCCACTCCAAACAACTGAACTAACAGACGCCGGCTAATATTTGACGATCCGCCGTGTCCATTACATTAGCTATTTGTATTGCAAATTCGTGGTTTGATGTGCAAAAAGTGTCAAACAGTTCTGTGGAAAAAAGATTGTTTGATTTCTTTTTTGCATGGTAAAATGTAGGGAGATTTCGACAGGCTTTGCAAATACTTGTAGGAGTATTGAACGTCGAACTCAATTTTCTTATATATTTTTTAATGTATTATTAGATAGGTCCGGCAAACGGGCAAGCAGGTCACCTGATGATAAGTGATCACTACCGCCCATAAATATCCACAACCCTTGGATAATAGGTATGTTGCTGGTCCATAAAATCGGGAGAGGAGCGGGCAGAATAGAAGATGGAAATAAGAAAGAGATAATGAAACGCAACATCAAGAGCTGTTACTAAATCGATCTCATGGGAGATAGTGGTACTATACCGTCTATATATAAAAATAAACTAGCTCTGTATTTACTAGCTGAGTCTAGTGTATTCTGTCTAATTGTAATTGCAGTTCCGTCTAGAGTGTCGTCGGCGAGAGATGATTATCGCTATTGGATCCAATTGTGCCTGCTTCTTCGAAACTGAATTAACTCCAGCTGATTCGAGAACACGATACGCTTGCGTTGCTATATAACTACTTGGCTATATTAGTGTAGGATAGTCACTATGTATTGCGTTTGTAAGTTTATTTCAATCTAAAGCACCATCTTTGTCTCCTGTTTCTGTTGTTTTCCTGTGTGACGTTGTGGGAATGTCACCTTTTATATTTGCGATCTATAGTTCAATAGTCGACATAAATCCTATTGTCTATGCCAATCAACGCCTCCGTTGCGCTGATTGGTTGATTCCATCTGACATCTGTCAGATGTGACGTACGAACTGTCATCGGTGCTCGCTTAAATACGCGTGTAACGGCGCTCGCGTCCTTTTCCCTAACCTGAAAGCCGCGTGCTACCACGCGTCTTTCTGAACCCGCTGGGGTGAGTGTTCAGTGTTCTATTTGCTAACCGCTTAACTGCTTGTTTGTCAGTGTATTCTGTCTGCCGGGCTTGTGAACTACCACGAGTCGCTGGCACGGAATGCAAACCTAGTTTGCATTCCGATTTCTTGGATACTGATTCCAGGTTCTTCGTTCTTCTTCGTTCTTCTTCTTCTTCCACTTGGCGTTCTTCGTTCTTGGCGTACTTGGCGTTTTTTCGCTAACTCCGTGCCTACTGCCCGCTTTGCTCCGCACCGCTTCCTGCCGGACTGCATCCGAGCCTGCGCCTGCCGCTGACCTGCGCACCGTGCCCGGCCACGTGGCAGCTGACTTCGCCGGCGAGCTGTCGCCGGGTTCCGCCACGTGCCGAAGACCCGGATCAGTGTCCAGTGAAGGCCAGTGACTCCTGTTGCATACCACCAGCAACAGTGCCGGGTGTAAATAGTGATGCGAAATTATTAAAGCCCGAACCACGTAACTACCCTGAGTTCTCATTTAACTACCTACCCCTACCTGCGGGCGGCCTAACCCGCCGCACCTGTTCGAATGGTTGTCTGGAAGAGATCACGCTTTGCGATTAGGCCGCTCACATTTTTCAGGCTTCTGTGTGATCATATATTGCTTAAATATGCAATATTCTTTTAATCCGTATCAGCTTATGTACGTCCCACTGCAGGGCACGAGCCTCCTCTACAATCGAGAGTACGATTGGCTATCAATACACTATGACCCAAATAAATCAGATATCAGTGCCCTGGGATCCGAACTCGCGACCACCATGAACATGTTGGCGGCCGCGTCTGGTTCGTTTACCAACATGCCACCACGCACTACTCTTAATATCCAAACTCTTTAATCATTCGTTTGAAAAAGCACCACATCCACAATCTTCTCAATCATTTAACGAAAGGCGCCATAAATATGATAAACAGACCGCCTTTCTTCGTTCAAAAATGTGATATCTCTGTTATCATCGGACACTCCTTTCACATTATCAGGTGTTTCGGCTACACCGGCAGGTTATTTGACACTCTTATCAGTGTTGTCACGGTTACATAACGTCGG
Organism: Hyles vespertilio; assembly: GCA_009982885.2. Lineage (NCBI taxonomy): Eukaryota > Metazoa > Arthropoda > Insecta > Lepidoptera > Sphingidae > Hyles > Hyles vespertilio. Next base: position 13,571,990 of record CM042830.1, read on the forward strand.
GCTTGTATGCGATGACCTACTCATTTATTGTGTATTTAAAATTTATTTGCTTTGATACAATATGAATTGTTGAGGAATGAAAAGAGATAATCTTTTTTGAAGTATAATCTTTTTATAATTCTTTTCACGACTTTGTTTTTGTCGGTAATTTATCAATAATTTTGATTTTATAGATATAGTAGACGATATAGGTATTTGTTTTTTATATTAAGTGGCGTAAGAAGCATCTAATATATTTTGACGACTATAAGTCGTCTAGTAATGAATTTTAGAAATATTATTAGAGTTAGAATTTTAGAATATAATTACTTACTTATACAATTACCTAGATAACCTAATGTTGTGAGACAATTAAATCTGAAAACGGATTTTAAAAACCCAGCCATTGTGTGATTTGCTCGTTAGACCAATTTGAAAGGCCAACGTCGGACAATAGTCTCCCACAATGGTACAATAAAATCCGCGGTTATATCGAGGTGGGATTGTGAGGGCGGGGGAGGGGGGCTGGCCAGGTCAGTGGGTCGAGCACCACTGCCTTAAACTCGTTAGCTCGAAATACACCGGCAAGGGATGCGGCCGCAGTAGGGACAGTTACCGAACTGGTTTGTCAAGGTCGACTGTCTTGGAGGTTTTCACACAGATATTTATTGAAAATATCAAAAAGTTTTTTATGTGAACTGGGAAAAGTAATTGACTATGCATGATAAGTGCAGTTAAGACTGCCATATTTATAAAAAGTATTAAAACCCTTTTAATGATCGAATGTTTTGTCCTTTTTACATGACTTTTGAATTCAGTTTGAGCAAAGAAGACAAAACAGTCGATAGCTGAAATAGGTTTTAAAATTTGCTGTAACGCCTAAAGTTTATGTCTTAATGGTAGGCTTAATAATTGTAGTCTGCTTGAAAACGAATTAATGTGGTGATACCTACCCAGGCGGCCTCTCACAGAGAGAACCACCACTAGTAATTAAGTATGAACCAAGCAAGACCTTTCATTGATATTCAACGCTAATCTAAAGAAGGAATAGATATATAAGGGAAGCCTTTTTTATTACTATTCACTTTAATATTAACTAACATTCAATAAATTATTGTATTTGAGAGAATCTCGTCGGTGTAAAGAACTGTGTAATATCTATGATATGAAGTCTTATACCATAAATAACTTCTCCTGTGGTCTATACTAGCAAACCTTTGAATATTCCTTGGGTCGCAATATTATTTTTATTACTTCGTAAAAAGAGTTATCATGCAGACTCTTTGACGTTATTTCAATAGATTTTGAATTGAGTAGGCACTAGGCATATTATTGCAAATTTTGGTTTTATGGCTTCGTTGAAGAGTGACAAAAAATGTTTTGTAATTGCGGTTCAATAGTATCGTAAATAAATATACAATTTTGACTTAGACAAAGATAAGCATTTTATTACGTACGTAATTGATACGTACGTAATAAAATGCTTATCTTTGTCGTTACTGATAACCATTGTAGTTTTAAATAGCCATATAAAAAATAAATAAATAAACAGAAGACAGTTGGTGTTGCTGAGGGAGTTTCTTGCGCTGCTTCTTCTTCACAGCTACAATACGTTCCGAATCGGTGGTAGCAGAAATTAACGATTCAAAAGATCTTGTGAAAGACTATTTGAGTAAAGAATATTTTGTTTCTAAATTTTAGATTTTGATCCACGAAACAAGCCGAGCCTGGTGTGGCTATCACGGTTAACAATAAACCTTGTCATGTGGAATGAATAAATAAATTGTAACTGCCTCGGTACGTAGTTATACTACTGTACTATTACAAAGCTGAGGGTCCGGGTTCCAATCCCGGGTCGGGCCAAGTAATATTGGATTTTTCTATATAAGCTCGGAGTGCGAACGAATTCCTGCGTGCCCTATATGATGATAGGCTCTCGCCCCCTATCACATCGTAGGACGCAACTCACAAGGCAAAAAGTAGGTGTCCCAGTAGCTCATTTGCTTACACCTACGGAGGAATATTTGTTTGTGTAAATGGACATACATATGTAGTATGTACGTAATTTATTTCAATACAATATTGATAGCAAAATGAAATTTCTCCTGACCTTAATAACTTGATGTTATGTTAATTATTTATTTTATTCATATCATCGTTATCATATCGCATGTATAAATAAAACAACAGAATATAAAACCAATAGTTGTGTATTGATAAGTATTATCTCCGCGATGTGAATTTGTTTATTGCGAATAATGCGCTATGGAAATAAGAAATGGCCTAATGATACAATGACTACGTCCGGCCTCGTAATGTTTCCGCGAAGGACTTGTCATGAAGTCATGATATATCATATGATTTTGTATACTAAGAATAAATTAATTCGAACTAGAGATTATTCCAGGTATAAAACACAACGTAAAGAATTTTATTGTTGCTCATTATGGTGTTTATTTGAGATCAATATATCAATTCATTTCATTGATATGTGCTACCGCTTGCCAGAATAGTAACAATTTGCGAGGATTTTTAAATAACTGCAGATTAAAAACATTAGAAAACAATTTTGAAAATCATTTTTACTAATTTTAGTGATAGTCAAACGGAAACCATAATTTAAGATTTTCTAGGTATGTCATTTCTGTTTCATAGCTAATAGAAAGGGCACAGGGTAGTTATACGAAAGTATTAGTGAAACGATTATTTTTTAGTATATACTGTTTTAGTCCATATATTATATACCTTACTGGAGGGCACGGGCCTCCCCTACAACCGAGAGAACGATTGAGAGTGGTTAGGCCAGATAGTCGACCACACTGGCCTAATGTTGGTTGGCTATTAATTACGAATTATATACTAGATGTGATTTTTGAATGATATGTATAGCGTTAGGTACTTTCAACCAAAGAGTGACACATCACTTGCAACGCAGTAACCAAAATCAACTTACCAAAAGTTACAGCGTGTCGTGTTAAGGTCACCTCGTCTCAAAACCCTTGGACCTTGGGCCGATTTCTCCTTCCCTTTTTTGATCGAAGCGGGTCGACTTGACCTAGGTACTGGGTCGACTCGACCGAATAGTTCGACTCGCGAGACCCTCGCGCCCTTAACAAGGCCGAATACGCTAGTTTAATAAACCATTCAAACCCAAAGGTTTACGTTAAAAACCTTTGGGAGCTTCATTAGAATTTTTATCTCGAATCATTTAGCCTGCCATACTCAGGATAGTGATTTGTTAATTAATTATTGATAGAAAAGGCTTACTCATTATCTTGTATTAATTACATTGCGTTGTATTTAATGTACTTGCTATTGTTGCACGTCAATCTCACAATCCTAGTTTCTTGTTAATTCAAAGGTTGCAAGGAACAAATCGTTCAATGCGATATTTCCGCCAACTATACTATATATTTTATTATTACATTTGAGATGAGATGTACCATAAAGAGTTCACACAACACCTTCCACTTATCTCTATTAGATGCTGTGCCAACCAATTAGTGATAAATTGGACGTGGTGGCCACTGCCTCGTCGTCTCTTGCAGTGCTTAGGCATCCAAAATCCATTGAGTATCAATCTGCCCACCTTTTGTGTGAATAAAGAAAACAAATAAATTAAGAGTATAAATAAATAAAAAGAATATATGATCGATTAGAATAAAGATTTAGTAATTCACGAGGGTTCTTCGTCAATAAAAGGCTTGAAAATGCATTTCAATTTGGTAATGGATATCATAGCTTGGTTAGTCTACACAAAACGTTTCGTTTTTTTTTACTGCCATTAAATTCATATGGGATACAAAGAGGTTTGTAAGTTCTCAAAATTAAGAGTTATTTAAAATCTAGTTTGAAAATGTTTTAATATATTAGCGGCCAGTTCTATTCTTCCCACGTAAACGCGTGTAAAACAGTAATTATATAGTTAGTTATGTAAATGTTCTGGTTGCAGTATAAAATCACAGTTTACTGTCGCCTTGAACCGCGTGTGGTCGTTAAAACGGTGGTCACCTTCACCTATTTATCGGTGCAGTCTATACGATGTGTTGGGAGTTCAAATATAATTCATAGATGTGTATACTTTATAGTTATTGCTTTGGAGATTTTGCTTTAGGTATATACATAGTTTATGGGTATGTAAGTCCGCAAACCCGCACTAGGCCAGCGTGGTGGACAAATGGCCTAACCACTCTCAATAATTCTTTCGATTGTAGAGTAGGCCCGTGCCCTGCAGTGGGACGATACAAATATACATAGTTTTGCAATTGGTTTCTTATTTGTAAACTTTATTATATTACAAGGAACAATTCGAAACGATGGGACCTATCCCAGGGTTGTTTTTGATAAATTGCTTAGTACGATAAGATCGCTATTCGTACTTTTTTTTAACAGTTCTAGTGCCAATATTTCTCTTCCTGATAAAACCCAAAATCCAAAGCAAATGTAGGTTAAGGAGTTGAAATCCATTTTTACGATATAATATGACGTTTCACAGTAGTGTTGATAATCAGTATTTACTATTTTAAAATAAATAAAAAATAATTTATATAGTAAATGAACTAATAGATCGATGAATGTAATTCAATATTTTTTTAGTACTGGAATTAGTGTGTCGATATGTTTTCTATTAATGTCGTCTTTTCGTCACCATGTGTTATACTAAACACTATCGATCACACATCGAATAGATAAACTAATATTTGTCGGCGAAGATTGATTCGCACCTAATTACACACAATTACACGGATGTTATTGTGTAGCCAGAGCTACATAATGTAGGACCAGTTATGTTTGCATTTCGTCTAAGCCCAGTAAGAAAATCCAATTATTCTTTTTCCAAAATGTTGCATGGCAGAACAGAACTACACGACTATTCATTTTTATTCTTTATTTTTTAATTAACGCTATACATTTTACCGCCATGTTTATTTCTCCCGCTAAACAGCAGTGTAATAGCACTGTTGTCTCTGGGTTCGGAGGACATTGTAGCCAGAGTCAGATGTCTGTGCCAAACATTGCTTTGTAATTTATGATTTTTTTAATTTTATTTTTTATTACTGTTAATGACGAGACGAGCATGCCGTTCGCCTGATGGTAAGCGATGCGACCGCTCATGAACAGTAGCAAAACCAAACAACACCTTGAATTACAAAGCAATGCTTGACACTCCACTGCGCTCGCCATCCTGAGACATATAGATGTTTAGTACTCAATATGTCCAGTAGTTACTCTGGCTACAATGTCCTTCAATCCGAAACACAACAGTGCATTTAAACTGCTGTTTGACGGGAGAAATAGACATTGCGGTGGTACCCACCCAGGCAGCCTCTTACATATGAGAGACCTACCACCAGTAAAACCACCGATATTGTTTGGTTTTGCTACTGTCCAGGAGCAGTCTTATCGCTTATCATCAGACGAACGGAATGCTCGTCTTGCCGTTCAATGCAATAACGAAAATAAGATTTTTCCCTATAAATATTTAGGTCTTCGAAAAATACATCCTTATATTTTACATACCATTTTATTAAATTGACCTTTGTACTCTTAATATACGTTGTACTCAACCTGATAAAAAACAAAACAATACTGAGAAAAGTTTAATCTTATTAAGTTCAAGTTAATTAGCATTCGTGACAAAAAGAGCGTCTAAGTCGCGCTTCTTCAGAATTTTAACATTATCAAATTTATTTACAAGAAGAATAATAAATTAATTGCTTTTGTCTCCACGAAATATTGTGCTTTGAATATTAGGGCCTTGTTAGGTTCGTTAGAGATCGGTGTTATGGAGACCGTCGTTAAATCAATTGTGTGGTGTAATTCGTCTGTTCTGTTAATTATTCGAATACCAAATAATATTAGTAGGTGGTTCTAATATCTCACATTATGTACAAAAATAATTTCATACTAATCTAAAATCTATAGACTCGCCCTCTATCACATCATGGGACGGAACATACAAGGCGAAATGTGGGTGTCCTGGCACCTCTGCCTACCCCTTTTGGGAAAAAGGCGTGAGTTTATGAATGTATGTATGTATGTGTGGAATCAATTCCGACACATTTTGTAGTGTCTGAAAAATCTCGAGCGTTCATCCGTTGGACATTGTTTAATTAAATTCTAGTGTTCGTCTCTTAAAGCCTGACTTTGAACAACATTATGCTGGTGTTCCAACCGTTCATGATAAGTTGGAGTTATTCTGTTTTATATACCGCGGTGTTTTATTATCTTTATAAAAGTTTTCAAAACCGTCGTTGTTTTATAACTGTTTATAGCGTCATTGAAACACTTACAGGCCATATGAACTTAGAATCTTTTTAATCGACTTCAAAACAAAGAGATTACCAATTCGACCTGTGTGTATTGTCAGAATTGCACAGTTTATTAATTATGAAAATTATTTCGCAATAGATATAATTCATAGAACAGTCTTCCTTTTTTTATTGCTTTGAATGGCGAGACCAGTAAGCCGTTCGCTTGATGGTAAGCGATACGACCGCTCACTCAGAACAATAACTATACTCACTGTTCTGAGACCGCTCATGAACGGTAGCAATGCTTGGTGAATGCCGATGATGGTGAGCGCAGTGGAATCACTGCGCTCACCATCCTATGACATAAGAAGTTATGTCTCAATAGAACCAGTAGCTAGTTGTCTTTTATTTGTATTCTTGGAACATGTATCACAGAATAAATACCCAATTTGGGGTAATAAAGAACACTCTTCTTGAGTTGACCTAGTGTAATGTTTTGATTACAGTAAAAATAGGCGACGCCCTTGTAGACCAAATACTCGTATGTTCGTATTCAAAATATTATAACAAGCGTAAATGAGAATCGAAAGATCGCAGCAAAAACAGTTTTATAAAAATGTCGAAACATACGTACTAGAGATCATAAACAAGCACTTAGAAATATTTGACAAACACATACTTTGTTGCGCTGGACCCTTGGTACTGCAGAGATCCATGAGCAGCGGTAGCTGCTTACCAATTGGCGGGCCGCGTCTGCCTATAAAGCCATTACTTTTTATCCATTTGTGATTATTGCACACATTTTAAATTCTTGTCGAGAATGGTCATACATGTATCTATATAGACAGCATTTGTCACGATGTTTGAGTTTCAACCACAATATTTGTCACATAATACAGCTGTTCCAATGAGACTTATGTTATCAAATGCTATTCGTTATTGTTAATGGACCGGCTCAGCCGAGCTCCTCGTACGTTAAGCGCTCCGCCTGCAGGATCACCGACAGCACCTGTGTCGTGTTAAACCGTCGCATTAGTGGCACCTGGACGTAATTCCAAGTCTAGTAAGGCTTATACTGTGGTCAGTAGGAGTTGTGATGTTATTGTACTATGAGAAGCTCTAAGGCTGTAGGTAGGATTTACATTAAGGAGCTATTCGGTTTCAATTCTTTTGATTTGATCAATTTACACGAATTTCTATGGTATGAGAAGACCGCTATCCTATACTATTGGATTATGGCCTAATTCGACTCATTCGAACTCTCAAGTATAGATGAGTACCGAATTAAGAATAGATTTATACAGGGTATATCAAGACTGCCCCTGAAAAAGAAGCCGAGTGGTAGTTTTAGTGACTTCAAATACGAAGCAACTAAAAATTGTTTGTTACAAAAACAAAAACTTTTTCCCACGTCGTATTTGAGTAGTAAATACATAAGTTTTCCTAAAATAATAGTATTACTCCCTTTTATGTTTAAATATGCTATAGAACGCAAGGGTTTAAATTATTATTTGAGAATAACTGTGGATTTACCACCCAAAACACGATTATATTTAAAAATCACTAAAAAATGTCTCGTTTCCTTGCGAAATTTTTGGTTGCATAGTGTTTGTAGTCACTAAAACTAACAGCCAGCTTAGTTTTCGGTAGCAGTATTGACTGTAGCGGAAGAACCCAGCATAACAGGATGGAAGAAACACATGTACCGACAATCTGTTCCACAGCTAAAATAACTACGACATAACATAAACTAAGTTAATACGTATAGCCAGCGATTTATTAGATTGCACGGCTCCAATTCACACGTACAAACTACAAACACGAGACAGTCAGTTCATAATCCGCAGTAGTTATGCAGATCTCGACTGTGCTGACTATACAGCGGCTTCCGAGCCTTTTATGACGGCTTGATCGTTGGAGCTAACGTTGGTCCCAATACTGACTGTCTAACCATGGATATAAAATAGTATGGTATTTTCCTATGTTCGGTTTTATACATTTAAATAATAAATACACCCAACAGTCACATGCATAGTAGTGATCCCACACTGAGTTCGAGTCTTGTGTCGTGGATATCAGGAACTATGAAAGGCTTTTTCGGTCTCGCAAACACCCTGACCCGAAAGAAATACTTATTGCTGGGCCGCACAAACATTTCTCTCGGTCCGGGGATCGAACCCGCGGCCTCTCGTTTCACAAGCGACATCTAACAAACTGCGTCTCGGAGGCTGTTGAGGTGGTTAACCGTTCCATAAAACTTATAAAAATCAATACAACTACATTATTGGAGGTATGCTATTGGAATGTCGTGTGCACCGGCATAATGCCGTATTTGCATAGCTCGCAGATTCTGTAGTGTGTGCCTATTCGGATTTATTGCTAGGTTCGCTGTAATTGACGTATACAAGTTGATATACAATGCCGTACGCGCATTGTGAATGTTTGATCGGCAGTTTTATTTACATTATTATTTGATGTATTTAGAATTTTCTATTTAATAATACTAATTTAACGTGAGTAGAAGTTTTATTATTCAAACGCCAATGTTTAAGCATTGGCGTTTGAATAATCGTGTTCCACGCACAATTTCCGCAAGCTATATAATTAAAAATATTAGTTAATTCACATTTATACAGAATATTTTAATAGTTTATTAATGACACCTGCACTTTAAAGAAACAGTGCATATAAACCCGTCAACATCAACTGAGATTTATATTTGCTGCCAGGCTTCCGAGTATTTATTAATGCTAAACCTATTAACAGCTGTCGCCAATTCCTCTTTATTTGGAATTTTCAATGAGGATTATATTTAAAGCAGTTAAAATTTCTGCTTGCAGCTTCAACATTAAGTCAGCTTAACTCCAACTATGCCATATGTGTAAGCCTTAAAAGTACGTGACTACGATTTCTAAACATAAAAGCGTCTAAACTTCGACAATGGGTCGTTTGGTGACCAAAAGCGAGTTTGCAAATATGGCGGCGTTTGCAAATGGCGGCGCGTGACGTCATGCGATGACGACATCATCGGAACTGAGGTTTGCACGCCTCGCGATTGAGTTTCACGACAACACATGTTAATGTTATGTAGGAACTGTGATTTCTAAGAATTTGCAGATTTATTGTCATGTTTTGATGCCAGAGGGTCTACTCTTGACAATTCATTTCGTTTTTTTCGGATTGGTATCGAAATCTTGACATTTTGGTACATGTAAATGCTACAGCTGCGAAATTTAACAAATCAAAACGATACCTAATTAAGTATTACAAATTAAAACTAAAAATTGGAAACAAATAACACATTTCACCTTGTCGTCGTAGAATAAAAAATATTTCACTAATAAAACATATCTTTGTAATAAATGAATAACTTAATATATAAGCTCGTAGAAAACGGCGTTGGACAGTAACTCCCACTAAGTTAATCGGTACGAACGTAATTAAAATTTTATAAAAGTCTAGAAAGATCTAAAACTAATTAAAGATAGCAACTTTAACAATGTTTCCAAGGATTAAACTTTTGTAAACTCGTTGTTATACAGTTTTAAATGATTCTTATTTTACTTTATTTGATAAGATCTTTGCGTCCGCTCGTTCATGTACTGTTAACAATTTAATCCCGATGTGAATTACTAAGCTAAACTTATACGGTTTTTTAAATCAAGGATAATTTTGACAGCCTCTGTGATGCAGTTGGTTAGACGCCTTCTGTGAAACGATAGGCCGCGGGTTCGATCCCCGATATTTGTGTGAACCACAGGTATTTGTTTCCGGTCTTGGCGTTTGTGATACCAAAGAGTCTCGTAGTTCCTGTTATTAGGGAGTCAGGATACAAGATTTTAGTGGGGTGTCTGCGACTATTGGGCGCATTATTTATATTGTGTATTCAATGTAGTTTGGTCTAAATAAATCTTGTGAAACTGCTCGTGTAAACTACCACTGTCCTGTATTAGATATTTTGCCATTTGTAATATGTTCGAGCTATTTAACAATCTGTTTTGTTTTGTTTCAGGTAATTTTACCAAGATGTGTTCAGACTATATTTCAATACGACTTGGAAAAATTGGAGAATTTGAAGGATCGTATGTACAAATAATTTTACTTAGTAAATACCTTACTGCAATCCATTTGGAAATCAAAGCATTATTCTAAATATATTAAGTAAAATCGAACTATTACACTTCATTAAATACGCAGTTAAACAAAATTAATCAATCAAAAATCGAAGTAAAGGTTCAGTTCGTTTATTATATCTGATAAGATCGACCGCAAATGATTACATGTGGTTGAATCAACCGGTGAGGCCGGAGCGGTAGCCGCTGCCGTAGTTGTTGTTGCCGCGCTGGTAACCACTCTGCCCTCCGGTGCTGTGGCCTCCGCGACCGTAGGCATTCGTGCCTCCTACGTTGTGGTCCTCCTGATGGTGGTGGTTGGTCGCCTGCAAAAAATTTATTATAGTGACATCTGTTGGCGAAAAATTGAACTGCTTGGTTGGTACCTACGTGTCCTCGATAATAGATGGCGCTGTGTTGAGATGTTTTTCGTCGTGTATCTTTTTGTGTTACAGTGGTTGAATGCTACTATAACTCTACCACGGGATGAGTAAAGTTTCTCTATACTAAAACTAAAGACAAAATATGGAATCATAAGACTACCTCGTTAACTATGTTCCCGATATAAATATATGTGCACATATTTGGTGCTGCTAGATTAAAAAAACAGATACGGCTTTATTGTATCAGTATCAGCCCATATACGTCCCACTGCAGGGCACGGGCCTACTCTACAATCGAGAATACGATTGAGAGTGGTTAGGCCATATAGTCCACCACGCTGGCCTAGTTCGGGTTGGCGGACTTACATACCATAGAAATTCTTATGAATCGCTATGGTATGCAGGTTTCCTCACGATGTTTTCCTTCACCGTTTTAGTGCGTGGTGATTGACTATCAATACACACATGACTCCGAAAAGTCAGAGGTGTGCCCTGGGATTCGAACCCGCGACCACCGTGAACATGTTGGCAGCCGCGTCTAGTCCGTTTACCAACAGGCCACCACGCACTTCGTACGCATACGGCTTTATTAATAGACAGTATTAAAAGAAATTTTATCCATAGAATGTTTTGTCTTTTTCGCTCAAATCTAATTCAAAAGTCGTTGAAAAAGGAAAAAACATTCGATAATTATAACAGGTTTTAAAACTGTCTATGAATAAGGTCGTCAAATATCAAATCGGTACTTTCCTATCTCAAGATTGTATCTTTGTCATTGAATTGGGTCCTTCCGCCGTAGTGTGAAGAAGCATCTTACCAAGCCGGCATAATTGTAGCTATTGTCATGGGACTGCCGTCTGATGCCATTGAATACTCTGCCTGAACGACATTTGTGCTTACCATCAGGCACAGCGTGATCATCATGCCGAGCAAATGTAAAAAAAATGCTTCTAAAAAAATCCTGCCTAGAGACTTTCCCGCCCTCACATCCACCACTGCAACTCCCGTCAGCCAGGATCAACAGTGGCACACAAAGATTTGACAACGAGCTCCGGAGCTCGGCGAGTCTCTCAGGGACACTAGCTTGACTTTAACCCGCATCGAAATTAATCAGAAAGAAAACAAAAGAGGAGTTGGAAACAAATTGTTATCCACTTCGCTCCTAGCCTAGAAACTCCTGCCTAGCTTTTTCGCGTCATTATACCGGGTCAGTGGAAAGTAAGTGAGCTAACCGTGTGGAAGTCGTCCTCGACATGTCCGACGTTATGTCCCGAGGACACCCCTCCGGTCCGAATGCCATCGTTGTGGTATCCGCTCTGTCCAGCACCGTAGCCGGAGTTGCCGTACTGGCCGCCGGCCCTGTAGGCGCCGCGGGGCACCCTGAACGCCTGAACGGCGACGAGGCAGGCGATGACGAGGATCTGGAAGCAGCAGTAAATTTCATTAGCTTAATCCAAAGTGTAATTTTGAGCATAGATGTAGATGAGGGTTTAGACAGTGATTTGTTTGAAAAAGACTGCATCTAGCGACTTCCTACAACTTTTATTCGGAGTAAGTCCAATCTATAGGCTGTAACAGACGACAGAATGCACCACCGTAAAGTGCTGTATGATCTACGCAACATAGGAGAGGACAATTTGTATTTATCAATCGCATAGTTCGAGTTATACCAGTTGAAAGATAATAAAAATAATAATATTCGGTAGACTGGCGTCCAGGAACTGTTATAGAATTTGTCAAACATATTGTGCCATGTTAATTTTAATTCGCTTGACTACATCGGTAACTTTATGGCGATTTATAATTAGTATGATCCAATAGATTTAGTTACTGACAAACATTATTTCGATTACTTTCAAATGGAATTTTAATCATATTAAATATTATTGACAAATATGATTTATTTTGATGAATTATCAATAAGTAAGAAAGCCTCGATTAATTGGGTTGAAAAATATAAAATTTCCTTACCAGGCACTTCATGTTGTTATCGTTTGCAGCGATGAATACAATACCTTTAATTCAAAGTGACCCGTCTTATATACACAAATGTTATCCGTTCGTCAACGCCTAATCGACACAACAATTAAACAATTAATGAGATAATAATGCGACGTTACACGAATGGTCTTTCCACGGGGTTTTTTTATTGAATGTGGAAGATTTTTTTCTACACACATAGAGTGATTTACTGGCATCATCCAATATAACTCCTGAAAATCAGGATTAAAAGGAGCACGCATTTTATTGATACTGAAATTATCTATCGTCGAAGGTCGGTGATTGTCGGGAATTGTATTTTGTTTAAATAATTAATTTGATTAAATCAGTAATTTGTACGCTAGCTTATTAGATACCAAATATTCATATTCTGTAACATGCACTCCATAGAGAAATATTGTTTAATAAAAGCCTAAAAATACAATATATGTGTGTAAAATGAAGGTAAATGTACAATTTATCAATTAATTTTAAATTTTCTGGAGGCCCATTTCATAAAAGCGCCGAATTTGGTTTCATGTTATTTACTAAAAAAAATTCACCAATCCAGTGCAATCGCAACACTACCACAATAAAAAAGAAAAACCTTCGTGTTTCAAAACTGTAATCAGTATTGCTACGTTGGAAATGTCGTTGACGTCACAACCGGATCAACTAAAGTAAAAAAAAAAAACAAAAGTCTTCCCCGAAATGATGCGGTGACGCTCCGACCAAGTTACCGGCAGTTGGTAATTAGTTTTGCGGCGGCTTCGGCTTTTGCGCGAGTCACTTTGTAATTTCATGTTGACTGTGTTGGTAGTGTAGAATTTTTTTAAATAAGTTTTAATTGTACGGTAATATCATATATTTATATAGCGACAAAGAGTGACTGCAGTGTTCCTAATAGTAAGACCAGTGGAGTTTGAGTACGTCATGCTCGCAAATCGTCTGTGCTTGAGGCGGAGTCATGTGCCGGTTCGGTCACTTCCCTGTATGATGGTTGAGGCCGATGGCTGGCACATGCGTCATACTCGTGAACGGGTGCTGCTTGTGTTGACCGGCCTGCTTGATTTGCTTATGATAATAGTTTTTAATTACTCCAAAACATGTATTTCTATGCAATACATTTGTGTCGGTGCGGGAATCGAACCCGCAGCCTCTCGTTTCACAGTCGTCGTGTAACCAACCACCACAGCAACGGAGGCTGTCGTTTTTAAAACATAAAGAAAGGTCATGTAATTTGGATTCTATACTTTGTGATGATAAAATAATAGACGTAATTATTATACTTCTGGAGTGTTCGAAATATGAAATAATAAAGGCTTAATTATTTCGAAAGTTACTTTTGCCGTTAAGAACTAAGTCTGGAACTTTGTGTAAAACAAGAAGAGGGCAAATGAACGTGTTTGTGTTGGATAACAAGAAACGAAGATTGCTGTAGTGATAGAATTTTACTTATTATTATTTTGTGGAATAATGTTATTAATGTTATGGCTTATTTAAATGTGTTATGTGTTTTCGAATCGAATACGCAGATTAAACCAAATATATGCAACAAAAAAAAGATAGGCCGGTGATTTGGCAGGTAATTTTCTTTCGCTGTTTAATGTTTTATTTTGGTACTTTTGTATTTATATTATAGTGTCATTAATTAATGTATCATCGTACGACATTTACGTCCTCGGCACAAAGAAGAGTTGACATGAGAAATACCACATCAGAATTTTCAAAACCTTGATGTAAACGAGTAAAAAGGAATGGAATTGTTGCACACAGACAAGAGTAAAACTAGTTTCGTTATTTGATTATGAAAAGTGTATGTTTACATGAAAATACAAACGAGAAATTCGACCCGCGTATAGAACAATGCAATTTCCCCAAGATCCGTTTCAGATTGTACCAAAATATGAAATTGTTTCTGAAACCCTATTCCACTTATTGCTATGTTCAAAATGTAGGTACTGGAATACCAATGGAATGGAAGGAAAATATTTCGGAATAGAATTTATCTAAGAATAATGTATTAATCACCATCCATTGAGTAAATGGCTTAATCCATTATTAGAGAATCAATAACGTATTTATAGGAGATGAGTTGACCTTCTAAGATATTTCATATATGCATATGATATAGCATAACGTAAACATTGTAGCTAGAGTAACTACTGGGTATATTGAGACTTAACATCTTACGTCTCAGCATGGCGAGCGCAGCATGCCAAGCATTGCTTTGCAATCCAAGGTGTTGTTTAGTTTTGCTACAGTTCATGAGCAGTCGTACGCTTACCACCAAGCGAAAGGAATGATGTCTCACCATTCACTGTAATAAAAACGCACATTGTCATTGTGCATTTACCGATGCAAATGTACCGGTGTCGTTTGTCGGTGTAAACTACGACCTGGTAATGCCATGTAATAAATTAACAGTGATTCTACACGAGCACAGACCCGCTATTTTGTCACGATCGCGCCGCCATCCATGGTCAGCGCTCGTAGATTTGTTAGTGGTCGGGTTCGAATTTCAGATCAATTGTATAGATTTGCGTTTGTCTATCGTTTATGAGGATTATTTCTGTTAATAAAATATTGAACACCTCTTTTCGAAGTTGTGTGTTAGAAATTATTTATTGATCGTTTTAGACTTGAAGGTAACCGTCATGCAGAAATGCATATCTGGCTGATCTTTACAAGAATTTCACTTTTCCTCTAATCCGCACTAGACCAGTTACTCTCAATCATTAAGGAGGTTCAGTGCGTAGCAGTGATATATCCATACATATCATGGACCACCTAATATCAATAGTCCTTACGTCGTATCAAATAGCGAGACCCTACCCCTTTGCTGGTTAATCTCACCCCACATGCTCACTCACAACACTATGCAGCGAGACAAACACACTCCTACAAAATAGAACACAGTAGAAAAAAAAATCAATAGTCCTGAGTTTTAAAAGTCCATAATTCAAAAAGAATATATACAGGGTATATCAAGACTGCTACCGAAAACGAAGCCGGGTGGTAGTTTAAGCGACTTCAGACACAATGCAACAGAAAACAATTGCAAAAACAAGCGTAATTTTTTTTTTCTATGACCATAATTGGGTGGCAAATACATTTTTTCCTGAAATGATAGTGTATACCTTTTTATTTATAAATAATCTAACGTACAAAAGAGTTTAAATTATTATTTTAGCAAAAACTATGGATTTACCACCCAAAAATGACGATATTTAAAAAAAACATAAAAAATAATTGTGGGGTTTCTTTGCGAAATTTTTAGTTGCATTGTGTTTGTAGCCACTAAAACTACCGGCTTCGTTTTCGGTAGCAGTCTTGATAAATCCAGTATAATTCAAGAAGAACATAATTCTATTAAAGGTTTTCACAGTGGAACAGTGGAGTGTACAGTCAGCGACAAAAGTCGTTGAGCATATTTAAAACACTAAAATTGATGCACACATGAAGCAACAAAAGTGGGTGACCAGTATCGGCCACAAAAAATTATGAACACCACAAGGCGACAAAAGTTTCTGAACAACAAAAGCAACAAAATTCCTGAACACGTCTATGGTACATAAGTCTCTGAACAATTATAAAAAGCAAAATTGCCGTAGATGTGTTCACCTACTTTTGTTGCTTTGTTATAGATTCATTGTTACATTTTATTTCAAAGTTTATATTTTTGCTTTGACTTATTGTTTTCTGTTTTTGTGAATTAATATTTATTTCTAAGAAGTTCATATGTCTAGTTCATCTGTTATTGCCACGTGTATACAAGTACGGTAGTGGAATAATCATCGTGCTCTGATCTTGTACTCGGACCGACATGGTGGCGTTGTTGTACATATATACACCTCAAAACTTCGATGTACCGATAGACTATGTGGCGCCGCTGAAGAGACTGTAGCACAGCCCAGGTCTCGATCGAATTAAAGGCTTTCTCATAGTCAAAACAAAACAAAGCGGCAAGTTAGATTCGGTTTTTTGTTTAATTTTTTTTTTATTGCCTTGTAGGCAGACGAGCTAGCGGCCCGCCTGATGGTAAGCGGCTACCGCTGCTCATGGACCTCCGTAGTGCCAGGGGACCAGCACAACAAAGTCGCTGCGTACCTCGAGGAGAGTACTCTCCTTAAACCTCGTTTGAAGAAGGACAGGTCATAGCGCTGAGGAAACACCGATGCAGGGAGTTCATTCCAGAGCTTGCACGTACGTGGTAGAAAAGAACGCTGGGAACGTACCGTTCGGGAACGGTACGCCTCCAGGTGGTGGGAATGAACTCTACTGCGAAAACGTGTGGTGCAATGGTACATAGGCGGCGATGGTACCAACTCAAACAACTCTTCGGAGCACTCCCCATGGAACAAACGATAGAACACACAGAGAGATCCGAAGCCTCTCCGCAATCCTAACGTTTCCAATTTGTCCGTGAGATCGGGATCATTGACTATTCGACAAGCTCGTCGCTGCAAGGAGTCAAGTGGGTCGAGCTGGTATTTTGGGGCACCTGCCCAGAGGTGAGAGCAGCACTCCACGTGGGACCGGATTTGCGCTTTGTAAAGCGTTAATCTATGACCCGACGTAAAGTACCGCTTGGCTCTGTTCAGGATTCCCAACTTCTTGCTCGCCAGTTTGGCTTTGTCCTCCAAATGACTCCTAAACTCGACCTTGCTTGATATTTCGATGCCAAGGATTCCAATACTCTCGGAACCTTGGAGAGTAACTCCTTGGAATTGCGGCGCCATGACAAAGGGGTCCTTGGGGTACAACTTGCCGTAGCGTATGAATATGGTCTATGGTACTAAAGCCTTTTCGGAAATCGGCTTGTTCGGGAGGCTGGAAGTCATCAAACCTGCGTTCGAGACGATTTGTGATAACCCTCGAAAACAACTTATAGAGATGGCTAAGGAGCGAGATGGGCTGTAGTTCTTCAACAAAGTGTTATCACCTTTTTTGAAGAACAGTACCACCACGCTCCTGCTTTATACCTCTGGCGTTGAGCCCTCGAGGAGAACGGAATTGAAGAGCCTCTGAAGGACTTTTAGTATCGGCGTTCCGCCCGCTTTCAGAAGCTCTGAAGTGATCACCGGTCTTGTTATTTTTAAGTTGTTTGAGGGCATCTCTATCTCACACAGGCTGATTTCCGGGATATCACCACTAAAGTATCGGATCAACTCGGCTCTCAGGTCTTCGGCCGAGCTAACAGTAAGTTCGGCAACCGAGTTGTAAAGCTGTCCGTAGAACCTCTCGATCTCCCTTAATACCTCTGCCCTTGTCGATACCACGCGGCTGTCGTCCGTCTTCAGCCTAGACAACTGGTTTTTCCCAATAGACAAATCTCTTACAAACACTTTGGAGCTTCCGTTCCGCTCAATTGTCTGTTATAGTATAAAACTTTATATTTTATAATAAATTGAATTTTAGATATTATGTTATTAAGGCAACTATAAATAAATATTTCCTTGGTATTCCAATACGTTTGATCGTTCTTTCATCTTGCCAGAAACACTGAAGAGCATAACTTCCAAAGCAACCACGATCGGAACTTAATAATAGCTGATCATGTGATGCCTATGGTAGAGGCATGCGGAGAAAAACTTTTAGCTTTTATAAAATAACGAAACTCTGCCGGCCACGAGCTCTTCGTCTATTTGGTTGTCAATGCTCATCGTAAACATTTTGTAGTTTTTTTTCAAACGCACCAAAATACGTACTAATTCTATAAAAAGTTCAAAACGGCAGCCATAATTTTCCATCGGTCTTTCTAATTCGAATATCGGAGCAAAAAACCCATCAGATACTGATTTTGACACCAATCGGATCAATAAGTAAAAAGTTAAATATGGCAGCAAAAATGTTCAATCCTGATTATCCATGTATAATGTCGGGTCTCTCAGATATGGATTTTGAGACCAATTGACCAATATCCAAAAAAGCTGCGGCCACTATTTTCTGAATAAAAAATATTATTATTTATTAATATAAATTGATATAAGACACGCTAAGAATTTCTCATAAATAAATAATAATTTATTATTATTTAAATTTGTATTTAATAAACACATTTAAATAAACACAATATACAGAAACAAATGAAAAAAAAACAAAAAGTACAAATGGCGGTCTTATCGCTTAAAGCAATGTCTGAATACATACATACAAAAACTGAAATCAAAAAGTCAAAGCAGATATATTAACTGTGAAATAAAATTTTACTTTTAATGCATAACAAAGCAACAAAAGTAGGTAAACACATCAATGGCAATCTTCCCTTTTATAAGTGTTCAGAGACTTATGTACCATTGACGTGTTCAGTAATTTTGTTGCTTTTGTTGTTCAGAAATTTTTGTCACCTTGTGGTGTTCATAAATATTTGTGGCCGATACTGGTCATCCACTTTTGTTGCTTCATGTGTGCCTGAATTTTGGCGTTTTGAATATGCTCAACGACTTTTGTCGCTGACTGTACATTCCAAAATAGGAAGCATAATAGTATCTCAGGATGGCTAGCGCAGTGTGATGTAAAGCATTGCTTTGTAACTCAAGGTGCTATTTGGTTTTGCTGCTGTTCATGAGCAGTCGTATCGCTTACTATCACTGGTCTCGCAATTCAGTGCAATAAAAAAAGGAAGTATAATTGTGTACACAACTATTCTGTTTTATATGAGCTTGACGAGGTAGTGTCGATGTGAGTGTCATGCACACGGCTCGGGTGACAGTTGACACCATGCACTATGCAGTTTGCATCGTCTATATAAATATTATGAGCGTTGCGAAACTGTACCCGTCCGCTGCACACTTTCAAATGTACTTGTTTATGAAGTTTTACAATACAATATTTTATTTACTCTCTATAAATTCCTATTTTTACCATAAACACACTACATGACATTGGCAAAATCACCAATGAAACGGTGGAGCCAAACTACATTTGAAAAGAAGAAGAAATTAATATTATCTAAGTTATGTCTACAAAGATTCTCAATGGTAACTCAACGATCTTGCATCAAAAATCAAGATTTAATTTATTTTTAATTCTGTAAACGGTGGTGGAAATCGCATGCCGCTTCCAATGGACTGAGACTGAAGATGATTCACATAAAGATTATCTTTATATCTATAAGATAATCATTGTCAACTTATGAATGAACAATCAATATTCCAACTGCCTCCACCCTCCTCACAGCTATGAATTAATCTTTTCATAAAGTTTGTTTAAAAACACAAAATTCTTAGCATTTCGTAGAAATTACTTGGTAGAGTTGTAAACAACACGAAATTATCCCAATTCCGAAATAACTAATTAGTCGAATTTCAAAAATAACTTCAACAGAATCCTTGTTAGGTCGTGGTTTCTGTTGTATGTTTATCATCGGCAGGTCTGGATGTTTTTTAACATTCCCGCGATGTTTACGCACGTGGTTGAGTGGTGCCCTTGAAAATGTGGCGACATTGTACCGGGAGGGGACTGGGGTGTGAAGGATGCGGGTTATTTGAGGATCCGGTGGTATTAAAAAAGGAGTATTTGTTTTATATTGCTGCGGTATACGAGCGTTTCGTAGGTCGCGTCGAAATGGTGGTAGTTGTGATTATTTGGATAGAAATTGTTTAAATTTCTGGATTTTGAAGTGACTGTGCTGCATTTAATAGTAAGTGCAGTTAACTGTACATATAAATAATTAATGGTCGTTTGACGATTGTATCTAACAATTTCTTTCGGTGCGTGATTGGAACCCGCAGCCTCTCGTGTCACAGGCGGCGTCTAACCGACTGCGCCACAGAGGCTGTCATAGATACATTTAAAACGATATACTGTGTTTTAAATTGAAATACAAATTAATTTTAATGTGAACAATTTCGTTATTCAATGATTCTCAGTTGGGTGGACTTTAAATTCATTACACAGTCCTGTGAGTCACAAAAGCGGTATGAATTGAGGAGTTTGTAATACAAGTACAAAAACCATTAAATAATAGAGGAATCTAAGGTGGTTCTGTGTTGGAGTTTCAGCTTAAGAGCGTATACACCTTGCGCGCAAAGTCAACTATAGGTATTTCTTCGTTAATTTCACGCACACATAAGCGACCAAAGCTGTGTGCGTAGAGCTGCCGCGTCGGCTCGCTATACAATCGGCTCAAACAACTTTGATCCGTGCGCTTCAAATATTCAATTGAAATGTAACTGTAATATAATATCATAAAAATATTTTATTTGCATTATAAGTAGACAAATATTACTGTGCAAGCAAAGAATAATACAAATTTTGGATACTAATCATATTTTCGTTATTATTACATTGTTAAGTTGCATTCAAATCAGTGTTCAATCAGTATACACTACGGACGTTTTATTAATCATTTCGTGTTCGAACACATAAATAGTGTTAGGGGCCTTACAACCCCTTACAATTACGAAATATATTTAATTTTATATTACAATACATAACATAATTTAGCCTCGGAATTACATCCCATTATATTACCTGAAACATAATTTATACTCACTACAAAATCATTGTAGGTAATAAAAATAATTAAATATTTTACTACCAAAGTACTAAGATGTGGTAATCGCATTCCGCGCGTGGCTATTTTTACTACGCGCGGCATAATCGACTGCAGCCAGGCCGGAGCGACGAGCGATACGTCCTCCCTCTAGAAGGCCTTGCGGCGGTCTGATTTGATCCACGTCGGACAGCGTGTTTTATAGTGGTTTTTAAAATATTTGTAGATAATATGAAAACTAATTTTGTTGAAATATAAAAATGGTAATTTATTGATAAGATGTTCTTCTATTGTAATATGCAATTGCTATAAAAAATTATGTACGATAAGTTGGTGAAAAAAAAAATGTTCTTGACGAGAGATTCTGAATAATTTCGCATTGTTTACATTTTTATTTTTCAGGAACTAAAGACAAAAAGATTATTTTTCTCAGCAAAATCCCTCCATAAGGGTCTTATTAGTCTGATATTATTTTTATTTTCATCTTATATTTAGTGGTTTCGGATATCTTAAGCTTCTAAATTGCCATTTAAAGCCTAAATAACGAAACTTGTGTTCAGTAATCCGTATAGTACTCACAAATTATCCATCAATCTATAATGTTTTCCACCAAAATCCCTAGATGACAACCTTTTCTAAAATTAGTAATAATTATTTTTCCTTTTAATTGTTTATTGGTGGCTATTAACTCATTTGAAAAGTCCTGTTTTTAAGCCAAAAAGCGCGTGCAGGGTATAAACGCTCTTAAAGTAGAGAGTTTTTTGAAGAATGTTTTATCAACATCCGCCTACCCTTAGACAAGTGGGATGCAATATTTCCAATATTCTGCACAGTGGCTTGGTTTATTATACTACCACCGGTTTCTGTCTGATTTTAAAACTTCCGGATATTGATATTGTAGTCACACACACACACACACACACACACATCACACTGACCTAACACGGCAGATAGGCTTCGCAAACCTTCTAAATTCTTGCCATCAGGAAATATTATGTTTAAAAAAATTTGCGGTGAATAAAGTTAAATATTATAAATCTATAAATACAAATTATTTGTATGAAATCTGTCTCCACGTTTCGCATGCTGCAAAGCAAAGCTGCATAATTCTTCTCACACTTCACACAAAACAATAAACTAGATTTCAACAGCTCATTTACGTGCAAATGTTTGAGAATCGCTCATCGTGAAGCGAACAACGTTGTCTATACGACTGACAAGTAATTTATTCGCCAGATAGAATGGAAACACTCGTACTAAGCTAACCAAGACGTGCTTTGGCAGTTTGTGAAAATATTAAAGGAAACGGTAAAGAAACATGTGTAGGTTTTAGTGCAAATAGAAAAAAAAACAATGCTGTTTTATAGAATAAAAACTAAAAGTAAATGTGTCTAAGAAACCTTAAGATGGAGAACTGAATGGACAAGCAATGCACGAAAACTCTTGTTTTCCTTGCTCAATAAAGTCATTGTACCGCATCTTAAGTTCCAAACAGCAGCTCTACAATTATTTTCGTATATTCAATTGCATCTTTACGACCCTCTTATAGGACGCAGGATGATGATTACAGCAAAGATAGAACCACTAAACTAATTATAGTTAATTTACTTCACGTTGCAAACAAAAACTAAAGCAAAAATACCCTAAGTAGAAACGCAACTGTGCAACCAACTGGCCGTAAGATCAAGGGGTTGTTAAATAAAACGGCAAAGTTAATTACAATCCTGCCAGCGACTGGGACGAGTGGAGGGCAGCGTGCTCAGACACTAACCTTATTATGTCCAGGTAAATACGACGCGTAAACAGGGAACAACGGGATTATGCCAGGGAAATTACTTTGCTGCCGGATCGGATGCTCATCTGTTTGCGCGTGTGCGTATTGATGTTAACATTAGCATTTTATTGAGACTGTTTAATTTGCAATGTATTGGAGTTATGTGAATTATGTCGTGTCTATTTTCTTTAGGAGTTAGTATGAATAGTTCCATAAACAGTGGATAATTACTTTCGGTAATCCGATTTATCTAAGTCCATCACTTTATAAATTCTTGTAGGTTTATGTGTCAGGGTCCTCGACAGTATCTTATTCATCAGTTTCATATTTTTAAAGAGGATTAGATCGGTGTTGTATGAAATTTCAGATTACCTTTAATATATATGTCTATTTAGTATTAATTTTCATCAGTCCCACCTAGTGCCCTTAGAAGTCATATAAATGTAAACGCCTAAAAGAACAATTATTGTAAATCCCAATAACACTTACATATAAACATGGCTTCTAACTACAACTTTTCAACACAAATTCTGCCACAAAATACATGACTTTCTCCACAACATGTAAGTGTTTTATTTATGCTCGAAGATGGATGGCTCGTGATTTGAGTGCGGGGCGGCGTATCTATCAGACTAATATCTTTGATCCGACGGCTAGGCGCGGAGTGCTGTAAAATGGTGCTCGATTGTATGACCTGTTGAGGGTATTGGGTCATACTAATATGTCAGATGTCTTGTATACTGAGGAATTACGATACATTCTGTGGCAGAGTCGGTTAGAAGCCAGCTGTCCTGGCCCACAAGTATTTATTACGGGTCTGGGTGTTTGTGAAACTGGAAAGTCTCTCGTAGCTTTTGATATGACACAAGACCAGCCAGAGTAACTACTGGACATATTGAGGCTAACATCTTATGTCTCAGGATGGCGAGCGTAGTGGAATGCCAAGCATTGCTTTGTAATTTAAGGTGCTGTTTGGTTCTGCTAATGTTCATGAGCAGTCGTATCGCCTACCATCAGGCGTATGTCACGCTCGTCTCGCAAAAATAAAACTTAAAGTCGACGTATACTGGGCGTCGGCAGAGGTGAATCAGTACCTTTGAACTTCGCCGAGCTTATTTCAGTCTCAGCATCTCGAACAATGCGAGGTATATCACCCTTCCGGCCATATTATTCAATACCTGGCTAGTCGGTATGAGAATTCCCAAACTGAAATTCTGACGAAAATTGAATAAGTTACTTAAAAATTAAATATTTCTTTACCATTCGAAACTACGAGAAACTTGTCTTATAAGACGTTTGCGTAAATACCTAAAAGTGTTTCTTTGATTAATATATTTTGTAGTCATACAATGATCGAAGCTTTGTCCTTATGATTTAGAATCTGGCTTTCTCGCATTACGCCGCGCTAAATAACTACACCCTTCTTTTTAGCCACTCAAGCGTAATTTAAAACAATTTAACAAAATGAACTAAAAGCCTTAAAAGCTACAGCATTAATTAGCCGCATGGTTTGGACGTGAAACGCCACCAAAATAAATACTAACACGAAACGGTTCACAAGGATCATTCTTTTTGCTGGTAAATTAAATAGCTATTCATTTGCAAGAAGCCACTGCAAGTAAATAACGTTTTTAATGCATTTATTTTTGAGTCCATTATCGCTTGTTGGTGGAAAGTGAAAATCTGCCCGGAGTGGAGAGCCCTTCCGTCGGGTACGCTTACATTATATAGTGTTTGCAGTCAAGTGGCCGGTCTGGTCGGCTTTGTGCTTTGAGTACTGGTAGCCCTATCTTGGATATCATAACACGGTTTGAAGGTTAAGATGATGAGAAAGTATTAGAAATTTGTAGGCAGCTTCCGTGGCGCCGTCTGTGAAACTTTCCTTCACCGTTGTTACGGTGGTACAAGGTGGTCGTCTATATGGCCTGACCACTATCAATCTTACTCTATATTGTAGAGGAGGCCCGTGCCCTGCAGTAGGACGTATATGGGCTGATGTAGATACCTAACTGTTATTCGTTCCATGCAACCCCGATTCTCCCATCCCATTACCAGTGTTTTATTAGTTGTAGAACTCGTTAATGGGAACGCTTTCGTTCAGATAACACTGGATGCAACTTGGGCCGAGTCATTACATTCAACGCCGCGCCGCGCCGTTGGTCGGCTTACAACACTTGAATTAGTTTTGTTGGTTGTAAAAACCTCAATTCACTAACATGCGATGGGTAATTCAAAAAAGGTTACAGCGAAAGATTTTATCAAGCACAGTATATAGCCCTAAGTCTAATTCATCGTTATGAATGACCACTCCGTCATAAGTATTTTACAAGACAATGTCTGATATTAAAAATGTTAATGCTGACTAAGAATACCTTCTTTCTAACATTCGATTAGGATATTCCTTAATTATAGTCCCAATTTTAAAGGATAAAGGTAATTCCGCAGCTGAGCTGAAATATTATTGAAATATACTGGGTATCTCAAGACTGCTACCGAAAACGAAGCCGGGTGGTAGTTTCAGTGGCTACAAACACAATGCAATTAAAAATTTTGCATAGAAACAAGACAATTA
The DNA here is from genome assembly GCA_009982885.2 of Hyles vespertilio. Taxonomy (NCBI): domain Eukaryota; kingdom Metazoa; phylum Arthropoda; class Insecta; order Lepidoptera; family Sphingidae; genus Hyles; species Hyles vespertilio. The sequence continues at coordinate 13,597,544 of CM042830.1, forward strand.
TTTTTTATGATTTTTTAAATATCGTCATTTTTGGGTGGTAAATCCATAGTTTTGGCTAAAATATTAGTTTAAACTCTTTTATACCTTAGAGTTATTTATAAATAAAAGGGTATACACTATTATTTTAGGAAAAAATGTATTTACCACCCCAAAAATGGCCATAGGAAAAAAATAACAAAAATAAAATTGTCGCTTTTTTTTGCAACTTTTTCGGCTTCGTTTTCGGTAGCAGTCTTGATATACCCTGTATTTTTCCTGACATCTTATTATGCCTCATTGCCGGACAAAAGCTTTAATTGTTCCAATAACCTTTTGTTATATTTCACACCGTACAATTACATATTCTATTGTTTTAAATAGCTTTTGAATGGACACTACAATTCAACTCATACATAATATATCTAAAGCGCCTGTACTCGACACCAGAGCAGTCGACTCGGGTGTTCGCTGCCCACACAGCGGAAATTGCTATGACATTATTGTCAGGCGCTACCGAATTACTGTATGAGAATGCTGTTCCATTTGTTTATTATTACGCATATTACCTATTCTATTTGTTGTACTAATTGGATCAACCAATAGAGTAGTAGTAGTGATTTTTGATATACGAGTGGAACGTGTTATTAAGTTTATTATCTGAATCGATTAATGTTATAGGTAGTCGATGATAGAGTTGTCATATTTCATCTAATAAAGGCTATAGATAGACGCAATAAATATGTTTATGTTTAGTTAATAGCCTATTTTGAATTGAAGACGCGCTAGGTCAGCGTGTTGGACTATATGACCTAATTACTTTAAATCTTATTGTCGATTGTAGAAAAAACCCTGCAGTGTATATGGGCTGATACAGGTCTGCTTTCCACATCAAATATTTCTGATATGTATGTCGCACGCTAATAAACAAATAATTGTTTTGATAAATATCGGTATTACAGTTGAACTTTTGAAAGAAAGAATTCCTTATAGAAGCCTTACAATATGGTAGAGCTGATAACGCTTGATAAGGGAAGACTGAGCGTTCTCCCGATAAACCGCAGTTATAATGAGCCCACATCTTTACCTTTGATTAAGTACACGCTGTTTGTGGAGCGGTCTACCGTGAAAGAAATGCTGCACATTATGGGAAGGAATGATGAGAATACTTAGCTTTCATTGTGCAATGGTATGTCCAGTTTGTTTTGTGATAGAAGATAGTTTCATATTGCATGTTATTTTGATTAATGTCATAGATATATTATGTTAAAACATTCAATTCTTAGGTTCCTTTCCCGCATCAGATAGATATTTTTAGAAAATTTGTAGTTTCACAAAATATCGTTTATATTCGAATGTCCAGGCTTCTTGTGGTCGTAAGCCGCTAAGCGATATGTTCTTTGTTACATTCACAAATAGCTTTATCTTACGCATAAAATTGTAAGTAAAATACAGATATAAAAATGTAACTTAATTTCTAGTCTGCAATAACTTCAACTTGAAACCATCAATATTTTTATTTCACATTCAATTCTAATCCAAACATTTTTTTTACAAACAACACAAACAAGACGGTATTGCCCACAAATTAATTCAACAATAATAAAGTAAGTTACCCCACGTAATGAGGGGTTCGCGTGACCCTACAATATCCTTTGATGTATGAAACCTTTACGTAACGAACACGAACTGCTTCATGTGACCTTTTTGCGTACTGTTTCTTTCAGACTCTAAAATTGTGTTGGTTTGTAGAAAAGTGTACTTGGGGTTTTCAGATAGTTGATACAAGCCACACGAAGATCTTTCGTGGTTGCTTTTAATAGTAATGAATCGGAATGTTTCTAATGTTGAATTTTAAATACTATTTCATGGTCAAATCAAGATATCCATTATAACCAAGGTTAATTTAAAGCAGCCCTAAAAATTATCATAAAATGGCTAAGGTATTCATATTTTTAGTAGTTCGGTGGGAACATTTGGACCCCCGTGATTTATGAAAGATGACGTCAAAGCACGATAATGGCATCATTTTCTGTTCCCTCTACCACAAAAATTGAAATATGTAATAATAAACAATAATAAACTTATCTATTAGTAAACGGTTTTAAAATATTGAGTCAACATCACTATTATTTGACAGCCTCCGTGGCGCAGACGGTTAGACGCCGCCTGTGAAACGTGAGGCCTTGGGTTCGATCCCCGCACCGAGAGAAATGTTTGTGCAGCCCACAAATATTTCTTTCGGATCTGGGGCTCTACTATATAAATCCGAAGTTTGAATCTTCGTGACGTTTTTCGTTTCGAAACCTACTCTGTAACACGAAATTCGAAACTTCGGATCGAAGAGTGAATGATTCGAATGTATCGGCAATCCGAACATTTACTCGTACATTTTTATTTACTATATATTCATCCGAAACGAAGTTCGAAACTTCGGACGAATGAAGTTTGTGACGATACGAATGTACCTACTCTGTAAATGTTCGTATTGCCGATATATTGGAATAATTCATTCTTCGATCCGAAGATTCGAATTTCGTGTTACAGAGTAGGTTTCGAAACGAAAAACGTCACGAAGCTTCGAACTTCGTTTCGGATTTATATAGTAGGGCCCCTGGGTGTTTGTGAGACCGAAAAGTCTCTCGTAGTTCCTGATACCCACGACACAAGACTCGATTTTAGTGTGAGGTCAGGATTATATATGTGACTGTTGGGTGTTATTTATTTATTTATTATTACAATAAGAATAAAAACATTATTAAGTTCTCATTTTTTGCGATTAGATATTTGACTTAAACCTTTGTATTTTATTTCAATTCCCAATTAAGAGGACTCGATTTTCTGCCAGACGAAATATTTTTAGGCTAGACGAGTATTAGTAATTTTCTTTAAAAAACATTGTTATTTCAAATTGTTTGACCACAAAAAAGCTTACTATTAATGATTATACAAGTAAATAAAATTACACTAAAAATTATATTGATACAAAATACAAATACATCTTCAGGATTGGTAAGGGTCCGGCCGCTGGGACCTATTTCTTTCTGTCACTGTCAAAACTATCCGTGTGTCATGTTTTAATATTGTGAGACGTGATCGAAAAATATATTGCTATGGAGAAAATATGACGTAGATATCTTGATATATACATTTTATGATATTGCGTATAAAATATTTAGGATTCTCTCTCTTTACGGCCACAGAAAGTCCATTGTTGAACGACGTCTTCTCAAACATTTCCATAGGAACCTGATAGGACTGATAGCGTTAGATGCCGTTTTTATTTTTGCTATGAATGGCGAGACAAGCATGCCTTTCGCCTGATGGCAAGCGAAACGACCGCCCATGGACAGTAGCAAAACCAAACAATACTTTGATTTACAAAGTAATGCCTGGCATCGCCATCCTGAGACATAAGATGTTAAGTCTCAATATGTCCAGTAGTTACTCTGCTTAAAATATCCTTCAATCCGAAACACAACAGTGCATTTATACTGCTTACTCTTTATTATTATGTTGTAGATAAGCAGTGAGACGATTTTCTAGAAAAAAATGGCAGTAAACCCATATTGAACCGATAGGAAAATGAAGAAATTCAACACCCGAATAACACAATTGAACAAATAATTTATTTTAACGGCCTTATTCGTATCAGTTTAAACCTATTTTAGTTATGGAATAACCTGTCTCTTTCGAACGACTTTTGAAGTCAGTTTGAGTGAAGAAGACAAAACACTTGATACCTAAAATAGTTTTTAAAACTGTCATTGAATACGGCCGTAAGACTTCAGTGACTGGTGTGAAATAACAAAAATCTGAACCTTTAGCAAAAGATAATATCAATTTATCCCTCTTTAACATTCCTGTGTAAACTAATAAAAGCATTTCCGTACGACAGTGAAACGAAAGACACTTCAGCTCGGATATCGAACGCCACACACTCCAAACAAGATAAACACCAACTGATCTCCATTTCCACAAAGCTTTCAAAGTCTTCAAACTGCTCGATGCTGGAGTGGTTCCCTCCCCCCTCCACCCGATCCAGGTTTTTGCATGACTTGAGAGGGGGTGAAGAGGTTTTAAACTTGCCGCGAATTTGCCGCTAATTAGATTGGTATTTGATACGATTGAGCGCGAAAGATGTGGTAAAGATTGAAATAAAACTATTATTTACGGATTTTATCGCGAATTTAGTTTAATTTTTTACATTTTTGACTTCCCGACATTTCGAAGGTTCCCAGGGATGTTTGAAAAGCGATTTTGAGGCTTATATTTTGTTTCTTGACCAAATTTATTTTTGGCGAAAAAGATATTCGGTATACTGAATGAATGGTCGTAGATTTGATTCGTGTGATAGAACTAAAACTTTGATCAAACTCTTCATCGACAAATCCAGACTAGATTATTTAAATTCAAGCTCAAAATATAAGCGTAAGTGTGGCTTTTAGGCTCCATTTCTTTCATACTTTACTTTTATATTTATACCTGATAAAAGTATTTGCGGCGTATATCTTTTATATAGAAACTGCTTTTGTTACTGCGTTGCGCATTTTTCGCCTGTCAGGAAATTGATCGTCTCTACGATTTCGTGTTCGTTCAGCGACATTGATTGATGTAGTCAAATGTTTTACTGCCTACAATATTTTCTCCTTTTTCTGCCAATACTTAATTTGTGACAGGTTCAATAAGTCATATAATAATGTGAAATGACTTTACATTAGAGGAGTTAACTCCTGATGTCTTGGGGTTTGGAGGGTAGAGTATTTTTTTATTAAGTAGTTGGTAATATGCGTGTTTTTAGGCTTTATCTGTGTACTGTTTATGCACAGGAGAAAGACTAAGCTCCATTTAAATTTTCTCCATCCCTATTATTTAAGTCACTATTTTTATTTATTTATGTTTTTATATCTACCACATTATCTCATGCTGAAATTGCGTAAATATGATGACATAATCGATTTAAATTGTTAATTATCACATTACCAACGGTGACAATGTCGAGGTCTTTCACCATCAAAATGCGGAACAAACATTGTCACGATCCGGGCATTGAACCCGCAACTGCACGTTCCTCAGTCAATCAACAGTTAGTAGGTCGTTCATAACGTGACAGTCACGAAGAAAATATAGTGTCAATATCACTTACATTATGTAATACATAGATAGTAACTTCTAGAAAAGAACTGTGACAATGAAGTCCCGGAATCTAAACCCAGGCTGGGTGACTCAATTATGTAAGTTTTATTGTGTGACAAATTTCATTGCCTGGGACTTGAATTTGTTTGGAATGGCGATAGACTCGCCCTCTATAATATCTTAGGACGGAAGTAAGTTCTAAATGTGGAAGGCGCTAGTGGTATCTCTGCTTACATCCTGTTGGCTGTATTAGCGTGATGCTTAATACACATGTAGAAAACATCAATTGATTTAAATAAGTTTTCACTATGATCTATACTGCTGTTTCGACCGACAGGTACACTAGGTACGTGGCGTAGATATCTACAGCACAGACGTTGGCGCCGCGAGGTGCGGGTTCAAATCCTACGCATGCTATTTCGCACAAACGGCCTGCTTCATTGGCTGGACGTTTGCAACAACATGCAAGATTGAATGGGGACTAATTTGCCTGACGGCCGTATATATGGTAGTTGGGGAGTGTACATCCCCTACAAGTTTTGATAGTTTTCTTTGTAAGATATAATATATGTCAAAGTTTTAAGCGCCATTTGTTGATGAAAACAAAAATATTCTTCTACAGGTAGTCGCAATTCTGTTTTGTTTTTTTTAATTATTTTACATTAGGTTTAGGTATTTTCAGTCCGTTGTTTTCGAAGATTTTTATGGTAGTCAAACGGAATATGTTATCATGTATGATAAGCTTGTAGCAACCCATGTTATAACAATATTATCTTCAATCCAGTTTTTTTCACATTTACATTTTTTTAGAATGTTGAAAATGTAGGTATACAAAATAAATTTCGCTATGTATAATTTAAGACAGGATCCACGGTGCAAAATTATATAAGCATATAAATATTAATATCCTACATGATATGATGATACAGATATAAATATTGCAGCTACCTCTCGCCGTAAAACTCTTTCCGTACCTACTGCTTAAACAGGCATAATGTCATTGCTCTCAAGTATTTTTTACCCATACGCGATGCTCACGACAGACGCATCCATTTCGCATATTAGCTAATTCGATGCCTGATGAATTAATAATACGTTAGAATCGTTTGTCGTGTCATGTCGCCCCGCGTGGGGAGTCGTAGAGCGGGGGGTCTGACCCCCACCACGTGGCCCGTCGATGAATTTCATTATTCAAAATTTGTCGCTCGCGTTGCGAAATTCTAAACACACGTTCGAAAATGGACGCTTTGTTGTTTGTTGATAAAGTGAATTGTTAACAGAATTTATATTGTTTTTAGATAGTTATCGCATGGACAGCATATTATACAGGGTATATCAAGACTGCTACCGAAAACGAAGCCGGGTGGTAGTTAAAGCGACTTCAGACACAATGCAACAGAAAAAGTTGCAAAAATAAGCGACAATTTTTTTTTGTTATTTTTTTCCTATGACCATATTTGTGTGGTAAATAATTTTTTTCCTAAAATAACAGTGTATATCCTTTTATTTATAAATAATCTAAGGTATAAAAGTGTTTAAATTATTATTTTAGCAAAAACTATGGATTTACCACCCAAAATGACGATATTTAAAAAATCATAAAAATTCATTGTCGCGTTTCTTTGCGAAATTTTTAGTTGCATTGTGTTTGTAGTCACTAAAACTACCACCCGGCTTCGTTTTCGGTAGCAGTCTTGATATACCCTGTATTATATGCGTGTCTCATGGGATATTTCATATACATAGTTGCAATTTTTATTGTTGTAAGTTTAAATAATTTCTATAAGGAATTTAGTACTTAAGTTTTCATGAATTAACAAAATTATAAAAACACACAGGTTAGTCACAAGCTCATTTTTTAACACAGCGCCATCTTATGATTTTAGTCGACTACGATCGACTTACTTTGTAATTTTTTTCATAGATGGCGCTACGTGGAGTCTTAAGTTTTTATCTTCTCGTTAATTTATTTAACTTTGGGTAGTTTTATATGGGCATATAATATAAAAAATGAAAATTGGTTTTATTTGGCCGCCTTGTTAGCCTCATTCATGTTAACAATTTATTTAAAAAATACTTTTTGTCTGATACGCTCATAACACAGCCTTGGTCGGTAACTGGTACATGTAATGTAATATTGGGCAGACCTTAATTTCTCTTTATTTAATAAACACGTAGATTTACCCAATACCAGCCTGAAGCTAATACAAACATCAATTTGTCCGGGCAATATTCTCTGAAGGACGTCCTGTTCAGTGTAACGTTACCGAATTCTAGAAGCCATTATCTAGGCGACGCGAAGGTAAAAAAAAACAAGGATTTTTTCCCCAAATCCTCTGGCTTTATGAAATTCGACCTCTTTTGTTTTAAATTCTCGTATTATTTTTAATGAAGTTTAACAAGGAAATATCTTGAGAGGGCCGTTGGATTCGTGGTGTTGTTTTACGTTCTGTTTGAGAATTTTGCTCGTTAATTTTAGGACATTCCAATTTATTGCTTAATTTAATGCATCCGTCAACTTGTAATCCTGTCTTAAATAACACAGGCGTCTACAAGATTATACAGTAGACCAATATTATTAAAACGAAGTGTTTAAAATAATATAGTAGTATACCAGGTTGCCATATTAATATTAAATTCGATCTTAGAGCCCTCATTAAAAATAATAACCTCTTTTTACCAAGCTATATTTCTAATTAATTGATCAATTGAATAAATGCTCTTAAAAGTCACATTTGCCATAATTACTTCACACTTACAGATAGCATGCTCTTAGTGTGTTAGTATCTTCTAGAAAATCTATCAATTAATTAACAAGCAGTAGATTCAGAATTGGCAGTCCAAATACATAAACACACCGCACGTCATTCATCTCATATCCAATTCAATTAATATTCCATCTATATCATGACCCACAAAACCGCCAAGTGAAATGAATCCCGCATTTATACGGTGTACCCGACATACGTGCGCATCCGATAATCCTGGCGCAGGTCTCATTAGCTAAGTAATCCTACGCGGCCCTTATTAAGTAATTTCACATGTAATATGTACGTGTGCCCCGACTGTAGTAATCATATCGCCTGATGCCATGGATTATTTAATTGCAGTGTCGGTTTGATTATGTATAAGCCTAGACTTGTGTCTTGGTATGGGTTTGCAGAAATGCTGCTATGTTATTCACGGCTTGCTGAGTTATGTCAAGATGTGACAGGGACATACATACCAGATAAAAATCACAATCCCATTGGCGGATGCCCAACAACCCATTACTCTTGCCATCCTTTTTTCTTACCACTTCCCTCCTGATATCCTAGATCGGTATCACATCCAAGATCCAAGCGTTGGGATTGTTCATTGGTGGCAGCGATCACTTATCATCAGGCGACCTGTTTGCTCGTTTGACGGACCTATTGTATAAAAAAATCCCAGGTAGCTCAGTACTTTAGCTTCAATGTAAAATCATGATTAATTTATTCATTTAATCTCGCCACGCCGTGTTCAAGGCACAGTCATGTCGCAGCGTCGCCTTCTTGAAGATGATTCTCCAGGTGTTATGGTTTATGAAAATCGCTGTTTTTGCCGTTAAGAGAACGATTTGCCTTCTCATCTAGTTAGCACTATATATTATATATTTTTTATAACCTTGTAATTCTGTTTTATTGCATTTCCCTTTTAAAACTTTAAACAAACTTGATTTCCCAACACATTCGAAAAATATATTTCCAGCTCACATTTTAGCTATACACACTATCAGTAAGCTAACATCGTGAAATGCAGAATCTTAGATAGAGCTGGATTCGATTCCGAGTCAGTGATTCTGTTAGAGACGTCTATATATTATTTCGTTTGACATCGATCTTGCACGCAAAGCTCCCTAGTCGGTGCACTCGGCACGCCTAGTTTACTCCGCTCTTTTGAACTCATGTATGCCTGGTACATTCGACTAGAATTTGCACGAATATTCAGTTGGTTTATTAGAATTTCTGGCTTATCCTGTATAGTAAGTTCCTTTTGAAACTTCTATTCTTGCTTTTGAATTTGTATTTGCAGATACCAAATTCCTGCAAAATTGAGACGACTGGCAAGAGCTATCTGGCGTAGGAATCTCTATCTGGACTGCATTGTTTGACCATCAGATGTAGATTTTTGTTTTTTGTAGATTTTTTTTGGCCGTGTATAAAAAAAGCACTTAAGCTCGAGTCGAATCGATGTTCGATGTTCGATTGCCTGGTCGAGTATCTAATTCCAAAGGAAGAAGAAGAAAAAAAGTCTGATATAATTTGTCGAGATTTAAATTAGCAGCCTATAAAATAAAAGTCCTTGCTTATCAGTGTATAAGTTGGTAAAATATGAGTGGCATTGATTACATCTCTGCTTACCCCATCGTGAATATAGTCGTGATATGATGAATGATTAAACTGACTTTTCAATATAACGTTTTTTGTTAAATATTCTATACGATTGCAATGAATTGAAATCGTTCCAGGAACGGTACGATTCGTACGAAAATAGATTTTGAATACGAATCTGACCTAATTTTTATATCAAAATAATGAAATTTCAATACGAATATTTACGTTTAAAATAATTTTACTAAACTTATGTTTATTATCAATGACTATTGCAAACTGTGAATGCAATAATATGTCTGGAATGACGTCGACTTCGTCGGAATCCGATTGGTTATTAATAAAATGCTTTATTAACGTGATTGTATTGCCAAACCTCGCTTTATGTGCTAATTTATTAACAACTGTTCTAATTTTGAATTTGTGATCGAATTTGTCGCTTTTGATGGATTATCTGATATTAAGTAAATATAAGGTATAAGCTATCAGGGTTTATATGCAAGAATATACGCGTTGATTAAGTTTTATAATAATACATATTTATAGATAAAATTGCTTCTTAGTTAATAGGATTATTAATCTATTTTATATACATACGTAAATCGAGAACCTACAAAGAGATAAAATAGTGCAATCCAAAATTCAACATATTTAATTCCATCGCTAATGCGAAATGGGATGGGCCTATAGTCACACTGGGCGTACATAATATCATCCCGAACAACGGTTATACTATTTACATATTGATTGTGACTCCCTGTCCATCAGCGACGGAAGAGAAGCATACATAAGGGTCATCGACCTATCTGCCTTCCTCTATTCCAACTCCACTAAAGCGATCGAGAAACTCAAATATGAAACTACAAACTATTATAAAAGCACAATATTCCAGCGCATAATAAAGCCGCGCGCCCTAAATACGTCACTTTTTGTACACCGAAAAGCTATTTATTATACCAGTACACGGCCTAAACAAGCGTGACGCGTGTGTTCTTTGTCACGCTACTATATGCCCTGTCGCCCACTGCAGCGTGACAGATGGGCTCATATTAACTTCACGCCGGAAGGCAATTTGCTAAGTGTCATTACGTGACACATTTCACGTGTCAATTATTCAGGATAAAAAGATGAAACAAGGGAAAGACGAATTTTTAATATAATCAGCGAGTTTCCGTAAGCTTTGTCGCAAGAAGCTTGTTATTTAAATTGGTTGGGAAATTTTAGGGTAATTTGCTTTTTTTAATTAGTGTTTTTTAAGTAGTGGAGTTTGGGACATCAGTTTATATCGTAACAATATTATTAAGATGTTAAATTTAACTAACACTCATATATGTCACAATCTACATCTAAAATATTGTGGTACGATCAAAAATGATTAATAAAATTCCTTGCAACGCGAAAAAAACATTATAATAAATAAGCTGTCGATAAACTCAAAGGCAGTCACTTAATTGTATTGTACTTGTATTATAATTGTACTTGTATTGTAATTGTATTATATTCATTTATTTTTTTCTTTTCAGGTAATACAATGCCTATGCAGTATGCACGCAATAAAAAACGATTGTATGTATAAACGAATTTCCAAAGAATTGAATAAATGTTCTGAAAACAAAGAGTAATGAGAATTTCACTTTCAATAATGCCTGTAGAGCGCATATAAGTTACGTTTTTATTTGCTTTTCATTATAATAGTGTTTCATTTTATTATAAAATGTGAAGGATTTAAAAGTGAAAGTAGGTGACATTTCTAAAACTCTCACCTGTGGTAAGTGACCACTGCCGCTCATGAATATCCACATAAGTCTGTTAACAGCTCATCAAATTGGGAGCGAAGCAGGAAGGAAAAAGGATGGGAAAAGGAAAGGGTTGGACATGCGGCAGTTGTATTCACTGAACGAAATGTGACAGTTTCGTATTAGAAGAACCACTCTGTAGTACGAATGAGCCGACAGAACCGCGGTGGTTCCACTGTCTCACAGAAAACTATACTGAAGTAATATTATTACGTTTCGTTTGTGAGTGAGATTGCCGGAAACCCAGTTTGCTGTTGATTGCGCCCATCTTACATAGTTACTACTATGTAAGACCGACCCGTCCTAATGACCCACGTAAATGTTTTGTGTTTCGGGTTCATTGGAAAATATTTTACACTTAGCCACTAGTGCGCTAGTAACGGCGAAGGAAAACATCGTAAGGAAACCTGTATACTATAGCGATTTATAAGAATTTCTATAGTATGCAAAGTTCGCCAACCTGCACTAGGCCAGCGCGGTGGACTATATGACTAAAACACTCTCAATCGTACTCTCAGTTATATAGGAGGTACGTGCCTTGCAGTGGGATTTATATGGGATAGGGATACAGAAGCCACTAGTGATACATAAGTTTATAGTTCGTTTTCATTTTGTCTATTCTCAAAAACATTCCACTACTTTATACGAGGCAGCATGTAGCCTCATACAAAAGCACATAATCCCGCCTTGACGTCTGCGATCCCTTAATTTCCCAGATACCCATCGCTCTGGAGAGCCCGGGACTCGCGCAAATCCCGCGGGACCAATAATATCACGCTGTTTACTTTGCGTCATACTTGATAGCTTAGCTCTTGTAGATTATACTAGACTAGCGAGTTTTTGAGTTTGAAGGAAGCGTGTTTTGTGCCACAGCAACGTGGTAAAGTCATATTATCGTGTGTAATACATTGCAGCGTGTTTAGTATGGACTTCCTATTGGAGCGTGTTTGAATAAATTCAGAATATTGCCAACGGTTTTTTATGTACGTTCGACTTGGATAAAGTCTAAATGGCCTACTAAAGCTTGATGTCAAAAATCTGTGTCTCATATAAATACAATTGTTTACTTTTTATTTTGAAATATGTGATTCTGGTTTTTATGATGATGTTCATGGGCGACGGGGATCACTTACCATCAGGTGAAACATATGCTCGATTGCCTCCTATACTATTTAAAGAAAGTGCACTTTAAGCCCGTGTTTAGGATGACGCGTGACCAAGATTTCGGTCCGTAATATCACATAACAGCGTGATTAAGGACTTAGAATAAATAACTGTTATACAAAGAAATAGATTGAGAACTTCATGGTAGCCATTTTAGACTTTAGTTCTAGATTACTAAATGTTACAAAAAATGTACATTTTAGTTGAGGGTGTGATTAAGGTTCAGAAGTTTTGTAATGTGAAACAATATAATTATACTCAGTGGACACTGGAGTGAAATTAGGATACATCAGTGCGTCTGTAAAGATGTTTCAAAATGTTTGGTGTTGTTTTTGGGCTTAATTCCCCTTAATTGTAAAGCCTTTGATTACAGCCCAGGTGTATAAACACCTGGGCTGTAAACATTTTTTTGTAATTTATTTATTGCTCTCACAACTGTCACAAATGTTTTACAAAATAAATACATAATAATTGTGGACCCTGCATGGCACGGCAACATTACAAGAGAGGGAAAATCTTTTCCTTGAATATAAAATAGACTGCCAACGGCATTAAGTTCGCCTTACGAAGTTTAATAAATAAATAAATAAAATGGATTTACTATGAGTGACCAACAAATACAGTACCAATATTTTACAAATATGTATCATGTATCAGCCCATATTCGTCCCACTGCAGGGCACGGGCCTCCTCTACAATCGACAGTACGATTGAGAGTGGTTAGGCCATATAGTCCACCACGGGTTGGCGGACTTACATACCATAGACATTTTTGTAAATCGCTATAGTATGCAGGTTTCCTCACGATGTTTTCTTTCACCGTTTTAGTGCGTGGTGATTGACTATCAATACACATAGGGCTCCGAAAAGTCAGAGGTGTGCCCTGGGATTCGAACCCGCGACCACCGTGAACATTTACAAAACGTGAACGTTTACAAATATAAAATGTTTAATATAATATTGATATTTGACTCTATATTTAACGTTAATAAACGGATTTCATAACAAAATATAATTAATCCGAAATCCTTTCCATCGAAATGTTTGTTGGCGTGTGTATAATTAATGAATTTCATACTGCTGTTGCGGTTATCAAAATATTTTGTAATTGATATTGAGTAACATGTATTTTGATGTTAGAACTAGTTATTGCCCGTGACTTTTTACAAGAAGAATCGAGTTTTGATCACAAAAAATCCTCAATTTATTCCCCATTAAAATAATAAAAAAAATCTGAAACCGAAGGTAGGTTACCCGCTTCTGCCCGCACAGCCATGGTAAAAAATCCCATCATAGTGCACACAAGTGCATCGAATTTTCGATTCAACCATGCCAATATAATTTGACAGCTTCCGTGGCGCAGTTGGTTAGACGCAGGCTGTGAAACGTGACGTAGGTTCGATTCCCGCACCAGGACGAATTATTTGTGTAACAGAGATATCTCGTAGTTTCCCAAACCCAAGACACAAGACTCGATCTTAGTGTGGGGGCCCGACTAGGTATGTTACTGTTGGATATATTTGCTATAATAATTGGACTCCCTGCATTGCACTTGTCATCAGTGCATTTTAATTATCTTCCCACACCAGCATATAGATAAAACACTCATAAGATAGTAAGCACTACATTGTAAAGAACCGCAAACAACTCGAGATCATATTTCCGTTTCACAACGACATCGCGATATTGGACGGCTGGCATGAGGTAATAACCTAGCGGCTTTGTCTACGCCACGCACACTCCCCCCTCCACTTCCCCTCCCATCCCGGATAGAAGGGGAGGGGGAGGGATATATATCCGGGTCACTGGATTCCAACCGCACAAGCCACGGATCGCAAAGTGATTTTGTTTTTCATATTCATCAATTTCCTTACTGTGTGTTTTACCGTATTGGTTACGGTTCGTTCCAGATTAGTTCGGTTTTTTTATTTTAAGCAATTTTTGCTGAGGTCGGAATATGTATGTATGGAAGTGGAGAATGGACTGTTAGATTTGAATGCTAATCGAATGCATGACATTTGTATTCAATTAGCCCTGTTGGATTTTCGTTCTGATTAATTTCGATGTGGAATTAGGTGAACTAGTGTTTCTAAGAAACTAGCGAGTTTTAGTGCTCTCTGTCATGTCTTCGTCACGGTTTTTCCTAATTGACAAGATGAATATATAATACAAGCCCTGATAGATTTTTTCCATTACAAGATGGCTTAGATCGTAATCTACAATGATAGTCCAATGTGGATTGATCGATCAAAGGATGTTGTTAAACTTTACTATATCGGCCCATATAATTGCGCACTGAAATCATGGGGTCCTCTGTAATCAAGAGATCGATTGAGAGGGCTTAACTCGTAGGGGTGGAGGGACGAGATACAAAAATAAGCCATACCATACGCTAACATTTTATGGGTTGGTGAATTTCACTTACTTAAGAAAATATTTTTTACCTTTAAAGTACGTGACAATTGACGATCAGTATACAAAAGATTTCGAAAGTTCGAGCTTTGGCATAGGATTCGAACCTGCGGCTATCGTTTCGGCTCCCACGTCCGTTCAGTCACCCACACTCAGGCACCCCACAGGCCACCACGCTCCGAATACGATAGAATTTCTATTCCTTGCAGGCAATCAATTCTAAATATATTTCTAAGATATATCTTAATCGAATATACGAATAATTAGGGAGAGTAATAATATCTCTTTTGTATTTCTAATCTTATATATCAAACAATAGGTAGGTATCTAACTATCTTTTGTATATCTCGTTGCCGCTTATGAATGGCACAGTCAACTCTCGTCCTTTTCACGGCATTGTGAGGGATTCAAAACAAAAGGTGCCTTTATTGGAAACACATATATGTGTGTATAAATATGAATTTGGTATTTGTGTATTTGTTTGAGGACACGATGTACTCCAACCTCCATACAGTTTAATAATTAATCGACACAATGTCAATGAGAAAAAGTGCGTGGTGGTCTGTTTGTAAACGGACTAGACGCAGCTGCTAATATGTTCACGGTGGTCGCGGGTTCGAAGCCACACACCTCTGATTTTTCGGAGTTATGTGTGTATTGATAGTCAATCACCACGCACTAAAACGGTGAAGGAAAACATGGTGAGAAAACCTGCGTACCATAGCGATTTATAAGAATTTCTATGATATGTAAGTCCGCCAACCCGCACTAGGTCAGTGTGGTGGACTTTAAGGCCTAACCACTCTCAGTCATACTCTCGATTGTACAGGAAACCCGTGCCCAGCAGTGGGACGTATATGGGCTGATACAGATCCAAAAATAAACTACAAGGTTTTTATTGTACTGTATCTCAGTTTTCTGTTAAATAGTGTTACTAGGGACGATCCAACTTTTTTGTACTGTAGGCTGTAGCTGTAACAACACATACTTAAGAGCGTATACACCTTGCGCGCAAAGTCAACTATAGGTATTTCTTCGTTAATTTCACGCACACATAAGCGACCAAAGCTGTGTGCGTAGAGCTGCCGCGTCGGCTCGCTATACAATCGGCTCAAACAACTTTGATCCGTGCGCTTTAAATATTCATTTGAAATGTAACTATAATATAATATCATAAAAATATTTTATTTGCATTATAACTAGACAAATATTACTGTGCAAGCAAAGAATAATAAAAATTTAGATACTAATCATATTTTCGTTATTATTACATTGTTAAGTTGCATTCAAATCAGTGTTCAATCAGCAGATACTACGGACGTTTTATTAATAATTTCGTGTTCGAACACATAAATAGTGTTAGGGGCCTTACAACCCCTTACAATTACGAAATATATTGAATTTTATATTACAATACATAACATAATTTAGCCTCGGAATTAAATCCCATTATATTACCTGAAACATAATTGATACTCACTACAAAATCATTGTAGGTAATAAAAATAATTAAATATTTTACTACCAAAGTACTAAGATGTGGTAATCGCAGTCCGCGCGTGGCATTTTTCACTACGCGCGGCAATAATCGACTGCAGCCAGGCCGGAGCGACGAGCGATACGTCCTCCCTCTAGAAGGCCTTGCGGCGGTCTGATTTGATCCACGTCGGACAGCGTGTTTTATAGTGGTTTTTAAAATATTTGTAGAAAACATGAAAACTAATTTTGTTGAAATATAAAAATTGAAATTTATTGATAAGATGTTCTTCTATTATAATATGCAATGGCTATAAAAAATTATGTACGATAAGTTGGCGAAAAAAAATATGTTCTTGACGAGAGTTTCTGAATAATTTCGCATTGTTTAAATTTTTATTTTTCAGGAACTAAACACAAAAAGATTATTTTTCTCAGCAAAATCCCTTCATAAGGGTCTTATTAGTCTGATAATATTTTTATTTTCATCTTATATTTAGTGGTTTCGGATATCTTAAGCTTCTAAATTGCCATTTAAAGAATAAATAACGAAACTTGTGTTCAGTAATCCTTATAGTACTCACAAATTATCCATCAATCTATAATGTTTTCCACCAAAATCCCTAGATGACAACCTTTTCTAAAGTTAGTACTAATTATTTTTCCTTTAAATTGTTTATTGGTGGCTATTAACTCATTTGAAAAGTCCTGTTTTTAAGCCAAAAAGCGCGTGCAGGGTATAAACGCTCTTAAGCCTTTACGTAAACTATCTATATATATAAAAATGAAACCCGTTTCGCGTTGTCACGGCATCACGCGTGAACGGCTGAACCGATTTGGCTTATTTTGGTCTTGAAATATTCGTAAAAGTTCTGGGAAGGTTTTAGGAGTGAGAAAAATTGGAAAATTTCTACGGAAGATACTAAAAACCTTTTTTTCGGTATCGTTCAAGCGTGATGCGTCCAGCCAATATAGGATGATCTTTGTTTATTTGACGGGAGACGTAAAAGACGGTCCAGCTTCAACTACCATCCAACGTAAAATGATCTATCTTTCCATTGTCTTTCAATGACGGCTGACGAAATAGAACAAAATTCAAAAAATGTGTACAACGTGTATATAATATTATCTAGATACGGCATCTTGCGCGTAATTTTGTTAAATGTAAAATAAAACGATGTCCATATCTACCAAAATAGCCCATTGTTTTTTTTAGATTATTGCAACAGTTTTAAACAAGGTATACTCTATCGAAGCGTTTTGCCGGAGTACACCAAAATATATCTAATTATAATTTTTCGTTTTCATAAACGACATTGTTTTTTGAATTGATACTTTTAGATGCGCTGGGGGACAAATTTAAATTCCGCATTAGTATTGTTTTCAGACTCAAGTATAAAAAAATGGTACGTTGATGCCGTATCTAGACATTATAATGAAACGATATGCAGTTTTATATTTTTAAATATTTGTTTTATTACTTACGTCACCTGGTAAGGCAGTATGAAGGTTTTATTAATTTGTATATGGTAACGTACTAGACGCGACTGCCAACAAGTTTACGATGGTCACGGGTTCAAATCTCAGGGCACACCTCTGACTTATCGGATTAATGTCTACGTCAAATAAAATCCGCCAACCCGCACTAAGGCAGCGGGGTGGACTATATCTTCTTCTTCTATAATATAAAAATGAATCGCAAAATGTGTTGGTAAGCGCAAAACTCAACAACGCCTGGACCAATTTGGCCAATTCTTTTTTTTAAATGTTTATTATTTCTTTATTACTAACAAAAAGTAATGGCGTGCAATATTATTTGGAAAAACAGCATTTTGGTGCTGAAATAAGGGAAGGAATATTGGATGAACAATAAAAAACGCTTAAGATTTTAATTTCATAAGGCAATCTTTATATGTATATGTATATGGAGAGACGGGATATAATAGAGTGGAAGGTACGGGAGAAGACTGGGATAGCTGACAGATTTGATAGGATCAAATGTAAATGCACGTTATAAGACGGGATGGATAATAAAGAGAAAGGACGGGACGGATCGGGAAGAAACTGAACAGACGGATGAGACGGGATTGAGCCGGACAGTAGGACAGCTACGTCAAGTTTAAGTATACAAGAGTTTATAGGAAAAATAACATGTATTTGGTGTGGAGTGGAATCAAAAAATATATGCACCCAGGCGAAGCTGGGCCGGGCCGCTAGTATACTATAAGATACAGATAGCGAGGAAACTTTACTAATTTCACCCTCAATAAAATGCGTTCCGAACAAGTCGAGGCAAATTCTTTAGCAGCTCATCGCATATTCAGCGAGGCTTGTGTGTGTGCGTCCCATTCCGACGTGTCGCGTGCTAATGGGTAGCAGGTTCATTACCCGACGCTTCACCTCATTCGGTCGCGTGTTTGTCTTTAGCCCGGTTTGAATGCGGATCCTTGCCAATGTAGGGCGGTAGGTTTATTCAAGCGACTTTTAAAGGCTTTTTAGTTTATTAAATAGTGGTATCGTACAAAAGATAGATAGGAGCGATAAAAAATATTTTACACTGAGGACTTAATCTAAGTAAAAATACTTAACTGGCCCCGCGTAGTAATAGGTGAGTTTATAAACAGCTTTTACATAATATTCAAATACATATAACTGTTTCAAACATGCGTTGTATCTTGAAAAATTTATACTAGCAAAGTCTAACTACCCATCTGTACTTTCTATAAGTCACTCAGTTTTTCTTAAGTTTGTTTTTGTACGTTACTATATTTTTATGGCTCTGCGGTAAAGTTCTAATGTTTAAGTGCTGTTTAAAATTATACAAGTACATACACATACATACGTAAACTCACGCCTTTTTCTCAGAAGGGGTAGGCAGAGGTGCCCTGACACCCACATTTCGCCTTATATGTTCTTGTAAATTATACATGTATTTTATAAAATTAGCCGATATCAAATAAAATTAAATCACCAAAGCGCATGAAAATCGTCGGACTTGAATTAATCGGAAAATTGCATATAAACAACCGTACTTAAATAAACAACAGAACTCGGCACGTGTCCACAAATCATAATCTTTAACAAACTCGCATAAATTAACGGCCGTATAAATTCGGTCCATTAAATTAATGGCCCATTGGTCACACGTCCGGCGAGGGAGAAGGGGGAGGGGCGGTCGAGTATCGTATAATTGGTCCGGTGCAATACCGTAATGGGAGCCTAATGGTCGTTAGATATCCGCGCCTCTCATTAATAATACGGCATTGATCACAACTTGGCATTTCGCTCCTACCTGATATATATGTCTTGTGACGGGAATTTTAATAATAATAATTTAAATGTAGTCCGCAATGTTTTTGGTTAGCATAATTGTAATTGAGTTGTGTCCAAGGTTTGATTTTGAGCATAAAAAAGACATGAAATTGAAATATCAAAATTGATTGTAAAATTAGTGAGGTATTCATATTTTTAATAGTGCGCTGGTGGATCGACCTTATGGAAGATGACGTCACACCGTGCATGTTGCATTCTTCTCTTTAACTCCCACCACCAAGATTTATGTATTTGTAACTTCCTTATTACTATACGGATTTTAAAATTTATTTCTGTTTATGATTATGCATAGCGTAACCTTTCGACATAAACAGTAATACAAATTTATGATAATAGCCTATTCGTTGTATGATTGACAATTTTATGTATCTGATAGTAATTACTCGGTCATTAACAGCAATTAAGCAATTTATTAATCAAGGGCCTCCAATTACGTGCTTGTAATCATACTGACAACCGTTGTAGAATTATTTGTTATTTGTTTTAAGAACTGTATCACGACCGTTATCAAAAGTTAAAATAATTCCATGATCCGAATGAGTCATGAATTAAAGAGCAAGACAAAACATTAAAGAACGAAAATAGATTTAAAACTGTCTGTGAATAAGGCCGTTTGTATTTGTATATAATTACTGAAATCCACTGTCAAGTAATACACAATAATTTGCCAAATGTAACTACAATGACAAGCAATTAAAACTAGACGACCTTACCATACATTTATGCCCATATATTATAGCTTAAATTGTGCTCACTTAGTCACATTACGCCGACACGTACACAATAAAAATTCCAGCGTCCTTTTTTTCCCTTTAAAGAATTTTAATTAACGTGGCTCGTTTCATTTTTACGTCAGAAATAATTTTATTTCGCATAATAAGCTTCCTGTCTCTTACGTTTCGCTTCTCATACAAATATCGTTAATTTAATACGCTTTGCCCACCGCTTACGTTGTGTAATTGTGTCAATAGATGGCGTTTAATGAAGTTCCCTCTTATCGCAAGTTTCTATCGACAACAATGTCTTATTACTACCCAGTATTCTTTTTTTTTTTTATTGCTTTGAATGACGAGACGGGCATGCCGTTCGCCTGATGGTAAGCGATGCGACCGCTCATGAACAGTAGCAAAACCAAACAACACCTTGAATTACAAAGCAATGCTTGGCATTGCACTGCGCTCGCCATCCTGAGACATAAGATGTTTAGTCTCAATATGTCCAGTAGCTACTCTGCCTACAATGTCCTTCAATCCGAAACACTACAGTGCATTTAAACTGCTGTTTGACGGGAGAAATAGACATTGCGGTGGTACCCACCCAGACAGCCTCTCACATATGAGAGACCTACCACCAGTAACAAGTTCAAAGCAAATATCGTAAATGAATAAGGTAAATGATTCGTTTATGTATTCTTATGTTAAAATATTCTAGTCTATTTTGTATTTTTTGCACCACACCTTTATTAGCCAATCATTAACGTCTGAAAACTTTATTCGGATCTCCCTTGCATTACGGAGCAAAGAGAGTATAAGAACATAGACTTGCTTGAAGGCCAGGGATCCATGCTACATAATTCTTATCCATGATAGTAAAATAATTGATTTATAATGTAATGACTAGCCACTATTCTAACGCCAGTCTTTTAGGAATCATCCAATCCTGGAAAAGCAATTAATATAATCAACAATCAAAAGTCGTAAATGTAGCAGTAGAACCTCAAACCTCGAGTTCACAGCCCACACTTACTTTCAGGCCCATTAGTCGTCAGAAACTAGCATTCATACCGTTTTATAATAACCACATTTAATTGTTCATTTTTTTGCTGTCACGTAGGATAAATTTCACGTGGCGCAGAAGGTCGTTTTGCGCGAGTTTTGAGGGGTACGGAGGTGAGAGGGATGGGGAGAGGTGGCAACGTCCCGGGACCGCCGGCGATGATTAACGCGCCCCCGGGGAACTCTAATTACTATCCCGGTTATACTGGCAGGAGCTGCGTGGCCATAGGTGCTGCGGTGTAATTGATGGGGTTTTGTTTCGAGGACATTCATGATGTGGCATATTTAGATGAAGGCTTCAATGCAGTGCTAAGTTAGACAAGTGTAATAGTGTTGTTGATAGCAGAAAAGTCTATAGAATAAGTAGTCACTGTCCGTGCATCATTTTCCTTTAATAATTCGGTTGGCATAGATGATTCTTCATGAGACTTAAGTTTCTTCTTGCACTTTCAAATAATTTTCGTAAGATTTGTTTATAACAAGTTTGGAGTATTGACGCTGTTGCGAGGTCTGTACTAACCATGTTTCCTTATGTTTTAGTTCCGATCTATCATCTTCTGTAACAGAAATAGCAAAACATCCTTCCACTTCCCACGACTCACATTGAAAATGAAAATGATAATATAAAATGATACTTGATTGCATCTTTTAAATATTATAACTTCATTTAGATCCAGTCACTTTTTTCTCTACCACCCGGTTCACATGGCTGTTTTTGCCAGAGAAGAACGGGAAAGAAACTAGTGTCGCCCTTTTCAAAAAAGTCTACAATACAGTAGTTCAGGCGCAGCTAGGTTTTTAATTAATTCTCCAGCAGATCTGAACCGCTACTTTTAAAGCCTCGTTCGCAAACACGCATAGTTTACGCCTAGCGGAGTGGCTGCAGTTATTTCGCCCCGGCTTACACCTAAACTTCCCTACGCCATTAGTTTCCAGGTGAAACTTGCTAGCGTTTGTACCAACTAATATACCATCGTGGTATTTGTACAATTTACTTTGATATAGGTCGCTTTGAATACTTGGTGGAGTATGAGATGTGTGTTATTACGCTTGTTAGATGGAACACTTTTAAATTGACTTTAATAAGGAGGTAAACAATTTGACGGAACAGCTTAAGATTTCAATTGTATTTTTTTTCGTTCGTTCGTTTCAGCCACAGGAAATTCCCTGTTGAAAATAGGCCTCCCCAATGATCTCCAAATCGACCTGTTCGAAGCGGGCTGCATCCAGCGACTTCCTGCAACCATAACCAGGTCGTCCGTTCACCTTGGGCGTCAATTGCATTTATTTTGTTAGAAATATACAATCAAGAAAAAGGAGTAATGGGCAGATTATGGCTTTTGTCGTACCTTAAAGAGGTAGGGAAAAATTAAGAAGCGTCCTATATCAATTGTTCCAGCTTAAGCTTAAGCTCAAATTAAGCTAAGATTTGAATAGTTTCGAGACTGCACAGGATTGGATCATATTGCTGGCCTAATCACTGGCTGTAGTCTGGACTCCACCGCGAGTCCAATAAAGGTCTAAAACCCCTACTAGAATCTAACAGTGCAGATCATCTGGAAGACAAAATTGATATTTTACAATCTCTCCCCACGACACAACAAGTATATCCCGCCTTATCTACTAACTATGTATGTAACTGCTGGGCGTATTTATTTATTTATTTATGTACAGGCTTTTAATAGAACTTTCAATCTTCCAGTTTTTTTTAATTTAATATATAAAGCGCATATTCCCACTCCGTAAAAAGTCACTTGTGAATAAATCATCAAAGTGATATTTTGCGCTAACAAATTCCTGTCAATTAAAAAAAAGCGACGGGCGTCCATTTCGAGCAGAATTGAGTGTCCGATGGACGGGCGGCCGACGGAGCGTGAAATAATATTTATTAATTTTTAACGCCACGCTGAGCAATTTGACAGACTTGGTGTGCCCGGTATAAAGTTACCGTGACTGGGAGTTGACAATAGCGGGACGAGGCGGAACAGTTCGGGATAAGAGTTTTACTCCATAATGGTTTCTTAGATTTACGCGAATGTTACACATTGAAATAAAACTATTATTTACGGATTTTATCGCGAATTTAGTTTATTTTTCTACATTTTTGACTTCCCGACGTTTCGATTACTTTACAGCTTTCGTGGTCACGGGGTGGACTGAGGTATTAGACGTCCGCTCTGTGACTGTTACAATTCAACTACCCTTATTTTACAATTATTAATTAAAAAAATAATTTTAAATATCTAGTCTGTGTTTGCGATCCGATCTACGCAGAAGGAGCTCACAGTGTCTTGAGGTCTGGCAGTTGGTCTTTTGGGTTCCGATTTAATTCAATGTAGTATTGGATCCCATGCTTGTGCAAGCTTCAAGCCATCTTCTCTATTGAAATTTGGATGTTTTTTAATTTCAATAGCCTCGCGAAACATCCTGGGCAGGAAACGGTGTTCTTTAGCGAGGACTTGGGGCTGGTCAAAGCGGAGGTAATGCTTGGAGCCTTCTTCTATATGTTCAGCAACTGCAGACTTCGTTGAGCGTCGATGTTTGACGTCAGCTATGTGTTCTTTCACGCGGGTCCCTATGCTTCGTTTTGTTTGACCTATGTAGGAGAGGCCACAGTCGCAATCTATTTTGTATACGCCCGGTTCTTGCAGGGGTATATGGCACTTGACAGGTGGTACAAATTGACTAATCTTCTTGGGCGGCTATTGAAATTAAAAAACATCCAAATTTCAATAGAGAAGATGGCTTGAAGCTTGCACAAGCATGGGATCCAATACTACATTTAATTAAATCGGAACCCAAAAGACCAACTGCCAGACCTCAAGACACTATTTACTCCATAGTTTAGTTGAGTGTATGAATACTGAATACCATAATTATTGCGGACAGGCCACGGTGTGTACATATCACGTTCGTTCACATTAATTATACATTTATAATATTTTAGTGACCTGATGTAAGCAGCATTAAATACAACGAACTATACTATTAAAAAAAAAACAATAAATAGTCACAAAAGCCTCGCCGGATATCGTGTAATAATTTATTTATTTATGCAACGTAAGCCAAACGCTATACATTTCGCGTTATCCCGGCATTTTCCAAGGACATAAATTCACTCGATCCGAGAATGCAATTATTAAATCGGTGTGCTTAAACGAGTGCTCGGTTCGAGTAGCAAAATGGATTGTGCAACCGGGATAGAGGGCAAATCCGGTTGTGTCCCGAGCAGATGTGATGCCGGGCCATTGGCTCGGCTTACTGGCAGATGAGGGTAATCGCTACACGTTGGGCGCCACTGCAGCTTTGTATGCGAAATCTTATGGAATGTAAAATGGTGTTTTAGTATCGGTTGGATACTTGAAATTGTTAAGCGAGCAATTTGAATGCTGACAGATTCCTTTTAAAAGAATCGAACGTAGACATAATTAATCGCAAGAAAATTGTGATAACTTTATTTTTGCTTTACATTGTGTCATAAAATGTTGTAAAACTTTCGTAGCGCCATGATCCGCAATCAGAAAAATACATTTTCAGAATAAAATAATTTAAATTAAGTATGATTCCCTTCACTTCTCTGTATGTTTGCTCAAAAATATTTATAATGCTTGGTTCAGGTGTGAACCGAAAAGTAACTCGTGTTCTCAGTAGCAACTAAACCAGAAAATGTATCAGTTGTATCTTTTAATTATTTTTTTTAACAATTACTAGTTTTTACCCTCCTATTGCATCGTAAGGACATGTTCTAATATGATTGACTTGTTTTGACACATTGCGCTGTGTTTGCCTCGTTGGGTAAGTGTCGCGAGTCGTGACACGCATGAAGTACGGAATGGTACCGGAGACTGTCGTTTTAAGTAATTTTAAAGAAATCAATATGGTCTATAAATATCTACAAACATTTTTTGAAATTATTTTTAGTGCTATATTTGGATAGATGTGGTAGTGCAGTAGTGAATTTTGTGTAGTAGTGAAAATGTGCCATAATTTAATACGAATAATGTCAATGCTCTCAACTGTGGAGAAGGCCCGTGCCCTGCAGTTGGACGTATATGGGCTGATACAGTACAGTATACAGGGTATATCAAGACTGCTACCGAAAACGAAGCCGGGTGGTAGTTTAAGCGACTTCAGACACAATGCAACAGAAAAAGTAACAAAAAAAGCGTCAATTTTTTTTTGTTATTTTTTTCCTATGGCCATATTTGGGTGGTAAATACATTTTTTTCCTAAAATAATAGTGTATACCCTTTTATTTATAAAAACTCTAAGGTATAACAGAGTTTAAATTATGATTTTAGCAAAAACTATGGATTTACCACCCAAAAATGACGATATTTAAAAAATCATAAAATCAAATTGACGCTTTTCTTTGTGAAATTTTTAGTTGCATTGTGTTTGTAGTCACTAAAACTAGCACCCGGCTTCGTTTTCGGCAGCAGTCTTGAGATACCCAGTATAAATTTAAATACGAGACTTAGGTAAAATATAGGTATAAGCTAAAAACAGAGATTCTTGAGCATCGGTGGTATTTCGTCATCATTTTCATCGTATTAATTTATTGTCTTCACTAAGATTTTTGAAAATACTATAAAAATGACTTCTATGCATCTGGTATTCAATTCAGAGCTGTCTAGATTCAATATTGGGTCGTGAGAAATGAAAATGATGCTCTGTTTGCGGTCGGCCCAGAAAATAGCAAGTACACTAACACTTAAATAAAACATCAAATCATCTACTAAGGAATTATAATAATGCATAATTCAGCGAAACAGGGAACACAGCGAACACAGCGAAACCACAACGATATGCAGCGCCGATACCTCATGTCTGAATATTTAAAGCGGCATTACGCGATTCCCCGCATTTCGGGACAGTTCACCGTTATGAAAACCGGGGAAATGTCCCGGACGCCGCGAGCCAAATGCCCCCGAATACAGCCAAATACTCGGCCAAGTGGGCAAATGTTTGTCCCGGCGTGACGTAACCGCGGCCATCTTAAATAACACTCGGAAACCGTTGGCCCATAAACATCAGAGTATTGTAAAGGCAATATGCTTGCTGTTTGTTTGGGATTATCTAGCTGAATTATCTATTAGATATCGGTGTCTGTATTTATTGAAAATTGTTCGTAGTTAAATCAATTTCAACAATATAATTGGGTTATTTAACTTAATGTATTTTTGAAATTGTTCTTTCCTGTACAAATAGTTTGTAAGGCTGTTTGTAAATTGTTCTTTCAAAGGGCAACTTTTTCATCTGATGCCAATAAAACAGAGAAATGAAAATGAAATTCTTTAAAACGACCGTAGAAAAGTGTAGACAACCTATGGTGTCTCCTTTTGAGATTCCGTTTAACATTCGGAGGTAATACATGTGCAGCCTAGCTTGATTTTATTTTATATTAAATGACAAAAAAATAAAAAAGAACATAGCAGTATCTAATAATCAACTAAATACAGTTAAAATAAATCGCAGTATATCATATCGCAAACACGGTACATAGCGGAGTCGATTACAGCAATTGCAGTTACCGATAGTACGTTCAATTCGCATCGCTACGATTTTAAAATAACATTCACACGGGAGGGGATGAGGCGAGAGGGGGCGGGGGTTGCAATCAACGCAATTTCAAATTGCCGTTTCGGCTGAATATTTGTACGCCAATTATCCGATGTTGTTTTCATGATGCTGGACATTTTTTAATGTGGCGTTTAATTATTGCTTGATTAATGACAGGTTGGAAATATTTTCGTATAGTTGGAAAATAATTTGATGGTTGTTGCGTTTCGTTGTGTCAGTGCGGGGGACATATTATAGACTTCCTCTTGATTTTTTTAACGAATGTATTTAAAGACTAGCAAAGCATCCGTTGTCTTTGTTCTGGTTTTAATTTTTTCCAATATGGATGTTTATTGGTGACGTTGACCATTAACCTAATGGTTATTGAAGTTTTTTGTTCCTCGCCTTATATTACAAACAGGATTATAGACAGCTCTGATGATCAAATGAAATTACTGCTGTAGGCAAGCATAGCTACTGGCTAAACCCCCTTCAATTATAAAATAGACTCGTGAATATCTTTATTTTTTGGTGGAACTACGCTGCTGTCAGTTATAGCTCAGCATGAATGGGCAGTCTCGTCCAGGGCGGTACCACTGTCTCACAGGAGATCAACGTTACGTGAAAGTTTACTGGTGGTAGGTCTATTATATGTGAGAGATCATCTGGGTAGGTACCACCGCAATGTCTATGTCTGTGTCGTGAAATAGCAGTGTAAATGCACTGTTGTGTTTCGGATTAAAGGACATTGTAGCCAGAGTAACTACTGGACATATTGAGACTTAACATCTTATGTCTCAGGATGGCGAGCGCAGTGGAATGTTGCTACTGTTTATGAGCGGTCGTATCGCTTACCATCAGGCGAACGGCTTGCTCGTCTCGCCATTCATCGAAATAAAAAAAAAAGCTTTACTATCGCGGTTCGTTTCGTGAGTGAGATCGCTGAATGCCTCATACCCCTTTCCTTTTCCCATCCTTTTTCCTTCCCGGTACCTTCCTCATTCGATAGGCTGGCGATATATATACGACCCAAGGGTTGTTAATGATCCTGGGCATTCATTCATGAATATAATGAAAGTAAAATACTTGATACACTTATATTTCTCAGTGATCCCAATGGCAAGTTACAAATGACGTCACAGTACTCAGGTGATGTTAAAAAGTCCTCTAATTCCCCGAACATTATTAAATATAATTTAAAATGTTGAGCCGCCATCTGGAATGACAGAGTTTCGTATTGAAGAATATTAATTTCTTTTTCGGGTTTTATTAAGGTTTTTTTTATTATGAGCAAAGTTGTACGAAGTTATTAGATGTTAACGATGTCTATTTAATTTGGACCGTATAACAAGGATATAAGTCAGAATATAGCTTGACATGTAATATTAATTAGGTTGGTAACGAGGCTTATTAAATTACATTTGAATGGGAAGCGCTGTGAATGACAATAATGTCGGAATATTTTGCCTGTCAATTAAACACATTCGCTGAATTGTTGCTCTCTTTATGCAGCTACCATTGCTTATGCGGAGGAAGAATATTAATGTTTTAATGAATAAAACGCTTTAGTAAGGAGTAAGCATTGTAATCATAAAATATAAGAAGATTTTGATAAACGTGTGGATGTAAATTGTAAGGTAATATTTTATCTAAATCGAATTCCTCCCGGATCCTAGACCCTAACTGTATGTATATGTATATGAAATGTAAATAGATAATTACTTAAACTACCTGGTCAAGGAATCACATTCATTTTGAAATCGGAATCATAGCATGTTTTTTTTTTATGATGGCCTCAAAACCTTATTTTCTGTAACGCAACTCATCAAAACATACAATATGAAAACATTTTAGCGTCGACAGCGACCACAATACGAGATCGGGGCCGCAGTTGAAGCGAAATAATTCTTTTGTATACCCCCCACTATCACAAAGGTCTACACAAAAGGGGTCTGCGTGCTATTGTTTGATATCCTTTCTCCAAATGCCCACTAATACGTATCAACCGCACGTGGAGAAGATCCCCCCCTCCCCTTCCATATACCTTTTCCGCCCTCGGGTTGGCTATAATGAGAACGCACCCTTTGTACATCAATATGATTTAAAATGAATGTTTGGAAAATTTGGCGAAGTTTTGATAAATTATGATAAATGGTATTTTATTTAATTTTAGTTTAATATATGTAGTGACAGAGTAGATAGACCGTGAATTGTATGGTCTTGACTTTGAATTGACTGAAGAACTACATTTTATACCTATGAGCAGTCCCAAAATAACTGTAACGTAAGTCAAAGTATTTACACAATATTCACTTTAATATTGTTCTCGTAATAATTTCATTTCGCAACGTAAATAATTCCGAACGTCCAAAGTCCGGTGCGCACTCAAATAATAAACCGATAAAGCACGCTGGAGCGCTTCAAATAAATCGCATTTGTGAATTCTGCAGCGCTGCAGCGGTGTCGCGGTGTGCTATATTTACTTCGCTATGTGTATGAACACAGCGGAGTGATTTATAAAGCGCTGTATTGTTCGCAAAATATGATAATTTGAATTTGGAATTGTCTTTCTGATTTTCATATGGTGCACAGATGTAATGAGGTTGCGAAAAGCGGTTAGATGCAGGTCGCTTTCTATTGGTTGCTGAAGAGATCTCGAGAATGGCTTTTGGCTCTTTTACAAGTGGCCACCGTATGATGATGATGATAAAATAACATATAAAATGATACAAACTCACACGTTGATATTCCAGAATAGGTAGGTTAGGTGTATCACTACGCTTACGTTTCACCAAGCTTATTTTCGCTCCAAAATATCATAGGGACAACACAATTGTTAAATCGAGCTAAATGTCTAGTCCGAAGATTTCTCCCGGTAATAATATTACTCTAGAAAAGAAGAAGGTAATTTCATTAATTTTCTTAATTTTTATTTTATATAGTGTCTTACTTGTTGCAACTTTCTATACCGACACCACATAATCGACAGACCACATAAATCGTTCAGCAGTCTACTTAGATTTTTCAACCGGCACGCTGCGCGTTGTAGCTTAAGATTTAGTCGCGGCGCGTGCCGTCTTTCCAACTGAAATATACTGCGATACTGAATGAATACCCAAGGTTCTTTCTAGATCGAAGCTGCATTCTGTAAATTGTTTGAAGTGTTGACTTTCATTGTCAAAAATCTGTCTTTTTTGTTAATTTGTAATGTGCTTTTTCCTTTTTAAGTGCAGTTAAGAATAAACAAATAAATTACACGTTCTTGGCCCTTGTGTTAGAGCACACCAAAATTTCGTCAGCCACGTGAGGTTATTAGGGACCCCACTCTGCCACAAAATCCGTAGTGTGCCGGACTGGAAGGCCAATGACACTGAAATAGCCCTTATGGCTTCCCCGAGGAACCGAAAAGGGAGCTTAATAGCTATTTCTCTTACACAACAAAAAAAAAAAAGAGAGGAGCTCTGATAAAATGGTCGCTGCCAATAGATTCTACAGTGATTATCATTATATACAAAATATATGTACATATAAATACAAACGTCGGTCTATGAACCTTTACTATGTTGTTTTAATAACTACGCGACCATAAAACTAAATTGAATATAAATTTTTCGTTATTCAAAATCCTTTCACTACATACATTATGATTGATATTTCAAAACTCAGTCCACGTGTTTTCATTACGAATCTCTTCAAACACATTTCGCATGAATATTCGAAAGTTAAATCGCGTGCGAAAATATAGAATGGTTTTATAAAACACGCGAAATGTTTTATTACCTTTGCCATCTGCTATATTTTAATAGATTTAGAGGTCTTTGAACTCCATATGGTTTTCAAAATACGCGAAGGTTTGTTCAGTAATTATGGAAATTAATGAAAAGATAGAATCAACTTTTGGCAACGCGTGGGACGTCTGCCGACATTTAATGTAATAAATTTCGTGGGTATCGGGAGCTACTAGAAAATTTTTCGGTCTCACAAATACCCAGATTGGAGACAAATACTTGTGGGACTCTCAAACATTTGTCTCGGTGCGGGGTGCCGAACCCACGGTTTCTCGTTGCACAGTCGGCGTCTAACCAACTGTTAAAACAACCAACTTGAGCTCAACCCGATTTTCGCATAAATATCATCTTATCAAAATGTGAAATCACCTTTGCAACCGCAGTAATATAAGAGAAGGCCAATATAAATGATCGTTCACATATCCATACTGCGTTTTCCAGACAAATTCACAACCAAGCATACTAATATTACATTTTCCATTCCAGTAAGAATGTGAATTAATATATTAAGCAATTGTTTGCGGCCGGGTTGAGAACGGGGTGAAAAGGGAAGGGTGGAGGAGCACTAAATGCAATTGTTTAATATCTTGGCTCCGGAGTTCATTTCCACTCGGCTCGGCATTGCATAAGCTCTTGCCCGAGTATATTTTAATTTATTAAATTTTAATCTGTTTGGATGCTTTGGTGATGAATAGGAAGAAAATGTAGCTTTTATAACTTGGATTTATGATCGAAGGTGAAATTAAACTATTTTGAACAGATTTTAGCGCGAATTTGGTTCAATATTCACATTTTTTACCTCCCAGACATATCGATTACTTTCGATAAGACCAATTTCGCGAATAAGATTCGTAAAAAATAGTTTAATTGCAATGTGTAACATTCGCGTAAATCTAGACGTAGCATAGACTAAGTTTTTTTATTGCTATGAATGGTCACACGAGCATGCCGTTCGCTTGATTGTCAGCGATAGGACAGCTCATGAATACTAGCAAAACTTTAACTATTAGGTACCTACCATCAGGCCAATGATGTGCTCGTCCCGTATCCCGTATAAATAATCACTACACAGTATAAAACAAAGTCGCTTTCTCTGTCCCAATGTCCCTTTGTATGCTTAAATCTTTAAAACTATGCAACGGATTTTGATGCGGTTTTTTTTAATAGATAGAATGATTCAAGAGGATGGTTTATATGTATAATACGTACATATTATTGAACAGAAATCTATTTGTACCCGGAGGAAGCTGGGACGGGCCGCTAGTAAATAATAAAATTAAAAAAAAACATAGGTGACTCCATAAAACCAATTAACCCTTACATCGTATCACATACAAATTGCTATGTAATTGGTATGCAATTAATTCAACGCTGTTACTATATAAAATGAAATATGTTCATATCTTAATTGGAATGGCAATTAAATAAGATGTAATAATTACACTCAGCTACCGTTGGATATTTTATTTCGAATTGTGTATAACAAGTGTTGTAAATAAATAAATAAATACATACATAAACCTATGCCTTTTTCCCAAAAGGGGTAGGCAAAGTTGCTACCAAGATATCCACGTTTCGCCTTCTGTGTTTCGTCCCACGATGTGATAGAGCGCGAGCCTATAGTCATATTACATACTAGCTGTTGGGCCCGGCTCCGCCCGGGTGCAGATACAAGTTTCAAAACGGCGATCAAAATATTTAATTCCGACTATCAATTTGGAATATCGACCAATGGGACCATGAAATACGAATAAATTTCCTCGTATTTGCTAGAAATGACACTACTGCATCCCTCCTGTAAGCCATAGCGTGATGATATATAGCCTATAACATTCTTTGATAAATTACTATACAACACTGAAATAATTTTTCAAATCAGACCAGCGGTTCCTGAGATTAGAACGTTCAAACAAACAAACAAACAAACTCTTCTGCTTTATTATATTAGTATAGATATTATACTCTACCAAATTCAATAAGTGTACATGACTACTGTCATTTTTGTCACTTTAAAAGTTCTCCCATCCCTTTCATTCTTATAGAAAAAATTACCTCCATCTCCCGTCTACCGATTCAGGTAAATAATTCGTACACAAACCGTGCCTCCCTTTGTTTTACTCCAACTGGTCTCTCTGAACCTTTTGCGACGGTGATTGCTACACAAGATTGAGTTATTTTCACAATACTTTTCTTTTAATGTTTTGTTACCGGCAATCCGTATAATCCGGCATTCAATACAATGCCTAAGCATAGTGTATAGACTATAGAATATCTAGGCAAAGTATAAAATAAATAATATTGCATACACTGCCTAAAAGTTTTAGGCATTCTATTGGCAATGCCTAAGTTTGGTTTGGAATGCCTGAATTACTCAGATTACCGGTAACATTTACATTAAATACATTTTCTTCGAATTGCTTGATGGAAGAGACTTAATTGAAATCTTCGGTGGAGTTCTCTTAATAATGCCTTACAGGAATTGGATGTAATATTAGTTTAATTAATTAGATAGTCTGATACCAGATAGAGAAATAGAGAAAGATACCAAAGGTGTCGAATGGCAAAATATCTGGTCTAAAACGACTACAGTATACGATGTAGGAAAACTCATCATGCTACAGGCAATAATTAATTACAGTAATCTTGCATTTTACTTGAAATAAATTTTGCGAATTGTTTTTTTAATTTAGCCTGCGTACCAATGTGTGATTTCGATCAGCGTCTATAAGAACAAAAATTGTATTGACCGGAGCGATCAAATTATGTATCACAATTGTATGCCTATGTTCTATCTGTATTTTACTCAATTTACCATCCAATTCATTTAGGTTATTTTGTCATACCAACACAAAATATATCCCATACTGAAAGATAAGCCATTTCGTTCCCTAAAACTCTTGTTTTAATACAAGCCATAAATCCGCACATTAGAAGAACACTTGTCTGTTATTACCCGACGATACATCACGCAAGACGCAGCCTCGTAAAAATAACACCACATAGAGAGCTACAGTGTGTCACTGTGATGTAGGAATTTGATGGAAATTTTTGAGGGTTTATTGGATGCTGATTTGTTTTTTATTTATTGTTTATTCCGTCGATAATATCAGCATGCTCGAAATCTGATACACCATCTGAATACAAAATGCAATGAATTTCAGTGAATTGCTAATGACAGGATTCTTTCAATATACACTGATATCAATTTTCAATTGCTAGTTTTCGCAGATATCTTACATTTATCTTAATTAATCTAGGTATCTACTTTTTAAGTCAGAGATTTCAAAGTATTTAAAAGTAGTAGCCACGCTGTTATCAGTTTTGACTCAGTGAATGGACAGGCTCATCCGAGGCGGTAGCACTGTTACACATTATTAAATCGATGTGAAGCGCCATCTTTTCTCTTCCCATCCTTTTTCCTTCTCGCTCTCCTCTCGATTTGATGGGCCGGCAACACATTCATGGTCCAAGCTTTGTGGACGTTCATGGCAGTGATCATTTACCATGAAGTGACCTAGTTCGTTTGCCGGACCTATGCAACAAAAAAATATTTAAAAATACAAATTTTACTACATGATAAAATTTCCTAGTTTTCTTTACGATATAACTTCCGCGCATCAAGCTGTTTTTCCGTGTATGATCGGTGAGCATTAGGCTCGTTTCTCACGTAAGGCAATAAAGCAATTTAACTACAGCATAAAGTGTGTTACTGCGCATACGTACACGGTGTCCCGTACAAACACGCGGCACAAGGTGATAAATTGGCGCTTTAAAGCGATTTGCGCTCGATCTCATTGCCGCGGATAACGTCGTTCCGGTTTAATGGCGTATGGTGATTGTTTCTTTTTTATTATTTGCAGCGCTGTTTGCGCTTTACGGGCCCCCTGATGGCGCCTTTTAGTGACGTCTGCGACGAGAGTGGAAGAGAGGGGTTTCTGATGAACTGTTTGCGTCGCCAATGAAACTTTGAGTGCGGAAATAAAATTTCGAATGTTCATTGAGTTTTTTGCCTTGTATTGAAATTGTATTTTATGTGTTGCGATCTATTTTGTTTTTAATTTGGTTCTTGGATTTTTGTACCTGTTGCTTTACGGAGTTGCTAAAACAGAAACATATTTCAATCTTAAACATAATAGTGATACAATGATTTATGTCTGTGCATTTGTATACGAATTTCTTGTTCTATTTTATTAAATCACGATTTATTTTTGTTCCAGGTAAAGGAGAGCCTTTCAGGCGCACAACCCTATTACAAATCGGGCCTCAAACCCGATATCCGCAGGTGAAATACAGCCTTTAACCGAAAGCCTTTTATGTCCGGAGGTACTGCCGCGGTATCCGACGATTTATTACGGTATCCCGGCCATACCCCAGGTTATTTTAAAGATCTGAGTTTAGATAAGTCTTTGTTGAGTCTCGGGCATGTCGGCGAGTTAATTTGCTTTGTCTCCGCGGTTTATATGAAGCCTGGGGAGCGTTTAGAACAGAGTTAGTTCGGTGGAAAATTTTAGATGGGATGTTAAAGTTGACGGTGACTTGTGCAGTGGTTCGGCTTTACATCTTATTGTATTGTGTGGATTAAGTTTTCGGATGTAAGGTAGGGTTACTTAGTTTATATGAAGAATGTTAATTAAGATTTTTTTATATATTAGTACGATAAAGTATCTATCTTTAGCGACAGGAAGTTCATTGCTGAACATACACGCTCACCATTTATCGTCGATTTTATGTGAGACAGATCACTCAGATTGTCCTATTTGTACTATAACTTTTAATACTTACAACATGACTCCATTACTTACAAATGCAAGTCAAAAATATTCATATTCTCAATCTGTCCCACCCTCACACCCACCACTGTAACTCCTGTGAGCCAGGATCAACAGTGGCACGCAATGTAATGACACCGAGCATTGAAGCTCGGCGAGTCTCCGGGAATGTCTAACTTGTCTTTAACCCGCAACGAAATTAATCAGAAAGTTAAATTATTAGGAGGAGTTGGAAATAAATTATTGTGCACTTCCCTCCGTGCAAAGCGGGTGACAAAACATTGAACTGAAGAGGTAAATAACCTCGCAAAAAGACTTTCACAGCCGGAGAAGCCAGCTGTAAAGCACCACGGATCAAATTATTATTACATTTAAATGGGACCTATTATGTGAACTGTTATGCTTGATTCCAGTAATAGGTATGGCAAAAACGCCGGAAAGCACGGAAGTTCTTTCTAGTCTCTACAAGGTCCATGTAGTAT
The DNA here is from genome assembly GCA_009982885.2 of Hyles vespertilio. Classification (NCBI taxonomy): domain Eukaryota; kingdom Metazoa; phylum Arthropoda; class Insecta; order Lepidoptera; family Sphingidae; genus Hyles; species Hyles vespertilio. Next base: position 13,633,565 of record CM042830.1, read on the forward strand.
ACAACTCCAGATGATATTTGCATACTATCTAGCATGGTTTTACGCTCATTATGCCAAAGACTACACTCCCAAAGTATATGATGCGCGGACTGCTATATTCTCAATCATAAAAAAAATTATAGCGCTCTTCAAATCTTCCCTTTCTTCGTCCCAAAACTAGGACACAACTATACCACCAAAACGACAGACGTCCCATTAACTAGATAATAACGTGCACGACATTTAAAGCAGTCACGGTGTCCTCCTTCCATTAAAAGGCGTTGGGTTCTGAGGGCTTAATTGTTCCCGAGGGTTCAGATTAAAACCCACGGTATTAAGCTGTTGCTGTTATTGAACGTTATTCTTTATGCAAATGTATGCGGTATGGTCGTTGGTAAAATAAGTTTTGATTTGAGAGTCTTTCTTCTTGGGAGACTTGTTTCGGGCAAATAATAAGGATGGTTCAAGATTATGATCACTAGAATGTTTGCACGTGATTTGTTGGTATGCTCGTATTGAATGTAAGGTATAGTAAGCGGGAAGACGAGTATGAAAACATATAGGGTTCGATTCTACACTCGTGGTCACTTGCGAGCACTTTTTCAATTTTAACAGTAACACGGTTACCTTGTTCTGCTAGGATACAAAAATATTACGGTAATTCTACTTATACAACTTCAAAAACCATGAAGGAAAACTTCGTGAGGAAACCTTGCAAACTTTAGCGAATTTTAAAGATTTTCTATAGTATCTAAACTCCGTTAACCTGCAGTAGACCAGCGCGGTGGACTATATGGCCTAATCACTCTCAATCGTACTCTCGATAGTAGAGAGGTGCCCGTGTCCTGCAGTGGACGTATATTTATGGTCTGATACAATACAGTACAGTACAACTTAAAAAGCTTCTAAAAGGCTACAAGTTTTCCTCCCACATTTAGCCATTTCTCGCGTTTCTAAATATACCAAATCCTCACTCAACACCTGAAAAAATCCATACAGAACTTAATGTTTCCTGATTAACGATATTGTAGCAAAGAAACACGCCGAAACTCCTAATGGTATATGACCGCGACGCGTGTTTTTGCCAACACCGGGAACAGCCGGGAGTCGGGACGGCCTTGTTTTGCCGGCAAATCTCCCGGGATTGCGCGTTCATTTGTTACGTGCTCCCGTGATGAATTACCTGATATATTGTGCCTTTTAATTTGGTTGTCGTTTTGTGTCGATAGATGACGCTTGTTGGTTCATGAGCTCGATCATATATAGTGATTGTATATTATAATTGTATTAATTAATGATATTTTTTGTTTATTTTACTGGTCAATAAAAAATTAGTATTATTTTTGTCATAATTTCTACCTCTACCTTTAAAACATAAACAGTTAAATTAATCCAACTAACGGCCGTTCTCTATATCCTATCTATCTTTAACATGAGGTTAAAATAGCTACCATTACTATGTCGGTACAATTATAAGCTTCATTAAACAGAGTTAGACATATATATTCTTCATCTTACCTAGTTACATATAAATATGTGCACCACATCTATACCTCTCTATCTTTGTTAACTGAAACATAAAATGCATCGAAATATCTTATGAAAACTCTAGTTAAAGATAGATAGATTATTGAGAACGGCTGTAAGACAGCAATCTCAATCTCCTCGTTATTCCTTAATCATTAATTTATTGTAACAATATTCAGCACTGACTTAAATCCTTAATGTCAGTAATTTGTGGATAGCGTTGTGGGTAGTATGTTTACTCTAAACTTTTTATTTCTATAATAATAAGGCTATAAAATGTATTACTGTTTGTTATCCTGAATAAATTACAAAATGAGTAATTTATATTCTAGAAAAGTTTGAACAAATTGTTGTAAAGCCTCGGGTTAACCGCCTTGTGAATGGTGTAGTAAGACTCTGTAATATGTTTGCTCTTAAAAAATACATTACTGTAAAAAAAATAACTTATTAAATAATTTTAGAGGACAAAGAAAGTAATAAATAACAATTTAGCAATCTACATATTTCGGCTAAACGGCAAATAGTTTTTAAAACTTTGAATTGCTGTCATATTAAAACGTAATGGGTCCATTAAGGCTCGTAACAGACATTATGTAAAAGTATTTATGTGACAATTTGTATGCAAAATGCTTCGAAAACATCTTTGGTATGAGAATAAATCCACAACTTGAATATAACGTAGGCATTTCGTTGAAATTGTAACTTTGTAGACAGACGTGGCATTTTTATTCTCGCTTATTCTATTTGCCGCTCGTTTGCAAATATTCACATTTGGGATTATTTGGGCGGGATTTAGTATTCGTGAAAATGTTTTTTTGCCCTCCAAACTTGCTTACATGAAAAATGGAGAGGTGACAGGAGTGTAGAGGTTACAATAGAGTTGGTATATAAAAGCAATGTCGTGCCCTCGACTATATCAAAGTGACTGGGCCTGGGGGGCTAGTTTATAAAAACGATACGAACTTCGAATGTACGGATGTTCGACGTCTGAAGTAAGATATAAGATTTTCACTTATTAAAATCACTACTATTCTCTATTATACTTATCATTTTCTTCGAACTTAGTCTATGGTGGCGACATACCATAGAAGAATCCAACATTTTGAGGAATATCACTATTGTGCCTAGTCACATTAGTGAAGTTTTACTTTCGCCGTCCGAACATTCGAAGTTCGTCGTTTTTATAGAGTAACCCCTCTGATGAGAAAATACCTACCTTTCTATGTATACACAGAAAGAGAGAATGAACAACTTTTAGGAACATTTGTTGGTAGCATTTCATATTATCAGGCGTGCGTGGTGGCCTGTTGGTAAACGGACTAGACGCGGCTGCCAACATGTTCACGGTGGTCGTGGGTTCAAATCCCAGGGCACACCTCTGACTTTTCGGAGTCATGTGTGTATTGACAGTCAATCACCACGCACTAAAACGGTGAAGGAAAACATCGTGAGGAAACCTGCATACCATAGCGATTTATAAGAATTTCTATGGTATGTAAGTCCGCCAACCCGCACTAGGCCAGCGTGGTGGACTATATGGCCTAACCACTCTCAATCGTACTTTCGATTGTAGAGTAGGCCCGTGCCCTGCAGTGGGACGTATATGGGCTGATACAATACAATACAATTTCATATTATGACATTGAAATTGGTTGGAAACCGGCTGTGAAATGAGGGACCACGGGTTCGAATCCTGCACCGAGACAAATATCTATATGATTCTCAGGCATTTGTTTCGAGTCTGGGTGTTTGTGAGACCGAAAAGTCTCAACAAGAATTGTTCTTAGTGTGGGGTCAGGACTATACATATCCCAGTGTTATACGAAAATGCCAACATTTTACTCTTACAAAAGATATGAATATTTACTATTATACCAGTCGTGTCAATTTCCATTTCACAAGTATGTATACATGTCCCGCTAGAAAGTAATCTCAAGAAACTCGTCTCAAATAAAATCAGCAATATAAAGCCAATCAACTCGAGACACTGAAAAGATCGTAAAGTAGGTACCGGCCAAATACCTTCAGTTGATACTCCAGCATATAGTAAAGATAACAGTTAACCGACCTACGTAATTAACAATAACTAGATTCGAGCACGGGTCCCTGTTTACGACTGCAGAAATTACTCTGGGGACTAACATGCCCGTAATTAATCTGAGCACTAAAAACCTACGTGGCACGTGGATGACCTAAGTTTTGAACCTAAATTATAGTTGTTTCATGTCTGGGTGTTGTTTATTGCGATATTAGGAGCTGCGTTTGAAGAATGTGGTACTGTATATTTATGTACTTGTTCATCGTTGTATTTTTTACACTGAAGACTTCTTCAGATTTCTTCAAGAATACTGTAAAATTCAACGCAAAATTATATAGCATCTATAAAATTGTGTTCATGGTATTAGATGCCAGTATTATATTATCTTCTTTATACTTAGAGGAGATCGGATGTGGCTGGAAAATCCAATGTTTGACTCAAAAGTCCGGCTGCACGCGGGACAATATACTTGTTTTATTGTAATAAATAATGAATGGGGCAGATGATGTTCTTCTTCTTATGCTTCTACCTGGCGTTATCGCGGCCGGTGCCGGGCGGGGTCCGCCTTCCGGCAAATTTTTCTCCATTTCGCCCGATCTTCGGCATCCTCAATAGTTAGGCCATTGACCCTCAAATCTTCCTTGACGACATCTAGCCAGCGCTTCTTTGGTCTACCCCTCGGTCGAGGTCTGGGAATATTGAGGCTCAGGCACACATTACCGACGTAATCCTTTGGTTTCCTTAGGACGTGACCATACCATCTCAAGCGGGATTCTCGGAGTGATGTGTGGATGATGAGATAAAAAAGAATACTAAGATTACTACTTAACAATTCAATTTAAACTACTTACCTGATAATTTCTCGTTCGAGTCGAAATAATCGTTTTCATTATCATTCATGTACAAAGTCGCACCCCTACACACAATTACTCATTTGTTGCATAAGAAAAAAGTGCTGAAAGTGCGAACAATTTACCGTTCGAAGAGCACCGTGTCCGGTTCTGTCTGGCGTGAGTGATGAGACCGGACGGCCGGACGGCCCCGGACAAACACCGTCCGACATAGACCGATGGCGCGGCTTTATTTACTCGCAACATCTTACCGGCTCATACAACGTGCAGTCTATTTATCTCCCGCGGGGTGGACAGTGAGTAAATCCTGACGTTAGGTCTTCGTTTAGACGCTAGCTCCGGTCGAGATATTGCTATTGCTTTTCTTATTTCTGTGCTTTAATAAAAGCCAGATGTGGCTTTGCTGCAAGCTTCTAGTGTGGGACAGTTTAAGTCTCAGTTATTGTGTACTAGTTCTTGATATTTGTAGCAAAATATGATATGAAACAGGGGTCTTTATCATTATTTTTTGTGACCATAGGATATTTGATTTTATTATGTACTTCATATTTTATTGCATCTCTAATTTTAGCAAAAGGCTCAAACTAAGCTAAGTTTTCAGGGGGCTCTTTAGCTCCAATCTCACAGTTATGGGGTAAACATTTATTTTAAGCATGTTGTACAACGATTTCTACATGTTAAAGGTATATCAAAATACCACATTACCTAGATTTCCAAAGGATAATTAGAAACCAGGATATTCTGGTTCACAGGTTCACTAATAAATAATACAAGGATATTTCGAAGTGTTATCTAAGTTTTTACGTTTTCAAGACAGCGATTCAGTTATGTTCCGAAGTATAGAATGTGATGAGTCCTTTATGTGACGTCATTACGGGGCGAGGGAATAAAGCGCGGTGTGCTTTGCGTGGTGGGAGGGTCCCTCCTCCCTTCTTCCGGCGCAGACGACTCAATTCCGATGACGATCCATCTTAGATGTAGTATATGTATGTACACATACGTGTAATGGTCCTTGGTATATATAATGTTTGTTCTGTAATGTTGCCCTGTACTATGTATAGATATGGGCCCTTTGCAGCGGTTTATTGTGTATTATCTGTATCTGTATCAGCCCATATACGTCCCGCTGCAGGGCACGGGCCTCCTCTACAATCGAGAGTACGATTGAGAGTGGTGTATTGTGTATTAAGTGACTGTGTATTTTGACAAGATTTTTTTTTTATTATTTGCGTAGTGGTTGGTGATACACTAAGTGATAAAATGATTCTTTGCTAATATATAGACTAGTTAAATATTATTTTATGGAGATAATTTCCTACTTGCCCGGAGCTCAGTGTGAAAACATTGTAGTTGCTCGACTTTTTGAAATTGGACAAACATTGGACAGACACCGAAAAAGATGCCAGTGTGTTTGTAAATATCGATCCCCTGATCCGAATTTGAAAATTATCTTGTCTATCATTCCGCTATTGGCCAGCATGGTGGAATTAGATATGGCCTAAGATAAGGCCTCATAGATGGATTTCTTGCACGACAATACAACGCATGTAAAAAAATGAAAGTAATGTCAAAACTATTAAACTACCCAATAAAAAAACATAACAATCCCATTAATACCTTCCGTCACGGCACCGCGCTAAAGTGTAGAACTCCTGTCGCGTTTGACAATGTCAACACACAACATTAATATATCATGTCGTTACAACACGCCACAACAACACACGACACGCGGCGTGTCGTTTGAGACGGGTATGTATTATTTATTTTGAATGGTGTAAACGCCGCGCCGCGACGCCTTGACGAATGCCAGGAGATAAGGGGACAAGTGATGATTTGTTTTAATAGTTTTGTTCATATAATTTGTTTTTTGAATGGAAAACTTATATAAGATAGCTTGCTCGATTTTTTATTATTGCAATGAATGGCGAGACGATCATGCTGTTTGCCTGATGTTAAGTGATACGATCGCTCATGTATAGTAGCAAAACCAAACAACACATGGAATTACAAAGCAATGCTTGACATTTCACTGCCCTCGCCATCCTGAGGAATAAGGTGTTAAGTCTCAGTACAGTACTCTGGCTATAACGTCCTCCTGTCAAACCGAAACACAACAGTACATTTACACTTCTCTTTGGTGGGAGAAGATTTTTATACCCAGAACCTACTCTACTATACATGCTACCTTTAGTCCAATGAGGCGACATTATGAATGGTATGAATTATTAAATACAACAGCAATATCGAACTTGTACTACAAATTGATCGACCAAATCAAAGTTCAAATCCTTGTTCAAACACCAGCACAAAATTGTCTAATAATCTTTGTTGTCCATTCTCCAAACAAAGTTTAAGGGTCATTATCGCGCAGCAATTTCGTCGCCTATTTAATCCTAGTAATTTGGGCAACTACCCGCAACGAAGCGGCAGCGACATTGACGCGACACTGATGTGGCCCGAAACTCCACACCAGTGTCGGCGAGCAATTTGAACAAATGTCGCTTCACGCTGCTCTTGATATATGATGCTAGGCATTGTAAAAATGACGTTATAGTTTTACGTAACTGTTTTATTAAAGTTCTACTGAATACTCTCTCGCCTATATCCCCGAGGGAGTAGGCAGATTTCACACCGCCACTAGTCATATGATAACCAGTGTCGGTCATATTCAAATATTTTCCCACAAATGTATTGGAAGTAACATCTATCTATTGAGTCGCCCAGACTCTTTGTAATAATAGTTAGTTTTTTATAGGGCTTAAGAAAACAGAAAAAAAAGAAGACGGTTCCTGCTGCTGATAGAGTTTCCTGCGCTGTTTCTTCTGCACATCTACAACACGTTCCAAAGCGGTAGTAGCAAAAATTAATAATTCAAAAGATCTTGTGAAAGAGTATTTGAATAAAGAATATTTGGATTTGATTTGAGTACGCTTAAAACATACTTGAATTCAATTGAATTATGCCAAAATCATACAAATATTATTTCACAATCAACATGATAGTTTGAATAGAAACCACCAATCAATAACTCTTTTAGTGCACACAATAAAGTTCAAGCACCCACATCGATAGCATCAGTATCGTGTTGGTGAATATTTAAAGACTCAGCAGTTGTTATGTCGGTAGAAAAGTATTTACGAGATATCGATCACTTCAGTCTTGTTACTATTTGCGGGCGTTGATCCATTTGTCTTTAGCTTGTTTTTGATATGCATTTCTCTTGTTTTTGTTATCTCATTTTATCTACTACTGCTATTAGTTACTACTTCTGCAATAAGTAGTCCACTGCTGAACGTATTACACTCCAACGAATTCTACAGCTAACTGTTGGAAATAGTCTGCATTTAGCGACTTCCTGCTAATTGATAAGTTCATTTTATAATAATCATCGACTGCTGAAGATTTCTTAATCTATATCTATGATTTTTCTGCGATCTTCATATTTTCTCAAATATATCTTCAGTAGCCTCCTCTTCAATCGAGAGTACGACTGAGAGTGGTTAGGCCAAATACATCTCTCATAAATTTAACCTTTTCATAATTTAATTCGTTTTCCAAAACCCACATAGCCTTAACAAATTACGTGTTACTATCGTGTTTGGTGGATATTTAAAGTCATACAGCAGTAGGAGGCATCGATCCTACAGGCTTACTGCTATTTTTAAACATTGATCCATTATGTCGTGCCCAATCGCCGTCTTGAAACGTGGCTTTCTTTTGTCTATCTCACTATCTATCATCGAAAGGTTCTGGAGTGGAGTCCACGTATTGGCATGCGAAATATCGGACGCCCGCCTACAAGGTGGACGGACGACCTGGTTAAGGTTGTAGGAAGTCGCTGGATGCAGGCCGCTTCCAACAGGTCGATGTTGAGATCACTGGGAGAAACCAATGTTCAGTAGTGGTCTTCCTGTGGCTGAAACGAACGAACGAACTATCTATCATCATGACCCACGAGAAATCCATTTCTAAATACAAGTAGCTTATGTGTATCGATTTCTTGCCACTTTTGCGCTTCTGTTTCAATAACACCTTCAATATTTAAAGACCTAAAGGGCAGTTGTAACGAGGCATCGATTCCTCCAGCCTTGCTGTTATTTGTGAACATTGATCCATTATGTCTGGCTTGGTCGCGGTCTTGACACGAGGGTCCTTTTGTCTGTTGTTAGGTTACCATGGTAACGGATCAGCCTTTACACATTGGGAGTTTTTCTGTCTGGTTATAAAATTCATACTAATTTGAAGTAGTAATATTCAAAAATATTTGTCCCACGCACATCAATATCATTTTCAGTAATAGGTAAGCCAACGCTGATTATGGTCAGCGAGGCCTGACAATAATCTTTATTGATTCTTTTGGGAAACGGTCTCCTGTCGATCTCATAATCTGATAAATGTATGTAAGCCTTATTTGACATGGAAAGAAGCTTAATTAGCTTTTTAGCTTCCAGTTGGCAATTTCTTGGTTGTTGTACCAATTGTTTATCATTTAGCGCCGAAAATATTGTTCTAAAGAGAATCTCCAATGTATGAGTATATAAAATACAGGGTGACACTTACATTTTTTGTATAGAATGTAAGCACTCCACATTGTGGCACGTTTCCAGAGCATTATACTAAAAGCATGGCATTACATGAGGAGATTCTGAAGTATGGTGGGTATTATCCTCTTATTCTTCACCTGGAAAGTAGAAAGAAAAAGAAAAGTTAGTGCAACAGAAAAAAATAATAATAATATTCACAAAACGCTATATTTCAATGATTACAGTTTTTTTACTTACTCACTACAGAATTATATGTAGATGTAATTTGATTTATATTACCGAAAAACCTTATTATATTTCATTTTGTATCTATATCGGAAATGGAATCCGAGATCAAAAATGTAAACAAAAGTGTTACCACTACAATAAAATAATTTGTAATGGTAGTTTGTTCACAACCGTTAAAAAAATAGGTTGGAATTATTCTCATTCGTTAAATAAGTATAAAACAAAGCCAAATAAAAATTCTTTGGTATAATATTTTTTTTTTTTTTTTGTTGCATTGAATGGCGAGACGAGCAAGCCGTTCGCCTGATGGTAAGCGATACGACCGCTCATGAACAGCAATATTCCACTGCGCTCGCCATCCTGAGACATAAGATGTTAAGTCTCAATATGTCCAGTAGTTGCTCTGGCTACAATATCCTTCAATCCGAAACACAACAGTGCATTTAAGCAGTGTTGTTTCACGGGAGAAATAGACATTGCGGTGGTACCTACCCAGATGGCCTCTCACATATGAGAGACCTACCACCAGTAATATTTACATAAACTACAATTTCAACTTCTTTTTTAAGTATGTGAAAAAACTGGTACGAAAATATTTTATGCTACAGGTATTATGCAGAAATTCGTAACCTTAGGCCACTGAAATAAAACTTTTTTAAAATTTAGTCTCCCTATTGAATCTATTCACTAATCAAATTATACCCAATATGTTTTTGAGAAAATGTTTCATAGCCCTGAAATGTCACTTTTACAATGGCATTTGTTTGTCTACATTTTTGGTCTCGGATTCGATTTCAGAGAATACTTATGGTTTCTCTTTGGTCTTTGTGTGCTAATGTTCTGAACTAAATATTTTATAAGATTTACTCTTCGGTCGATTGTGATTTGCTTATCTTATTTTTAGAGTATCATTGATATTTTATATCCAAGGAAAGTTCTATAAACTCTAAACACCCACTATCCATTTGTGTACATGCTCCAAAGAGCTCACTATGGATTCCGATTAATTGCCATGGAATATAAATACGGAAAGGGGCGTCGGTCTGGTATAAATCTATATTAATTTATCCATTCAAGAGAACTGAATTTATTAAAAAAACGTCTACCATATAAAATCAAATTGATGTTGTGCAATTCATTAGCGGAATCCTATGTCAATTATGGTCTTAGTTGTTATGGCCGTACTTACAAAACGTATTTAAACCAAATTTATAATTTGCAAACCAAAATTTAAAAAAATATAGTATCGCATAAGATTAGAGACCAGTTTAAAGACGACTATAGAAAATTGTTTAGTTATTGTAAAATCTTACCTATTCATGTCAACGTTGAGTATACTTTACTTGTGAAATATTATTTTAATAAAGAACTGAAAACAGAAATTAACCATCCTATACCGGGTATCTCAAGACTGCTACCGAAAACGAAGCCGGGTGGTAGTTTTAGTGACTACAAACACAATGCAACCAAAAATTTCGAAAATAAACGCGACAATTATTTTTTATGATTTTTTAAATATCTTCATTTTTGGGTGGTAAATCCATAGTTTTTGCTAAAATAATAATTTAAACACTTTTATGCCTTAGATTATTTATAAATAAAAGGGTATACACTATTATTTTAGGAAAAAATGTATTTACCAACCAAATATGGTCATAAGAAAAAAAATACAAAAAAAATTGTCGCTTTTTTTTTGCAACTTTTTCTGTTGCATTGTGTCTGAAGTCGCTTAAACTACCACCCGGCTTCGTTTTCGGTAGCAGTCTTGATATACCCTGTATATACGCGTGCCATCGCACAAAACAAGTTAGTGACGCCGCGGGCGAACAATACTTACGGCGAGCGAACGGCCTCATACCTTGTGCCGCGTTTAATTAACAGACTACCCCCAGATTTACGCGATAGTTTAACACCAAAGAACATCAAATATAAACTCAAGACTTACTTTTTAAATAATCTAAATGTAAATAAATAATAATCTTTGAATGAATCTCAAAACTCCTATTACCATTACAGTATAAATGTCTTGTTATAAGTTATAACCCCTTTGTCAACTCCGATAGCATCTATATAAACCCTAGTGGTTTCTTATGCTATTTACTAACAATTATTGTATATTTTGTTAAGCAAGTTAAATAAAAGAAAAAAAAAATACTATCGATACTCTTTCTAATTTTTCACATATGAGAGACCTACCACCAGTTATAGGGGTTTAAAATTGTGTATGAATAGCCGTAAGTGTTTATCTCGAAATAGTATTTTACCCATCTATCCCTATACAGGGTATATCGAGACTGCTACCGAAAACGAAGCCGGGTGGTAGTTTAAGCGACTTCAGACACAAAGCAACAGAAAAAGTTGCAAAAAAAAAGCGACAATTTTTTTTGTTATTTTTTTTCCTATGGCCATATTTGGGTGGTAAATTCATTTTTTCCTAAAATAATAGTGTATGTCCTTTTATTTATAAATACTCTAAGGTATAAAAGAGTTTAAATTATTATTTTAGCAAAAACTATGGACTTACCACCCAAAAACGACGATATTAAAAAATCATAAAAAATAATTGTCGCGTTTCTATGCGAAATTTTTAATTGCATTGTGTTTGTAGCCACTAAAACTACCACCCGGCTTCGTTTTCGGTAGCAGTCTTGATATACCCGGTATAAAAGGCATAGTAAAGTACTTCCCACTCTCAAAATATAAGGTATTCCGAAACTATCCGCACGACAATTTCACGTGCCCGCACAAATATGTATGGAATCGTATCTCATATAAATGCGTTTTACGTGTTATCAACAGTCTATTGTCCTCGTAGGAGCGCTGTTTATTTATGTACCGAATTCTGGTCTGATATAAGTATTATTTATTTCAACTACATTCACTACCTGCTCTGTGAGAAAAGGGGTATTCAGATGTAGTTATAAAATAAGTAAGATTTAAGATTTCCTCTTCTAAAAATTAATACTCTCTATGATACTTATTTATTTTCGAAATTAGTCTATGTTTGTGATGTATGACAAAGAATTCCAACATTTTGTGGAGTATTTACGCACATTAGTGAAGTTTTGCGTACGACGTCCGAATTTTCGAACTTCGTATCGAATCATGTGTAACCCCCCTAATTAGCGTATTTTGTCTGGAGACTGACTCCATTTTCTTGACCCTGAAGTTTTCAAATCAGATCCATAGTATCATCTACGATCTTTTGAATGCGTTGTTGTCATGTAGTTGTCAAAATATTAGGAACAATTGTCTCCCATCACATTAAATCATACGGAACTTCATTTTAAAACTATTTTATTACGAGTATAATTTATGTTTGTATTATGGAAATAAATCTTAAACTAAGAGTTTAATAAAAATGCAAATAAAATTTAGATGTATTATTTGATTTGTATTCATAATGTGTAAATAACGATATTTTAAACATTTCTCACCATTCGTCAGAATATTCGAATTATGTTATACTTTCAGTAAGAGGATAACTTTATTTTGGTAGGGTAATAAAATAACAAAGTAAAAGTAGTTTTATACTAGTACTTATTTAATGTTTGGATCTTACTTGAGCTCTCACCTGGCTTGGAAACAGAAATAAGGACTAAATGAGAAAATACCGCGTAATTACCGTGACCGACGGCTTAACCCACTTTCCAAGGATTTGCGAGTTATCTTGTAAATTAATTTTGGTTGTCTATTGGGCTGAAAACGCTAAAGTGAGCATTTACGCTATAAGCTTACGAGTAGGTCCATTAAAGACTCGCAAATGAGACAAATTCACAAAGGTGCAATGAAAAGGTCAGCGCCATATTAAAATAGCGACATCTATTAACGAATTCCGGAAGCATTTAACACTGTATCAGCCCATATACGTTCCACTGCAGGGCACGGGCCTCCTCTACAATCGACAGTACGAATGAGAGTGGTTAGGCCATATAGTCCACCACGCTGGCCAACTGCGGGTTGGCGGACTTACATACCATATAATTTTTTATAAATCGCTATAGTATGCAGGTTTCCTCACGATGTTTTCCTTCACCGTTTTAGTTCGTGGTGATTGACTATCAATACACACATGACTCCGAAAAGTTAGAGGTGTCCGAAAAGTAAGAGGTCGAACCCGCGACCACCGTGAACATGTTGGCAGTCGCGTCTAGTCCGTTTACCAACAGGCCACCACGCACTTAATTTAACACTGCACTAAATAATGTAAAGCATTGAAGTATCGAATGCATATACGTCACACACTACCTACCCTACTATATTCATCCGAAACGAAGTTCGAAACTTCGGAAGATCGAAGTTTTTTATACGATACGAATGTATCTACTCTGTAAAAGTTCGAATTTATATAACGTACATCGTAACTATAAGTCTATGGTTACGACCATAAGTCAATAACGACCATAAGTATATGTAGGTACATACGTATCGTATATAAACTTCGATCATCCGAAGTTTCGAACTTCGTTTCGGATGAATATAGTAGGGCCCTAGGTTATGTAGGGGAGTGGTAGCCGCCGGCTGAGGACACACCTTCAAAGCGTTCCCGAATAAATGAACAGGATCAGTGAGCCGCACCGATCCGCTGCGAGTGCGTCGCACGATATTACTGAATGGCTGCTTATTTGTTCCGACTGTCAAGTAATTGGACAGGCTGGTTTAATTGTAAAAGGGTAGATATGTTCTTTGCCTTTGACACTGGATGGTATTGTGCACAAGCGTGTGCAGTCGTTGTATAGCTATAATTGTTTTTGACTGACCGATACAATTGAATCGTATTGTATTGTATCAGCCTATTTACGTTCCACTGCAGAGCACGGGCCTCCTCTACAAACGAGGGTACAGTTGAGAGGGATCGACGATCACTAATACAAAATTAAATTAAATTCGTCTGTGTTTCTATTTGTTAGTTATCTTTAATGTCAAAATCGTGATTTTCTTAAACCAGATATTTTTAAATGTCATATAAATTGATTTTAGAAAAAAAAACCAAGAAATGTTGTAGTTGAGACATAACCGATTCTATATTTTCGTCCTGAAAATGACGAATTTATTTACCGCGTCGTTTTCACGGAGAAAGCTTTACGATAAACACGGCTCATTAAACAAAATCCAATATCCTAGTGAATTTACAAACGCCATTAATTCAGCGGCTGATATTTACATTAGTATCGATGGAGGAACACGAGCGCCGCCTGGAGCCGACGATAAGCCACGAACCGATAAACTATGGATTGAATGGACAGCTATGCCAAAATCTAGGTAGATACCAACTGAGTCATATTGTGGATAAAATATATTAGCACATATTTCTTAAGCTGTTTTTATTATAGCTTAGGTATTTTAAACGAGCGTAATGCTCACCTGACGCTCGCCCATAAAAATATTGTACGTGCTTTGTTAGCCTCTCAAATGAAGATAACAAGAAAAGTAGGAGGAAAGGGGTATTGAGGCCTTCGGTAATCCAATTCACCAAACGGTCGTCGTATTTTTATGAAAGAGTGGTGCCACTCCAGCTCACCTGGCCCATCCTACTAAAGTCCAACCATAATGTAGGTCTACAATTTTATGAGGGATTTTTCTCTAACTAGTAAAGTATTGGTCTGGAACAATTTGCTGTAGATTCTTCGTTTTTGATACTTTCAAATTTGGTATATTATGGTATAACTGGGTCCAAATTGGACTTAATTCGACCAAGACTCCCCCATCCTCTGTACCCTCGGGCCCGTACCTCCCCTACCCCCCTTATTCCTCTTTTAGTGATTTATACCCGCCAGTTTCGAAGTTCGCTCGAGCTGATTTTCAAAAGCATTGCTTCCGCGAATGTTTTAAAACGTCCGTAATTCATGCGCGACATTTTTCGTGGTTTGTTTGCGATGTTTTTTTTTTGGAAGAACTTTGTTTCGAGTTTGTTGTGGCGTTCGGAGAGTAATGTTGCATCTGTTCGTTCCTTCGCTTCGGTAATTTTAATGGAAATGATTTATATGTTGCTCTTTTTTGTTGTTAGTTTGAAGTTCTTTTCAATGGCGATAAAATGAATGCCTATGTCCCCGAAATAGTAGATAGAAGCTAGGTAGACTAGAATACCTAATCTGAAGTCGGTTTAAGTCAATCTAGCAGCTTATAGATTTATCAGCAATATTGTTCTAAAATGTTTCTGAAAGAAGTTATTTAGTAGATCCTCTTGTCAGTGGGAGTGAAGGAAAAAGAAGAACCTTCTTCCTGCCCTACGAACACAGTTTAACTCGTCCCTCTCCCTCAATATAATCCATGAATACAAATCGCAAAGAAATCAGTGTAAAAGCCATTACTTCCGGCACTTGCAAACATCAAGTACGTTCATAAAAGCAGTAAACACGCACGGAGGAGTATGCATGGCTGTAAAACTGGCATTTCGCGGCGTAACAGTAAAAACAAGGTCATTATAAAAATAACTAGTAAAGTTAAAGCGAATTGGAACAATAATAAAAGCGCTCGGTTTGCGAGGGGTGTGCTTGCAACGTGCACGAGACCCGCTCACCTGTAGGGGTGGCTACATTTCATTTTATTTTAGGGACATTTATATTATGGAAATGGTCTGACATTTTCATCGTGCTATAAACTGCTCTATATTTAAAAAGAGAAACAAGTATTCCTCTCTCATTTCTCTTAAATTTAAAGGTTGCCACAGATTGTCTAGACTCTAGTGCCATAACGCCTATTGTAATTACTATAAATATGTAATAGCTAAAATCGTTTTTGTTTTGCTGTATGTATATTATATGTTCAATAAAGAGGAAGAAACTCTCAGCAATTTTCAATGTCCACATTTCAGGTGTATTTGAAGAAATTTGGTGCTGTTTCCATAAAAACGTAAGACGTCGGCTTCGATCTCCGTATCGAGAGAAATACTTCATTATTGTATAAATTATCTGGCCCTGCCCATGACTTACTACGTAAAATAATCCGATATTGTAGTTATTTTGCTGTTTCAGTTTTAAAAAGTCGTAGACAATTTTGTAAGTCGGACAACCCTGCTCCCGTCTCCCGTATATACGTCCAACTGGATAATAATCTCATTCGCTGCACTTATTCCCTTTATTTCACGTATAAATTGAATTCTTTGCACACGTTTTATCACCTTAAACGCTTGTATGAATGTTGTAAATGTTTGTGCTTTTGTTGTACGGAGTTGGCTATCTACCACTGTAGTTAGTATGTCAATGTTGTCATATATTATATTAAAATCTCCTCCTATTTTAAAGTCGGTTAAAAATGAAGTTTGTCAGTGCTCAAGAGGACATTTTATGAAATCGCTAATGATTTTATGTCCAAATTAAAGGATCAAAGTTGAATATTGATCGTTTAGACTTTAGAATTTAGATATAAAAGTGATTTAGTGAAAATGTTTATAATAAATAAGTAATATCATACAAAACAAGTTATTAGAAGATTCAATAGAGAATGTTATTTATGTAAAACATAACAGTAAAAGCAATTTAAAATGTATTTAACCACGACGAATATTCTAAAGTTATAAAATAATTTTCAAGTCGCGCAGGGATTTCAGTTTCTGAATTATAGAAATTTCTAGAGATCTGAAGATTATAACTAGTTAATAATTTACCAGACGATCCTTACAAATAAACCTATTTAATATTGTATAAGCCAAATCAAAGCAAACATAAATCCATACTAAATACAGCAAAATCCCTTTCAAACTAAAACATATGCCATAATCCGATTTAGCTGCATTCAGACAGTTCTGTTTTACATAATTCCCTTATAAAAACTATAACCCGGCTAGATTGAGCATGTCACACTCTCAGAACGGGGTAAGCCTGGCGGCGGCCGTTCGAATCTGCCGGATTATCCCCACTCGACGATAAGCCGACCGAGATTAGTTGACAGTCACGCCCAGGGTCGTCTGATTGCTTGATGCTTCCATCATAGGATTTTGCGTGTTCGGATGTGGTTTAAGGAGTTATTTTATACTGGAATACTAAAGTGACTGCGATGTACGTGGTGGTTAGCAACCCTTGAGCCCAATTGCACAAACTAACTTTGCTCGTAACTTTGATTTTGAAAACGTAATCGCCAACATTTGAGACCTATGTGACATTGCTAATATAACGGGATAGACATTTTAACGCCCAATTTGTAGAACTGGGTTTTAACTTACTTCACTACGTGTTCACTTGTTCATACGCAATTATAGCGGTTTTCGAATTTCGAAATTAAAATTCGAATATTTAAAATTGAATAATTCGATTTTAGTTTTCATCTATATCGAGCTGACGACTTCTTTGAGACAATTTTTATCTATTCTGAACTTGGATCAAAATATGTTTTTGATCGAAGATTCGTCAAAATTTCGGTCTGGGTTATTTACACTACATTAAATCAATTCACCTGTATGTCGACTGGGTTTTCCACCACGGTGTACGATGTTCATTTTCTGAACGCGAACACACCGTTGAAAAGAATAGATTAAGTTAAGACACAACAGACCTTAATTGGGCGAGAGTGCTTTGTGTTCTATCGCAATAGAATACAAAGGAAAAAGCTAGAAGATGTCTGTGGAAACAAAAGCACTGAATTGTGATACATGCTTTAACACAATCTATTTATAATTAAAAGGCGATTATTATAAGACTTAAGATTTTGTGTAAAAGTATGCTGTTCAAATCGAAACTAACACCATGCTAGGTAAGATCGAAATACGTTACACGACGCACTTCACGAACTTCACGTCACGAACTGATTGTTGTCATTTGACTGTATTTGCGATGCTTTATCCGTCATCAGTCGGTCCCTCTTTTTTTTTTTAACGAGAGTAAAGCTCCTTTAGCCTTCCTTCCGATACTCGGGGGTGGACCGGAAGGGGCATGTCGGGGTCTCCGGCCTTCCAGCCTGGGACGCGGGGACAATAGTCCGCACTGCGCAAATGATGTATCCAGGCTGGGTCCCTACCGAGATCTAAGAAGATCTATTGCCGGCATACCGACTAAAACCTCTCGGTGGCCATAACGCGCTTAATGGATGACAGGCGATGTGGACAGGCGAATGGCGCCCATTTAACTCGCCGTGCCACCCGGCGCACTGCCAAATATGGCTCCTCCCAGCTTGGGGGGGCGCAGATGCCCCCACTTTCCCTACTTCGGACGCCCATGGTGAGATGAGCGTCCGCGACAGATACGAGGCCACACGTTCTGCCGCCCATTTCAGGATCCCTATAACATCGTTTGATGACTACCATGCCGCACCACGAGTAGATAGTATAGACAGTATAGACAGGTTTTTTCTAATTGCTAATTTTTCTTTCCTCCTTCTTTTCTATACCCTTTCTGCCACTTACTATCAAATGAGCCATTGACTCATTTGCCAAACACTGAGAAAACTCTGGTGATCAAGGGCTTTGTAAAGCCAAACATAGTCAAACTGCTGCTTAATAAAAGTTGGCTCAAACTTTGTCAAATCAAAACCCTAATACCAACATACCTTTAGCACTTATAAAACTATAACTTATCTGTAACAAGCTAATAAGGTCTCTGCCTGACTATTTGTCCGGTAACCACCGTCTTGGCTTCAACACAAACAGAAACTTGGTGAAGTTGGGTAGCGGGTAGTATTGAGCGCCCGCAGCCGCGGTATCTGGGTCACCGCCCCTCACCTAACAATTGGACAAATATCATTTTGTATATGTATAAAGTGTTTGCCAAACTTTGTGCTCGCGCTCCTTGGAATTAAAATTCAAGTTTATTTCATCGTCCATTTTGACTTAATTAAAATGACTATTGTGATTTGATTTCAGTTAATTAATTGGCATGATTTTATCTCCTGTTGTTAGAAAGGCACGCAGTTATTTAAGTAAGAAATGTTTAAGTATGATTTTAGTAGTCTGGTATTTGTTAGAGAACTAAGTAACTCGCATAATATGATTATTTTTGAGGTTATTAACGTTTTCTTCATAATGTAAACCTGCAAATAGCAAATATTGTCATCGTATTCACAAGTGTATGGTGATATCAATTGAAGCTTACAAAATATGTATGTAATTATTTATAGTTCAACGTTACCATACCGTCACTTGTTCGACACGATACAGTCCTATTGTATGGTATGGTAAAAAATATGTTCGTTCGTTTAATACGACCGAACATATTATTTTCCAGTAAATAAACCGAAATCTTTTGTCCTAATGATCTTTAATAAAAATCAAATTATTATTATGAAGGGGCGTGGTATCACTTTGGGAGCCTCTGTCTAAATATTGGATGAATGTAACAGTGTTTGCGGAGTCTATCGTGTTATAGTTTGGCCAGTGAATGTCAGCGCTTTATTGTCCCTATTGATAAAATATTTAACCGTTTCATAATACTTTGGATTTTCAACGATAATGTTTGCTTTGACTGCGAACCTTCCGTTCGGTAATATGTTTATTGAAGCTTTATTCGATAAATGGAGTATTTTGTATTTAGTTAATCTTTTGTTAGTTAATGTTTTGATTTGTATTTAACTTATCGCCTCATTGGTTTAGGGGCAGTGTGGACGGGTTGTAAATTAGCAAGTTCGATTTTCAGTTCCAAAAAGGATTTTCGTATGACTTTATCAGTTAAAAGAGCTTATGAGTGGGTTAAGGCTATTTCTGCTGGATACGACGACATACTCTCTAGCATTTTAATATTTAGTGGATATAACCTCGACGAATTGTGGTTAGAACATTTCCGCATTCACTTCAAGGATATAGTTATGAGCTGAGATATTATTCTGTATATCACTGGTTCCGAAATGCCACTTAGTTACGTTGCTAAATATGAGAGGGGGTTTCGATATACTTACAGTCATCCACCACTCTCATGATAAATTCATTCTATCTGGATTTTACTGTATGTATTCCACCCATTAGTATAAAAACCCTTAGTAGTGGGCTTACAAAGGTCAAGGTGAAGGTGTCACGCGCCTAGTTAGCGTCGCGTGTAATGCTGATATATTTACAGCGACGTCTGTTATGGAAATGTACGCGACATTGGCCACGCCGTACGCCGCCTGTCGACAGTTTGGTGAACTAATTGGGTTGTTTTTGTTTTTGCCTATGGATTTTTTAAAGGTAACCTTAGGAATAATCCTTCTCAATCTCCTCTTTGTTGAAAAGGCCCGTGCCCTGCAGAGGGACCTATTTGGATTGATGCAGATACTAAAGCTTAGGGGGGGTAGGGGTGTCCTAGATAAAAGTCAGTGGGTTTTTAAAATACGACTTCTCTATGTTTAATACGTGTTATAGGAAAGCCAGTGTGAATCGGGTCATATCTATGGACACCCCTGGTCTGAAAGTAAACTTATAACCTTCTAATTTTTTTCTGAGATTTACGCAAATGTTGCACATTTAAATATAACTATTTTTTAATGACGTGAAACTAATCAAAATTTCTGTAAGTTGAAAAAATATCTATTTAACCAAATTCAAATTCAAATTTTATTTCAGTCTAAAATTATTCGTTAGTAAAACTGGTTCCATATATGTATGTACCTTTGTGAAATGTACTCACGGTAGATACAGAACACTTGTACCAGAATGTACTTGACAGGCGAGAATGCACGGTTTCCTAATTTTGGAGCTAAACATTTCATGTTCAAAGTTGGTGTAGTTTGAAATGTGTAATACCAATTTTAGATAGCGGCTTTATAATTACCTGCTCATACGTAGTAACAGTCATCAAATTACAAATATTGAAATGGGTAAAGTAGCGTTGGGATTCTGCCTATCTTATTCAAGGAATGGATATCGGGTACAAATTTCTGACTTCGGGCTGATAATGTATAGAAAAATCCAATGTCACTTTGCTCAACCCAGGATTCGAACCAAATTCGAATTGGTTTTATAACCGAATAGGACTATTATGCCACCAGACATGCGCAGGAATACATTGGTATAACCATGAATATAATATGTATTTACACCGTCACTTCAAAACATAAGTGCTGTTTGCTCTAAGTTGGAATTGACGTCATCAATTCGACAAATCCTCAGCGTTCTCAATTAGTCTTTGAGTTACACCAAACCGAAATGTATTTGTGTGTACCTGCTCCAGTTGCATTGCTTAAGGTGATATATATCTGCGTTTAATTTGTCGCCTGAACAGCGCTGCGCGGCGCGGCGCTGCGCGGCGCCTCAGGCGTGGTGTCGTCGCCATTATTATGCACCATTATGATGCACGTGCATGCAATTAGTTACGTTTTGGTCTACAGACGTATTTTGCTGGGTTTCATTTTAAATATTTTTTATGTTGGGCGTTTTATTGTGAAATGGTTGGAACATTTGGGTCTCATAATCGCTACTGTAAATCGTGAAAGCTTGGATAATCAGCACGCATTTTATTAACAACGAGTATTGACGGTCAGGGAATCTTTACCCCAACTCGACTTTTTTGTGTAGTCCCAGAATTTTTGTAGCATTAGTGTATGTTACATTTATTATCTGTAGAAATAATTAATTTAAATTCTACTAGCGCTATCTGTTATAAAAATTCGAAAATGTGCTTTGTATTATCTATGTTATTGTAGAAAAGAAAGTATACTTTATGCTTGAAGTTTCACTAGTGTATAATATTTCGATTAACTGTTAGCCTGAAATGAATCCTTGTAAGGATAAGCTTTGACAAGACGTGTTTTGCTATGCAAGGAATATATCCACAACCTCCTATCCAAACTAAACATATTTTTAAGCAGTACAAAATATATACATCGATTTAATTTTATTTAATTAAAATCAGTTCGTCACTGGTGACGCTTGACGTCACTGCGGCCTGCGGTTCTCAACCCGTCGGATATAAACCCAATTACCTGCTCGCTACACGTGAACAACGGCCGGGGTCGATGCGACCGTGACTAATGATTATCCTCGCTAACTAACCGGTGTACGCGACACTGAACGGGTTGAGGGTTGACCTGCTGCAGAGTTAGTTAGTGTTTATCATTGAGTGCCACTTACTTAACGGGTGTCTGTGTCGATGGAATTTGGTGTTAGTGACGGGTTAATGTTGATTGGTTAGATTCAGTTTTGTTGATTATTCGTGCAATATAAAAAATGTTATATATGTACTTATTCATCCCCATAGAGACAATCAGGCCTTTTTTTAATTTCTTGTACCGATTGTGTTGATACTGTAAGAAAATATTATACTTTAGGACACAAATCCCATTCATGAAAACACTTTAAGAATTAAAATAACAGCTACTCAAACAATATCAATTGGAAAAACGATAGCCTAGGCATAAAGAAGCAATTCAAAATACAAGACCTTACCTCTTGGGACGGAAATAAATTCGTCGTGTTCTGAGGCACATTATTGATATCTTTACCTATCCCTAAGGGTATATACAGATAAGCTTAAGCAATAAAAACACACGGTTTTATTTCGTATCATTCTCTGACAACGTCCGGTCCGTCAGCTGACGATAATTCATTTTCATTGAGTCGCAAACTACAATAATTACGTCCGTTTGTACGGAAATTATATTGACGAGTGAACAATATTGGAATTGTGTTTCACCCTTTGATTATGACAGCGGCAATGTCGGTTAATTGGCGAGGGCGCGACTGTGGCGCCCTCACGCGGAAAATCACCGCTCGTGTTGTCACGTTTTATAGTATTGGAATTTTTGGAAATGATTAACTGATTTCATAAGGAAGTTCTTCAATTTGTCAGAATCTTTTTTTATGTATGTCCAATGCCAATGGATGAATGTATGTAATTTTAATTTGATGAGTCGGGAAGGTTTATTTTCCGTTAATCATTCTAATGGGCCAGATGGTTAAAGGCTCTATCAGCTATAGATAATCGCTATCTGATGCTAGATATAATCTAGCACGGGGCATAGGGACTGTTCAGAATCTGATGGCAAACTCAATGCCGTCCAGACAGAGTGTTGAATTGCACTAGATGGCGGTACTATGCTATTCGGTACAATTATGCCGGCTTGATAAAATGCTTTTTCACGCTATTGCGCCAGGACCCGAGATTATAGGAAAGAGTGAATACGTTTGATGGCTAACCCCTCATCGACACAATAAAAATGTAATAATCGCGTAACGTACAATAAAAACTGTTGAATTGATTACCTCCTCTTTTGAAGTCAGCCAAAAAGATGGAAATTATCAGCACTTTTCAGGAGAGGCGACGAATTTCGATATGCTGTAAAGAGTACTTTTATTAAATAAAGCTTATTCAACGAAGCTGAATTTTACAAAGACGAAACAATACACAACGAAATTGTATTTACCGAGAAGGTAGGTGAAATTCCGTCAATTTCCGAAGGTATATTCGCAGTAAATCCGTCTGAAGGATACAACTAGTACGTTTAACAATGTTTACAAGCCGGAGCCGCTTGTCTGAGCTAACGAGAGACCGACGCCATTGCGAGAAGGATGCAATGGACAGGCTTAGTTCTTTTGATAGATATTAATTGAAGCATTTTGAGATTTTGAATGTGTATCAAGCAAATGAAGTAGTTTCTACTGGCAAATTTCATGTTTATCATGTAGAAGGATTACATTAACCATTCAGTAATCTTTGCGCACATTTCTTCGATTGCTGCTATTTCCAAGTAAATTAGTCCTTACCGAAGCAACAATTCCAGTCTTTAGGAATTTTATTTAGTCAACTAATTAGTAAAACACGTTTATATTCGAATTAATTAGTTTAATTACAAAACTTCATTGATCTTGTGCGTACATATTAGGTACCTTTTATAGACGATTGCACACTAAGCAATCACACCACTTTAGGTGATGCAATAATCAATATTGTATTCCATAAGGCAAAATCTCAATGTGAAATCAGGACAATGAATGTGACTGTTGGGTTTTATTTGTATATACAATTATGTCTATCAAATTATGTTTCCCTCGACTGTTTATCATCTAGTCTAGATTCATGTTTCTTTAAAATTTATGATTATTTTTTCCTTCTCCCCCTTCTACATTACACATACCCAACGACACAGGTTTCAGAACACGTGACCACGCGAAGGTACATTTGCGAAGTTTAAAGGTGTAACCGCTACACGGAAAGTTAGTAGTTTGTGCACCACCGTCGCCGCTGCTGTCGCAACTTCGAGCATTGTCATTACACACGTTTAATTAAATGTACATACATTGTGTACGACGCCTGATTACGTTGCGTCTTCTGTGGCAAAAGCTGCAGTTGCAGTTGAAGTTATTGGTAGTGAAATACAGGTTCGAGTGGGTAGGTATAAATTTCTAGAGAAAGATAAACGTCTCAAGTCAGTAGTCTTGAAAAATTGTTCTTACAAATAAATGCATTAGAACAAATGTGACTTGCCAGAATAAAAAAGGTAACTACTACCAAATACATTACATACTAAATACATCGGAGTACATTTTCTTATACTTGTTATAACCTAATCATCATGTCTGAAAACCTGCAGCATGCAAGTATTGTGCACATTGCAACAGAAATTTGTAATTTTATCACCGGCTCTCCGGATGCTGTGAATAAAAATTTCATTTTAGCCTTTTTCATCCGAAATTTCATACGTCCGTTAAGTAATATTAGATTTCCTGGAATACTGCCAGTATCCCCTTCGCTATGTGATGGGTGAACGAAATTGAGTATTTAGACGTGTAGAAAATGTAATTCTGATGATTATGGTTCATAAATCAAAGATTTCATATCCGTTGTTGGAGTATGATTGAAGTATTCCTATGGTTGAAGTATTCCTCAAAGTGATGTTATTGATGAATCGAACAACTAAGAACTATTAAGGACTTGAAGTTATAACACATAATAGGAAAGTGTTCATGGCCGCAATTAATCATAAATCTTTATGTGTTTCTAGGATTGGAATTTGTGACAAAAACGATAACAGGCGTGTACCTTATCATATTTTGGCTTTCAAAATTTACTCAAATTATGTCTGAGAATAGTAAAATGTATTAATGTATAATATTATTCTTCCGGTAACACAGCTTTTTGTTCATATTATGAAAATTTCTAAGTTGTTTATAAAACGACTTTTAATTGTCCGCAAACCTAACCGCTGATTGAGGGTACAACAATTAAAAGCATTATGACGCGACATTGAGTCCGTCCGATATTAAATCCGTTTGAAGCGACAACACAAGTTTTCGCCCTTCATTACTCGGAATCATTAGGTCTCGTAACAGATAGCTCTGAGGATTCGCTTTGTGGATCGCTGTCACAGTTTTACACTTACTTACTGTAATGAACTCTGTGATCAGTGATGATACTGTTGAGTTATCTTCGCTTCGTTGTTCTGCTTCATCTGATTCGAGCTAGAAAATGTTCAATTTTTTTTGAATAATTCTTTTCTTCTGTCATCTCAGACTTTAAATTGAATTTGTTTGTGGTGAGGTTGATGTCAGTAGGAGGATATTGTGAGCTGATACAGTTACAGTTTTCACAGCAGTAATCCGTTTCATACTAATGGTAGTATTGTTTAACGATTAAAAAGATCCCTAAAGGACTACTTAAATCCTATAAAATAAATACTTAAGCGTGCCACCTCAAAGTCAGTAACACCAAGCCTCTTTAAACTCTCAACACCACTAAAACAATTACTTATTGGATACAAATTAAACAAAAACTTGTGGAGCGCTCTTCGCTAAATTGATTCAGATTGGGGCCTCGCCCTCGTAACCTCGAGGGAGGGACAAAGGGAGGGGGTCGGTCTATTTTGCGACACAAACCTCGTCTCGCTTAATGAGATGTATGCTATTGTTGCATTTACTCAGTCGGAGACGTGTATTATGAAGAATGGCGACGGAAACGTTATGCCTGTGGTGTGTCTTTTATTTTTGGATGATTATTTAAACGATGATGGAATTCTGCCTGTATCTTAAATTATGAATATGGAAATTACAAATGTTCGCGGATAAAAGTCATAGGGTACATCATGAGCATTCCGTAGCGTAATTTATAAACATTTCTATGGTGTGTGAAGCCCACCAACCCGCACTATGCCAGTGTGGTACACTATAATTATGGCTTGCAACTTCTCCATCGTAGTCTTCCGTAGAGAAGACCCCTATATGGGCGGATATAATATAATACGAAATAAATGTTTTGGAACAACACATGTTGATTTGCAATCTGATTACGCGTCTGTGGTTGACATGAGTGTTGGAGACATTAATTGAAACCGCATACAAGGTATCGCGTCAGCAGTTCGTACACCAAAAACATTTAATTATATTCAACTGTACACCTCGGGTTATTATTTTTTTGGAATTGGTTTGTTTGAAAATATTCACGAAGACTTGATAAATTTTGTTGATTGTTATTGCGTTGGAGTGAAATTTCGTCGCGAAGATAGCATTACATTATTATATTGTTCTACCACACAATTGTAATTCTGACATGACGCCTAATGAAAGACATAATAAAGAAGTATTTATTTGTGTTTTACAATCAAGTCAAAATTTGTTAAATTGGCACACCGAAGCATCTTCTTTCACAAGACCGTTTATTGCTGATGAAAAATAAAACATTACTGAACGTTTAAATTGTTTTTTAACTGTCAAATGCTTCACATCCTCGATAGTACCTAACAAACACGTCACAATCCAGCCCAAGTGTTCATAATGACAGTTCAGCTCCATCACGTAGTTAAGAGGCGGGAGTTGGCGCGTTATCGCTTGTCGCAGATGATGGATGCGACAACTTTCCGCATCAACACCAACTTCTAGTCACTACTTAGGCTATTGGGATAGGTTTTGTGATTTTGACGACCTTTGTGTGGAAATAGTTGAAGACTAAGTTCTTTAAGACATAATGAATTTATGTTATACTTGTTTCAAAATGTACATACACAAACACACGCATTTTTTTCACATAAAGGATAAACAGAAGTGCGACCAGGACTCCAACGTTTCTCTTTGTGTGTTCCGTCCCACGATGTGATCGGGGGCGAGCCTATCGCCATATCGGGCACAAATTCCTGACTCCGGGCTGATATTGAATAGAAAAATACAATATTACTTTGTCAGACTCGGGATTTGAACCTGATACCCCTGCTCTTCAATCATACTATAGCACAACTATGCCACCAAGACAGTGAGGCTAAAATTAATCTACTAATATTTACACATGTGATGTATTCGTGACCAACATAATGACAGTGGATACTCATGCAAATGCGTCACAATTCACGTTCATAGTTCTTAGTTTTGTAAAAATTATTTCGAAGATTATTGGTGAAACGAATACCATAAAGCTAATTTATGTCAGATTTAATTATCAACATTTTTTGGGCTTCTAATACCCGCCTAAATTTAAACCTTCAATTTGGACTTAACCCGTAGCATGAAAGAATACAAAGAGCCACATTAACCAAGCAGATTCATATGGTCAACACGGCCCCGCGTCCACAGAAGTCATGCACTGGAACGGCAGGGTTAAACATGAGTCGTAAACCCGGCCTGGGATCATCATTACCATGCGAATCGCACTTGTTTGTTGAATTAACGGCGCTCGCAGCGAGACGCGTATTTACAACGTACGGGCTCTTCATGGTAATACTTCGTGATTTTGCCTTTGGATTTTATATTTTTTGCGCTTTATTTCGATTATAATTGTGTGAGGTTTCGAATTTTAAGGCTGTAATTTTGGTGTTACAGTCATAGAAGAATACTTCATTATGAATGATTGTGTTGTGTGGTATGATCCTCATGTTGCCTAATGTGCTTAATGTTATTGTCATAATCATTTTGTAAAGTATATTTCTATTCCTAAAATGTATTTTTTCGGAACAGAGGCATGATTTTTAATTTGTTTGATAATACCAATTATATAACCTGAATGGTCCTTTGAGCCGGATTTTTTCTGAATGTAATAATTTCAGTAATTGCTCTCATTCCTTTCATGTAAATTTAATTTATATTTCAAGCAACCCTCGACGAATTCCACTTTCGTAACAAAATCTTATATAAAAGCCTTTTATCATTATTATGACGGAACTAAGTCAATGTTCCCTTGATTTTTCTGACATAATTGAGTTGGAAATGTCTACTCCTACGTCCCAATTTCAGTCGGCCCACACTGTGTATAAACAGTATACACTAAAACAATATTATACGGTTCCTTCGAAGTTATAGAAGCTATTAAGTGTTAGCCGATAACGCCCACTGAGTATGTTTGGATCAGAGCAAATATCAAAAAATAAAGATTGATCTTTCAACAATTTATCTGTTCCAACAGCATTAATCATTGTCATCAGTAAAAGTGAATTTTAAAATTAAATTATTTTTACGGTAACTAATTTTGAGGCAAGCATATAATTTAAAAATATGCGGGATTTTAAAAAATAATACCTCTGCAAAGTTATTAGCTTAATCGACTCCAAGTACATAATCCACGTAACCAAATTTAAATTATAAAGGGATTTCTCTGCGAGAGAATCTTTCATAAAAATATTCATTAACACGACTTCCATTACTTAAAAAAATCCATCCAGAATATTCCACACGGCGGCGTCGCAGTTATTACTTAAAACTGTGAATTATTTTACTAAAAAATCTTTAGTCAAAGTAGTGAGGATTATCTCGGCGAACACGCCGAAAACTGACGCTCGGTTTTATGAAAAGCTTTTTCGATGTCAAGTCTAATGTTGCGAGCACCCTCGGGAATATCATTTTCATAGTTGTTTTCAAGGAGAGCCTTAATGCGCCCGCCAAGTTTGCGAAAGATTGCTCTTTTATCAGGGAACTTTGCACTTTAACACTCTCAATGGTTGTATTAGGGCCCTTATGGTGATGTGCTCGAGATAACGAGCTGATCTATTTATAAACTGGAGTGGTTTATTCAATACATTTCGTAGACATTCGCCGTATCAAATACTTGAAGCAAACCTGATTTTACACGTGCTTGCGATGTAATTTCCGTGTGAACTGTAAAGGAGTTGTCAACGTCGTTCTCGTCTTAACGATACATGGCTTGTGGTGTCTAACTGTCTTAAATTCAAATATACCTTTCATAGGAACGATATTGCGATTACATTACCAGTTGGACACTTCACTTGTCATTTGTAATGAAAATAATTTACTCGGCTAATCTCACAGTTATTGAAACGGATTTTATGTTAAAGAAAATCAAGTAGATTTTAGCTCAGGACTGGATCAGGATCCCACAATGAGTAAAAAGTGGACAGCAAATTAACCACGGCTAACTGGGCTTGGAATACCCGTTCCTGGATTGCTGCGGTTTGCGTTGGCAATCGAGCCCATCATTATCGGAGGGATCAGTTCAAACAGTATTTCTAAACGGCAATTCAACAAGCACGTCACAAACATTTTCAACTCGGATCGCTAATGGCGCCCAAACGTGGTGTTGATTAAAACAAACTACTTCCTTTGATAAAGTCGCGCTCCCCAAAGGCTCAAGTGTACCGTTAAGAGTCAACGCGAAAGGCAACTGTGCGTGCTATTACACTAAATCGAGTAAAATGTAATCCGACATCAAAATGGCGGCGCGCAGGACGCGTAATGCCAGACTAATGTCTTTACGTAATAGTGGTGTTGTGTAATTTGTTGCGTCACGGTGTGTTGTCGTTTTGACAACACTCTTCCGTTGTTGTCGCGTTAATTATTTTAATTATAAGGTGGCCGCAAAGTAATTCGGCAGACGTTACTTATTTTTGTTTGTGAGACAAATTTTGCGCCCGTGTGGTTTATGGCCGCGTGTTGTTCGAGTCTTATTCATATTCACAATTTGAGAAGACGGCGAAGTGAAATTCACATTTGTTGATTAACGAGTCGGTTTATTCATCTCTTCAATGTTTGCTGTACCAGTTTTGTTCATTGAGTTAATGTTATTAAATTTAAAAAAAAATAATTATGATGTCTTTCTTAAAACTGTATGTTGGATTAAATAGGCTTACAGAACATTAACTAACAACAGCAATACTGTGATTTAGTTTCAAAACTTTGATTGATTTGTGAGCAAAAATGTTTAAGAACTTTTGAATTAAATTAAACACATGTCCTTGTTGATGCCATGTGCCATTATATCCAATCAATAATTCAGGTGTGATTGTTCTAACGAATGTAATTTTTGTTTGTTTCAGGTAATGGCGCTATCCTCAGATCGTCAGAGCTTACAACCAAAACTTGGCGTCTCGTATCAGGTTATTTCTTCAAATAGTTAGAGGCTACGTTCCTTTTTCATTACGTGTAAATTACTAAACCTCTTGGAAAGTAATTTACTGTAGAATTTAATTTTATGTATTTGAACTTTAATTAAATGTAATAAATATTATAGTTAATTACCTCAACTATTTCATTCCACGGACCAAGTCAGCGTTATTAGGAAATGTTCAATAGTTCTCTTTGAATTGTTCAATTGAAGCTCTTTGATTACATTTCTAGGATATTTCGCAAGCTTTACTATTATTAAAGTTTCGTAGCTTCTTGGAATTAGCTAAACATTAAAATATATAAATAATAAAAACATATAAAAGTGGAAACTCTTAGAGAATCTTATCTCAATAATGTTTTCTTTTATAATTTTATAATTTCATGAATCTGGTTCAACCCAAATATGTCCCATTACAGGCCTTGGGCCTCTTCTACCATCGAGTATATCACTGAGAGTAGTTAGTCCACCACGTTGGGCGAGTGCGGCTTGGCGGACTTTCACAACATAAATTCTACCGAATCGCTATGGTACGTGGTGCTTGACAATCGTATCTACAAGACAAAGTGACTGCAAAGTAACTGATGCCGCTGTCCATAAACAAAGCTGATTAACTTATATCAGAGTATATGTCTTCCCACTCACCACTATCTGCCTAGTGGCTTCATGCTTAACTCTTCACTCTTCGGTATAAACATACCAAATTAAATTCTATAAAACTACACAAACGTCAAAACGGTTGACATTTAAAAAAGGAACGACGCCGCCCAATCGGCCTTTCCGTTTTATAGAGACCACATTCAATACGGCTGAAGAGT
The DNA here is from genome assembly GCA_009982885.2 of Hyles vespertilio. NCBI lineage: Eukaryota > Metazoa > Arthropoda > Insecta > Lepidoptera > Sphingidae > Hyles > Hyles vespertilio. The sequence continues at coordinate 13,664,702 of CM042830.1, forward strand.
GTAAATAAATCCGCCCCCTCCGCTCGCGTCTCCCCCCTCCCCCCTGCCCCCGCCGGCCATACGCTCGGTGACATTTCTCTTAATAGAATGTCTACCCTTTTCTTGTAGCGGCTTTTGCTCCATCCCGTTTCGAGACCTTTGTATATGTTTCATAATATTGATATACAGGCGTGGTTTGTGGGTTATGACTTATGTTTGATTTGTAATTAAATACTGTAATTATTTACTGGTGGTAGGTCTCTCAACACTAAGTGCGTGGTGGCCTGTTGGCAAACGGAGTAGACGCGGCTGCCAACATGTTCACGGTGGTCGCGGGTTCGAATCGCAGGGCACACCTCTGACTTTTCGGTGTCATGTGTGTATTGATAGTCAATCACCACCCACTAAAACGGTGAAGGAAAACATCGTGAGGAAACCTGCATACCGTAGCGATTTATAAAAATTGGTATGTAAGAATGGTATGGTATGTAAGTCCGCCAACTCGCATTAGGCCAGCGTGGTGGACTATATGGCCTAACCACTCTCAATCGTACTCTCGATTGTAGAGTAGGCCCGTGCCCTGCAGTGGGACTTATAGGTCTCTCATATGAATGTGAGAGGCCGCCTGGGTAGGTACCACCGCAATGTCTCCCGTCAAACGGTAGTGTAAATGCACTGTTATGAAGGATATTGTAGCCAGAGTAACTGCTCGATATGTTGAGACTCAGGATGGCGAGCGTAGTGTAATGCCAAGCATTGCTTATAATTCAAGGTGTTGTTTGGTTCTGCTATTGTTCATGAGCAGCCGTATCGCTTACCATCAGGCGAATGGCATACTCGTCTCATCTTACACGTCAATAAAAAAGTTGATTATATTTTAGAGTATATACAGAGTGGGCCAGACATGTCACCACCAATATTCATTATAAGGTGATACACTTTATGAGTGTGAAGGGAAACATAGCTAGGAAACCTCAATACCATAAGCTCTTGGATCTTCGATGTGTTGACGGCCCATCAAATTGGAAGGGAAGCGTGTAAGAGGGAAGGAATATTGGGCATCCGGCAATATGTCCACTGCCTCTCGATTGTAAAGGAGTCTCGTGCCCAGTGGACGAATATGAGGTGTAATAGTACAAGGTGGAGCTTCTTTCATGTTGTGCCATAATACCGTTTTACGCCGCTTACGTCCAAATTTTCTCTGTTATTGCAGACAAACCCTTCAAAGCGATCTGAACAAATGAATAGCATTTCTGATTCATGCAGACATCTGATTTGCGCTTGCTGGCATTATTGTATTAACCGACGAAAGAAACAATTTCTAGAAAGTATCAGATGCATTGTTATAGCTTTTTCAATTCAATGTTATAAAAAAAATATTCTTAGACATTTACTCTGACGTTGCAGTCAATTGATACAACCAAACGTATCGGTTTGTACTCGCCAACCCATTGTTGCTTTTATTGTACACATATGTACATATGTACCTATGTGAAACTCAGCGACGCATACAGGCAGACCGCATGTAATAATTCAGGTCATTTTGGAAACTTGCAGCCGCAATTGGCAAAGTTATGAGTGGCGAGTGGCGGCGTCGTGTGCACCGAAAAAGTTTCGCCACTTGGGCGGAAGGGGCGAAGGGGCGGCGGCGATGCATGTTGCGGCCACAACTTCGCCCCCTTGCACGTTTGCCGCCGACAGATTTCTTCGCACAAAGGCTCGGTGTGTTTGCGCCGTGAAGTTGGACTGGGTTTTTGGCTGTTTAGTTGGAACATGCGCTCCTGTTATATAAGTAACTAGCGGCCCGGCCCAGCTTCGCCCGGGTACAAATAGATTTCTATACAATGATATGTACGTATTATACATACATATAAACCTTCGTCTTGAATCACTCTATCTATGAAAAAAAAAACGCATCAAAATCCGTTGAGTAGTTTTAAAGATTTAAGCATACAAAGGGACATAGGGACAGGGAAAGCGACTTTGTTTTATGCAATGTAGTGATGTCAGAAGATGTGGAATTAATATTTTTTAAATGTCACACAGAATTCATAAACATGTTTGTTTTACGGATTATAAATACGTTGCCGGCGTTTCAAAAAGAGAGGACGAGATGTGAAGCCATTCGGGTCTCCGATAATCTCACTAACTTTGCGCAACACGACAGCAAACCCACTACTTCAGTGTACTTTAAGAACGCCAAATCCTACACTAGTTCAAGGTAGGTATATCAGATTTTTAAACAAGAAGAAAACTAGTATTACCTTCATCAATTTCACACTCGCTCGAATTATACCTCAACTATCATAACCTAGCTATCTGCGTTCCATTATCTTCAACCAAATAGTGTACACAAAGCCCGGCTGTATAATATTTCGCTATCGCTCTCCTGTTCCGTATAGATTATCGTCTATACAACGGCGGCGTAAAGTTTAGTGCGCCAATAAAAACGCACGTAAAGCCGGTCTTCACCGCTCGCCCGCCGGCTTGAACTACGAACTAATCCCAAATACAAGTACATTGATGTACTGTTGAAACTACCCTCACAGTGTAGCTTGAAGACGTTCTCATCGCACTAATGGCTCTCGGTGAGAGGTTTGCATCACCATCTTGCAAAGAGCAGTATTCAAATGAAATGTACCTTTGGTGTGTTGCGGCTTTTACTAATGCCATTTGTCTAATGTATATATTTAGGGAAAAAAAATTAAGAGTAAATTCTAACTGCGCATCGGAGATGATACGAACCAATTTTTTTTTTTGCATATATGGCTATGTTTTAGCAGTGAGTCCAATTATGCAAGCCTATTTGAAAATTGATGTATATAGAATGAATTTGCAACGTGATACGCTTGTGTAATAAGTAATAACTATGAGTTTTCCGCCATGGTAATTGGCATGCAATGATCGAAATCCCCACGGATGCTAAAATGTTACAAATGTCAACTATCTGGAAATATCACACACCGAACCAAACATAAGTGGTTACTTTATATACCCATTTAAATGAGATAAAAGTTTTATACTGTATCTATAACAAATTACATCAAGGCCCTGCCACTCAAACAAAATACAAAAGCAAATCTAAATCCCCATTGTAATAAAACTTGTGTTATCAAAACACAATTTATTTATCACGAAAACATCTTTATTCAAAACAAACTAGAGTAATTAATCAAGCTTAATGATTTATAAGATCCATTTGAATCTGTCTGGATGTTGTTGGGAGCGCCACGGTCGCCCACGCTCCACCCGAACTCGGCCTACTCATAGAATCGGTTTTTGTTTTGTAGAATTAGGTATATTTTGTATGGTTTTTTTTTTTAAGTATAATTAAGTATGGTATGTTTGGTTATTGTGGTTTATTTATTATATTTATTTATGGACCTTCAACGAAGGCTACACGACATACCGGGTATCTCAAGACTGCTACCGAAAACGAAGCCGGGTGGTAGTTTTAGTGACAAACACAATGCAACTAAAAATTTCGCAAAGAAACGCGACAATTATTTTTTATGATTTTTTAAATATCGTAATTTTTGGGTGGTAAATCCATAGTTTTTGCTAAAATAATAGTTTAAACTCTTTTATACCTTAGATTATTTATAAATAAAAGGGTATACACTATTATTTTAGGAAAAAATGTATTTATTATATTTACCACCCAAATATGGTCATAGGAAAAAAATAACAAAAAACATATTGACGCTTTTTTTTGCAACTTTTTCTGTTGCATTGTGTCTGAAGTCACTTAAACTACCACCCGGCTTCGTTTTCGGTAGCAGTCTTGATATACCCTGTAGATAGCGGTGTAACATTTTAAAGTTTATATTGTGACGCTTTCTTCCATTATACGAGACCAGAGCATGCAAATTTAAATTATTATGAGAATAATATTTGTTCATCAGAATATTGCATGATTGTACGAGAAGTATTAGTTTTGCCAATGACAACTTTTTGTGTTACATTTTTAATTATGAAGAAGGGCGTGGTGGCTTGTTGCTACCGAACCCGACACGGATGTAAAAATGTTCATGGTGGACGCCGGTACAAATCCCAGGGCACACCTCTGACTTTTCGGAGTCATTTGTGTATTTATCAATACACATTGACTATCGTCAATCACCAACCACTATGATGGTGAAGGAAAACATCGTGAGAAACCTCCATACCATAGTATTATTATGGTATGTAAAGTCCACCAACCCGCGCTAGGCTAGTGGAATAACGGCCGGTTTCTATAATCTATCTCTCTTTAACAAGATATTTCTCTCGAAATTTCGATACTTTTTTTGCTTTAGTAAAGAAAGACAAAGAAATTTAGATAAGGTGCATATATTTATACATATCTAGGCAAGATAATATTGTATGTCTATCTTTGTTTATTGAAGCATACAGTGGTGTCGACATAGTTACGATATCCATTTTAACCTCTTGTTAAAGATAGATAGGATATAGTGAACGGCCGTTAATGGCCTAATATACGTACATTTGAATCGTACTCTCGATTGTAGAAGAGGTCCGTGCCCTGCAGTGGGACGTATACGGGTTGGCTATCTACTTTATATTAATATTAAATACGTTTATACCTAAACATAATTGTGTTAACCCGTATAGTACTGTTTTAATTCTACCCAGTTGAAGTTATACCCAGAGACCGATTCAAGTGCTATTCAACTCAATGAAGACACGTTTGTTATCTCATTTGGGTTATGATGGTGTAAAGTCATCTTTTTAATTATGGCACAGAATATTATTTTTTTTATTCACATTTTAATTCACCAAAACTTTAATTGACCTAAAATTACAATTTATATTACTGAACAGACTCTTTGTACACACTCATCGACTAATACTTGGCAATATGAGGCAAAAAACCCTTTCGTAGGTTGAAGGGCTTTTCAGTGCGCCCTTTAAATAATTCAACATGGGATATGTTCGTTCATATCGTGTTCATAGGGACCGGGCTTCAAGGGTCTAGTTTAATATGTATTTTTAACATTCATTAGGATGCTTAAAACGTTTGTTTGATGTCTGGAAATATACGTAAGTTGTAAGGGTGGTTACCAAAATAAAACATAAACCTCACGCTTTTTTCCCAGAAGAGGTAGGAAGAGGCGCCTGGACATTTTGCCTCCCACGCCGTCCCACAATGTAATAGGGGGCGAGGGGCTGATAATGAAAAGAAAAATCCAATATCACTTTGCCCAAACGGGATTCACACCCGAGAGCTCAGCTTTGTAACCGTACCCTAGTACAACTACGCGACCGAGGCAGCTAGTCTAGTAAATTTCACATTAAAAATTCGTTCGAAGCAACCTGCATCGGCATCCAGCGACCCTAATATCTCATATTCAATCCGTGCACCTAATCGACGGATCACCCTATTTGTATCACTACCGCACAAATCAGCATTTAATTAACAATTTACAGCCCCAACAAAACTGTTTAGCATAGTATTAGGCGCGACCCCTTTATCCGCACCCTGTATAACGCCGATCCGAAGTGGCGTAATTGTCACATTACGGCTATGTTGTCGACGCGTGATTTTCGCCGCTCTCCGCCCCCTAATGAGGCGAGGCGGCGGTTTTCGCCACCGGGGGCGGTTTTTTTTCCAACGGCGGAATAATTGATGTTATTTCGCCGGGTGAAACATGGGTTTCGTTTTAAGCGTGTAAATTGTTTTGTGATGGCGAATTGTTGGATTTTGAAATTCATTGTGCGGATTTGAAAGGATTTATTTTGTAATGTTGGGGTCGGCCTTTCGCGAAATTATTCTTGGGTGGAAGTTTCCGTGTTGAAATATTTGTTTTTGAGTAGGTTTGTTTCTTTGATTAACGCTGAGCACAAGTTATTTAGCGGTGATTAAGAAGAGTTCCGTTCTATGTAATTTTTTCATTTTCAGACAGCAAAATCTACTTTGCGTCATGCTTTCGCCATGTTTTACCACTTCCATTAAACTCTTTTTATATACTTACTAGAGTGAAACTTTCGAACTTTATAAACGCAGGAAACTTTTGGTAAAATCTATTTTTTGTTGAGAGAATAAAACTATTTTACGAAGCGAAATATGACCCATTCGTTCTTCAACCATTACTCGCTCCAAAACGCACCAATTGGCACATTTCTCTCACACAACCTCAGTGAACCAAATAGCAAAATCAATCAAATTCAGAAGCCGTATGCAAACACTAAAAATAAATACATATTCACGAACTTTGCTATATTTGTCCTTTATGGTAATGTCTATTGGTTGGAATAAAATCTATTCTAAATGCTAATCCGATATGTTGCATTGCAATGCATCGATGTGTTGCGATGCAATGCATATGTTTTGCATGAGGCGACTCGCGACGCAATAGATTCTTTGTGTCCTTGAAGTGATATCCCTCTTGTAGCTTGGGAGTTTGTACACAAATTGTTCCGTCTGTTGATACTTTTCAGTTTTCTGACTTGGGAGTAAGAATTTATTTTCTATTTTTAAATACATAGATGAAAGGTGAATTATTGGTTTTGTACAGTTGATTAGGTTAAAATTGAAGTTGCGAGCGAAAGAGTGTAATATTTGTTCATACCTCACCCCTATATACGTGTAGGTATATACGTCGTTCTTTGCACTTTTGACACGAGCCTTTGCAACTAAATGACGGGGGCAAAACAAACGCTGTCCCACGTCGCGTCGTACAGACAAAATCCCGCAAATCCCACAGTTATGTAAACATCGAATCCCACCCCAACGCAAACAGCCTCAAACCCACCCTAGTGTACACAACTGCGGGATAACCCGGGACACTCGAAGCCGTATCGGGAATAAGTATTTTCATATTCGTATAAAGAGCTTATGCAAATACTTAGCGTGTTTGCGGGGCTGCGACTGATTTCGTATTGTTGAGGTTTTGATATTTGTTGTTGCTAAATGGTGGGTAGTTTGTGAATAATCTTTTTGTTAAGTGATTTTGTAGAGTTAGAGCTAAATTTTAGAGGTAGATGGCGCTGTAACGCGCCACAGTGTGTGGTGTAAGTCATGGTCTTAATTGCAATAGATGGCGCTTAATCACAATAATGATGTCGTATAGAACAGTAAGTGCGCGAATCCAACATGTACTTATAAATTTTTTAATACGTTTTTACTAGCTTTAGACGTACGTTGTAACGGAATCTTTGAAGTCGATTTTCGAGCACTTCAAAACGTCGGGTTGACTCGAAATTATTCATACTTATTCAGGACCGATACTAAAACACGCTTTTGTAAACGGTCTAACTAAAAAGGAAAAAATAATTTATAATGAGTTTAAGATTAGAAAATGGAGTAAAAGCATTGACGTAAAATATATGGACGGGGCGGAGAGCAAGAAAAGAGTTGTCACGAAAGTGATCCCCAGCACCAGTGCAGCGGTTGTGACGTCACAGCGCACCGGTCTGTAAGTCGTCTATAGACTACAAGTACTTAATTGTATCGTGCGTGGGTGCAATTAAGATGACCGAAAGTTCACAAAAAATTTTTATCACCGCTACGTAAAAATATTATTACTTTAAGTCAATATAACATGTATTTTAGCATTATTGAAAAACGACTTCATGGCCGCCATCGACGTAAAATTCTAATTAAAAATAAAATTCACGATTCTCACAGCCATCTTTTTGACGTACCCAATGTACTAAAGGGCCTATCCTTAGTTTTTAAATCAATGAGTAAAATACATACAATATTTTATTGTTTTTTTTTTTTTTTTTTTTTATTGCAGTGAATGGCGAGACGAGCATGCCGTTCGCCTGATGGTAAGCGTTGCGACCGCTCATGAACAGAAGCATAACCAAACAACACCTTGATTTACAAAGCAATGCTTGGCATTCCACTGCGCTCGCCATCCTGAGACATAAGATGTTAAGTCTCAATATGTCCAGTAGTTACTCTGGCTACAATGTCCTTCAATCCGAAACACAACAGTGCATTTAAACTACTATTTGACGGGAGAAATAGACATTGCGGTGGTACCCACCCAGGCAGCCTCTCACATATGAGAGACCTACCACCAGTAAAATTGTTACAAAACTTGGGGGACTGAAGGTTGTAAGCAATACCAATACCCAAAATTTAGGTGTCTTGGTAGCACCTCTGTCAACCCCTTCTGAAAAAAGGTGGTAGTTTTACATATACAGTATGGAAATTGTTTGTAAAGTAATAATTTTATTTTTTCGATTTGGCGATTTTGTAAGTGTCGGTAGTCTTGAAACAATTTACATATTTTAATTGTATCATTCTGAATCATTCGGGTTAGATCCAATCAAAGCTGAGTATTTTATTCAAGGTGGGGTCCTGGCACGGTATATAAGCATCAGCAATGATTTGGGGAGGACCATACTGTGTTGTTTTATATTATCGGATTAGTGGAAGTGTTGCTCGGAAATAAGTGCAGCGAACCGAGTGGTCGTAAGTTTTTTTTTTAATTTTTAAAATTGTGAAATGACTGACTGGATCTAGTTTTACCCGTGGTTTAACTATGGTAAGGTTACAAAGCTGAGATTTCAAGTTCGAATCTCGGATCGGATAAAGTGATACTGGATTTTTTCTATTCAATATCATCACGGAGTCAGGTATTAGTGCCAGATATGGTGATAGTCCGCCCCCTATCATAACGTAGGAAGGAACATACATGGTGAAATGTGGGTGGCCTAGTTGCACCTCTGCCCACCTCTTCTGAGAAAAAGGCGTAACTTTATGTAAGTTTGTATGTGTTATGAAACGTTTTCCATGTAAATGCATTCTTGTTTCACTACCCGCATATTTATTTGCGGCGCCCATGAGGACGTAATATCAAGAGCAACAATGGTCTATATCTGACATAATATATTTATCTCTGGAGTAATTATTTTTCTCATGCCACTAAGTAATTTTCCACATAAATCAGTTACATGTGTGTTAAATTATGTACAGACATTATAAAAACCATCATAGACCCATACTCCTGAAATATTATGAGGCTGAAAGGGAATACTTATATACCTCCAAGTTTATTTTACAAGCCCCACGTATTACGTTTTTATTATAATTAAGCCTAAAAGGGTTCGCCCAAATAATTTATGTGGATTCTTACCCGACCGATACAGGGATACCTTTTAGGAAATTTGAGAATATTCTATTCTTTGATATTTAATCTGCTTTAAGTTTTCGGGTTGTTTAATGTGTGATTTTAATCTAGAAAATTACATGTTAGTTGTGTGCAGTGTCTTCTAGGTAGTTTCGCTGCGCTATGTAGAAGTATTTTTAATAATTAAACTCACTAGTAAATTACATGTTACATAAGTGCAGTGTCTTCTAGATCGTTATAATCGGCTATTTAAAAATATTTTTAATAATTAAACTCAAAATGGCGAATATGCTTGGGTATGCATGAGATAAGATATTATTAGGAGGGTATATTTGAACCTGCACACTGTTCCGTCGCTAAATATTGCAACCAAAACATTAAAAGGTTGAATTTAATTGCAATCCAAAGAAATTTTGTAACGATTTCCGGGATTTGAATTGTTTGTATACGCACACTATTATATATATTCGCAATATTGATGTATTAATCTGTACATAATTATCTCACGCACGGAAATGTTAAGGTAAATGTAAATATTCATGTTTTTAGAACAAAATTGAAACCATATCACACAGCACAGTATAACGTAGCACAGTGTAACACCGTACACAACTTTTGAACGGATTTTTTCTATTTATTCGATATGTTTGGGATTGGATTCGCGCCCCGTGGCGACGGGTTTCCTTCCCTCAATCAACATGAAATAAAAACGCGTCGGAATTGCTTCTCTGTAAACTTTGCACTGTGTTTTTTGGGTACAGGAGTTTTGGAATATCGTGTACTTCGAACAACACAAAAGATGGCATGTCAAAGGTTTCCCACGGTTTGTGTATGTTTGTTGGCAGTGGTATTGATTTTTGTTTCGACATGCCGATTGCACGGTTTAGTTCTTACCGTGAAATAACAAACAGAAACTATCTGTGTGGTATTAACTTCCTATTTAATACATTTGCTTTATGCTAGTCTGCACTAAGCCAAATTACCACAAAGAGAACCCCAAACTGGTGGTAGGTTTCTCATATGTTATAGACCGCCTGGATAGGAACCACAGCATAATCTAGCTCTCCCGCAAAAACGAAGTGTAAATGCACTGTTTTGTTCCGGTATGAAGGATATTGTATATGAGAGGAAACTCTCAATATATTGTGATTGAGTATCTCATGTCTTGGGATGGCGAGAGCAGTAGAATGCCAAGCATTGCTTTGGAATTCAAGGTGTTGTTTGATCTTGCTACAGTCCATAAGTTATTTTATCGCTTACCATCAGGCGAATAGATTGCTCGTCCCGCCATTCACGTCAATAAAAAAAACGTATATCTGTTTCAACCGCATAATAATTTCCACATCGCTGTGTCTAACATACATACTTTTGCAGTAATGCGTCATAAATGATGTTAAATATGCCCTTTGTCCACAGACGTGCCGTACTTGGAGCTGGCGGAGCCTGAAGAGGGCTACCACGGGCTGATCCGGGAGAATGAGACCCTGGTGGAGGTGACACCGCCCATCCGGGCGCGCGGACCGCTCTGCTCCTTCCTCATACTGAACAACAAGCATCATGGAGAAGCGCCCTTCGAGGTATGGTTTAGTACATGCTGATATACCCTTGGTATTCTATTTATCATTCAATCAAACTGAAAATGTCTCGAAAAATGTGATATTGGACGGCACAGTACGGCACAAGTCTGCTGCAATATCAGCTGATTAAAATATTTACTTACGGACAGTATAGTTATACTTAGCAATCATTTCCGTACCTTATAATTGTTTTTTTTGTGCATGTTGTTTGTTATAATTAGTTGTACAGTTCATATATGATAATGTTATTTTCTGTAATATTAAAACTAATTGTATAACTGTGAACAATACTTAATTAATAATTTAGATGATAAGATGTAAATAAGACATTATAATGTCGATACTTCCTTTTTCCATTAAAATTAAAATAGTGGCAACCCTGACCAATTCGAACTCCTACCACCTTTGGCAAAACGTAAAAGTTACTTAGCCAAGTAGCTGTTAACTTTAATATTCTAAATTTAGCATCTAATCATTATTTCAGCACCTATTCCGTTCGCTTTGGAGTTGTTGAAAGACTTCGAAATTAATTACCGTGCATTTTTTATTAATTCAAAATGTTGAGATCATTATTGAGAATTTTATAGTGAGTTTCGAATGTTGCTTTATTATAAATTTTCAAAGTAATTTAGAAGCCTTTCTGAGCTTATTTTCATCACAGATTCTTTACCTATGAAATATTGTTGTGCATTGTCTATAATCACCGCATATTGGACAGTAGACGTTCTACGCACAGAGTACATTTTACATACTAAGATAGAGACGTCAATCAATTCAAGGCGTCCTCTGGCGTTAAGTAAGATAAACAATCCAGTAATATATCTATACTTACTTTCATTACCTTTATATACGAAAAGAAAAGATTTAGGGAGGTTTGGACCTGAATAAGATCTAACAGAATCGATTTGAATTTTGTCTATTTGAAACAAATTATTCTGTATAGAAATGTGAACATAACAATTCTCATTCCCGCATGTGTATGCATTTTAATAAATTTAATAATGGTTTTAAAATTAACTCATCAGCAAATAAGCTAATCAATGTTGTTAAAAGTAATTTAGGGCCAATAATATCCGCGTAAAATACAACCTACATAAAATGGAGAAACCCGTACAAACCAACGATTTTTTCGCCCTCTGGTGTTAAGTTAGTAAAAACGATGATTATAGTTCGTCGTTGTTTGTTCTAAGTTAAACCACCGTGGTTCTACGTTAAATCACTTTATAGCTTCACCAATGAATTGTGTTGAATTTCACACCAACCTCTTTTTAAAAACTAAGTACATTTCATCATGAGAATAATAATATTGTAGGGATAAGAATTATAGTTGTGATCTAGACTAGGTTTCACCGTATCGTCTATTTCTGCATAAAAAATATAACTTAACCTCAAAACTTCTTTACTCAAAACTGACTCGATCAACTCGAAACCGCAGCAAGCAATCTACTTGCTCCCACCAAATGTATACCATAAAATTACTTCACAGTAATACAAGCATATAAATCAGTGCAAGCACTCTTGCAGTAAGTAATCTGCGTGCTGTACCTCGAGTACAGTCTGCAGAAAAACTTGCTTTTTAAAACTACCCTCGGTAATAAATTAATGCGGCACTAGGACGCTCGGGTTTATTTATGCAAATGTGATACGGTTTTTTTTGTAAACGTAGTTTTTTTATTTTAGTGTAAAGTTTGCGTGGTGAAGCGTCATGTTGCGTCATTTTTATGGAAGATTAAATGTGAATGAGAAACGATTTTGAATACAATTTTTAATAGAAAAGTGACCTGATGTAGCAGTGTTGTGTTCCGTGTCGTTAGATTAGTAGGCTTTTCTATAGCCGAACTGTCTTTTTTGGGTTTTTACACTCAAAGGTTAAAAATAAATGTTCAAAACTGAAAAACCAGGTATTAGTAGTTTTAATCAGGTAAGAAGCTATTTGCTTATTTATGGCTCAATTTCAAACTACAACCTTTTTGTATGTTGCACTCAGATGCATAGTCTTATCGCGTTCTTATTGATTACTAGCGAAAAAGACAGGACTAATAGGTCGCTCATCGTAAGTAACCCTAATAATTCTCAAATTTCTAAATCACTTCTAAATAGATAATTTAGTCTCGAGAGTCCCTATTATCCAACTAAACTAATAAATAAAAGGTACATAGGTAAATCCATGGAGTTGTAGTTCATCGGATAATGTTATTGAAATTGGTTTACGCCTGTACAAACTAGTAAGTTGAAAAGTATGAAAAGTCAAACGGTACCTATTCGTTTAGTTGGATAGCAATCAACCATACGTATATAACGCGGCGGAGTCAGCCGCTCGATATCGCACAAAATTAAACTATCGATAGTTGTCAACTTTAACAAGCTCGAGAAGATTTCATCCCGTACTGTAGAAACTTAAAACTTCGCCGACGCGGCCGCGAGGCAGCGGGGGACCGGCGGGGGCTAAAAAACTTCGTCCATGCTACGACTTTTTGACGCTCGTACGGATTTTTATTGCAGTTCGTTTATGCCTTGTAGTGGATTTGTCACATTATGGGGCTGTGTGGCGTGGGAATTTTAGTAATATGTTTGAGATGGACTTTTTTACTTATGTAAATGTAGCTATGTCGAAATTGAATATTATATAAATAGTCCACAGTTTAACGTGCTGCATTTTTTTATAATTACTGTTTACCTCTTCTGCACCCTATCATTGTTTCAGGCAGTGTTGTAATTAGATCTAGACATCTGCGTTGCCCGACCATACTGGCATTTAATATCCTTCTTGCCCCAACAACCCAAACTTTTCGCTACTACACATGGAGTGAAAGTATAACTATTTTCCCCGTAACATCCTTGTTATCCCGCCCACCTCGAACCCAACTTGTACGAACAAAATTTAATTTAACAGAATATTGTCAAAACGAATCCAAACTTAATATGCACGTATCAGGCTTCACAGACGCGAAGTTATCTGACTTTGCGAACTTTTCTATATCCGAGTGGGGAAGTTGCTGGGGGTCGAGCCCCCCGTCCGTCCCTCCGCCTCCTCCAGTCCGCCCCTGAAGTTTCGCAGTATCGGCCGGCGGAACGAGTTGGAACGGCAATAATTTCGTAGTTTCTGTGAGCGCGATGCATCGCTTTGTGCGATTTTCGCTTGGATGCAATATGCGAGGTGTAATTGAGACGCCAGTTTATTGCGTGTATTGGATGCTGTTCGATTGTTGTGGGGTGTTTTTGTCGCTGTGTGTCTCTTTATTACGAGCAATATGTCGTACTTTCGCATTAAAGTGAGATCATTTGCTAAATCGTCAAGTATCAGTTTTAAAACATTTAAACTAAGATAAGAGCACGTGGTTTTGTGTCTGAGGTGGAAGTCAAATAAGACCTAACGATTACTAGCTTCTCGTCCTGAGATATCTGGTGCCACCCACAATGTTTGTGCCGATTATCTAGGGCCTGGGAAGTCTAGGTAGCTAGTACTAGCTAATATTAACAAATCCCTACGTCCTAGTGGCTTAGGTCGGTATTATGACAGCGAATTCATCAAGGACTCTTGTCAAGCATCAAAAGGAAACGCCGTCTTACAGACTTGCATAGACTTCCTTAATTACATTTCATTTTATAAGGCCAGTTACTGTCGTACTATCATCAAAACCTCCAAATTCCCCTACCTACCGGAAGCTTTTGACATTTCATCAGAACGACCCATCGTTTACCCGTTCTCCTGCAAAAATATGAACTCCCCGCCACTATTCGCACACCGATCAAAACTGAATATCACCTTTGTCCCCCGACCTTTGAGCATTCATTTGGTGTCGCTGGATTGAATCGCCGGTGTTTTTTTCCCCCTTTTGTCCGTTCTGACAGCGTCGCTGCGTCGCCCCGCGGAATGGAAAAAATACATACGCCATTTAAACTGCGATGGGCCGTTTGCTCTCTTCCAAGCGTTGTTGTTCCGCGCTGAATGGATGAGGAAAAACAACGTGTTTTGTTGCCGCGTGCCACCGGCGCATCACGGCAATAGTGGAGTGTTGTTTAAAACTTTCGCAAAATACTTTACAATATTTTTTTTGAGGTGAAATATTGGTGTTTTACAAATGTATGCAATGTCGTTTTTGGAGGCTTTGGGTGAATGGAAAATTACACGAGATTGATAAGGAATTGGGCAGGAGCAACGAATGCCATATTTTGTTAGTACTTTTTAGTGGATTGCCACGTCTGCAATAAATCCGTCCACTTATTATTTTCCATTAATTCCAGTTAAGAAAATCAGAAAATACGAATGTTTCTCCACTTTATTTTGTATCCATTAACAGATGTATTATTTTACTACATGCTACATACATACAGTAAAATTTTGTTTTTGTTGCTCCTGAGTACAACCGTATAGGTTCAGCATATGTAGTTGGATATACTGTAGATATACGATAGCGTTTCATACATGTACATTGTATCTGTTCCCTGTACTATGTATATACGTAGACGGCAAAATTATTGCAAGTGACAGGTAATCGATGGTCGGCCGCGCCGCGCAGCCAATGTTGTACATAACTGTACCACTGTTGGATAGCTTTATAAATTATACCTTACTACATTTGATTGTAAGTGTAGTTGTATAGACTTTACCTGGGTACAGTTATGTAGAAAAACTTTTGATTAATGAGGCACTGTGAGAATTAGGAGCAATTTGTTCCGTATCTATTGTTATGTCTGTGGAGCGAACTGTACAGTGTACGAAGATTAAGTTATTGCGACAATTAATCGATGGTCTGTTGTATGCATCTGTACCACTGTACGACAGCTGTATTTAACCCGAATGTACAGTCCAGAAGAAAAAGGTTTTGATTAATTGAGTACGTCGAGAACTAGAGCAAGGTATACGGTGGTGTCTAAAATATATTTGTAGGTAACTGTGCCCCTAGCAGGAACATTTTGAAGTATCGTATAGTAATAGAATCGTGACACCGATTACTATACTATTACTACTCCATATCGGTAGCATGAATCGTTGTACTCTCGTGAACTCGATACTATTATGTTACGATAGTGACAGATAACCTAGGGTAATGAACGAATGTTATTGAATGATTCGTGCGGAATTGTCATTCACTACGTGGGTAAATTAATTTATTATTATTATAAAATAACAAATAAATATAAAACATGCATTAATGTCGCGTAGAAAGATTATGGAAATAAATTAATAAGCAAATAAAAATGTATTGCTTTTATTCCGCAATATACAAAATGACTCCAATTAATTATGCGTTTAGATTTCCGAACGTAGCATTTTTTTTATTAGTTGTCAAACATAATCACAGACCAAGTAGTACTACAGACGGCCGACTCGCCTATATAATCTTTAGCCAATATTCATGTTATATCCTTACATGACAGTCTCTTATTTTTCTCAACATGGTTCCGGTGCAGGCAAAGATCGTGGTGTTCAATCTACTTTCGAACGCCGTGCACAGGCGTATTTCTAAGTTTACATTGATTTTATTATTTTGCCAATTTTCTTTGTGACACATTAGTGATATAAAAAAAATTTGCAAAATAATACAATTGATGTAATTTTTTTCGAGTTCAGATATGAGTGTTTGTGTAGATTAGAAATAAAACCCTTCAAATGATATAAACAACTATTTATTTCATTTCATTTATACATTCAAAAGCATTTGTCGAAATCTACAAATGTGTACATCTTAAGTCGAAATAAAGTACACTTTTGCCTTACGTAGCTACAATTTTACCAAGGTTCCCAACTGGGCGTACCTGAATCGGAGGTATATTAGATTATATTTACATAAGCATGTATATTATGTTATAAGTAATAGAAATAATTCATCATAAATAAAATTAGATTTGATTAAAATTCTGACATTTGGTACATTGACTTTACACATTATTCATTTAAATATTTATATGAAACTAATATGAAGGGGTAGTAAATAAACACAAAAAACAAAATCGAACAAACATGAATTTAGATAATAATAAACATTTTCAATTGAATTAATTAGGATGCAACAACAATATTTATTTATTTATTTATTTATTTAGTATATTTGGAACACCAACAGCATACTGATACATAATATTCTTAAGTAAATTTAACAATTGGTCTAATACAGGTACACGTGCCAATAACAGCCGAACACAACATTCGTTTAGACATACATAAACTCTATTCTACAACACAGGAACTTTTATAGCTATAGAGAAATAGAAAAATAATAAACATGTAAACTATGAAATAAAATATATGTCGGATGACGGTAATAAAATCCATTGTGTTAATTATTTAATTATAATTATCACCACACATTATAATTAACGGATTAACGATTTATCCGAATATCTGCGACAACTTGTTACTTTATAGTAAACACGCGTATGTCTATGCTTCACTGCCGACTGCTGGATCTCGAATGCCTTGCCTACGGTTCGGAGGCGGTTTATATTGCAAACTGTCATGCTCCCACTCTTACTCTGACTGTGGGTAGTGAAATAGAATCACAACAGGGTTTCCTTTAATAAAGTTACTTCTGCAACTACCCGTAGATTCCTTAGGGCCGATTTACAATTATTTATCATATGGGCTTTACACAAGAACACCCCGACACGGCCATACTGACGAGCACACGTCCTCGTGTGTGTGTACTATACATCATTTGAGGACAAGGAAATCATTCGTTCGTTCATCCTGACTCAGTTCACATAATATAACAATTCGCAAAATGGTAATAATTATTATACAGTCTGGTCCGGAAAGCATTCCCTTCAGACAACCATTCAAGTGCGCAGATCGGCTAGACCGGGATAATTCCCCTTTAGCTTCAACAAATTTCCTTTTTTTTGCATAACTCTGCAGATCAGACTGTATTTTCTCTTCTTTTTTCACAGGTCTCAAAGAAACCCCTCAATAATTATAGTAATTATTAATTATCAAATTACTTCATGTGAACTGTGTCTATGAAAACGTTCACCTTACAAATCTTTTACTAAATGCTATTTCTAAAAAACTCTTGGTATCAATAGTAGCTTAAATGCGTGGGTCGATTATTGTCATCGAGCCTAGCTTGATTCTATGTTTCGGGAGTAATAAGAGTGCACGGGCACCCTGTCGTTGTTTGGACCATGAGGATATACGAAACGTTACGTAGGTATAAACGTTTTAAAGTTACCACCGGATCCAACGCGGCCCTGTCCTGAGAAGACCCGGCGAAACAAACTCAGCGGGCTTACTTTACCACTGGAAATAATGCGACACGACCCAGCTGTGAGTAGATCCAGCGAATCAAACTCAGTGGGCTTGTTTTTGGTCCAACTACTAAGTCGGTCTTAATATATTAAGAATTGATTTTGCTGCACCGATACAGCAGTTCGGACCGGCGCGGCGGGGCGTGCTCTGCACCTGCCGTTTCATCGTAGAGTCCACGAAGTTTGTCTGGAACAATGCAATATCCCTTTTTGAGATTGGTATCTGTGTACCTTTGCTTAAAGGTTGTGTTTTCTTTAAGTAATCTATATTGTTGCGCACTTCGTCATATTTTCTTAAATTGCTCTACGAATTAACGAAAGTAAAATGGCAAAACCAAATTCAAACATAAATGGAAAGATCTCACCAATTTGAAACACTCCTGTGAAGAAGCCGGTGTCTTGGAACTTCCAGGGCTCACAGTCACAGCTCCATGTCACTGCTCCTGATAACAATTAAAGGCCTAGGCAGGCAGACGAGTTGGTGTGTCACCTGATGGTAAGCAGTCCCCGCAGCACACGGGCTATTTCAATACCAAGGGCACAGCTGAACAGATGCCCATCAACCTTTCTTGATTGATTCTAGTAGTAGGTTTATTTTTTTTTTCGTATAACTCCTTTATGTAGGTAGTTACAATTTGATAGTCATCGATATCAATGTTACACTAGATAAGACGTTCTTTGTGAGAAAAGTGTTCCACCTAGGTGCAGTGCATGTACCGCACACGAATCTTTCAAAAACGTGTAAGCGCCATGAAATTCGCGGCGCTTTTGATCTTTTGGTCGCGAGAAAACTACATCCTGAAAGGGATCTAGCGCTGCATGGTTATACTGTTTGGTTAGACGACTAATTATTTGTTCTACGTTGCAGCGATTTAGTTTCAACTTTTACCAAAATCGAACGAGATATTTGTATGGGATAGCTTCTCTATACGAAGTAATTTTATCTAAATTTTGATAGTTATGCCACAAATGGCAGTTACACATGAAAGACACACGACAGCTACTCACGTGAGTCACACATGACAGTCACATACGTAACCACACATGACAGCCACATACGTGGGCCAAATATGACAATCACACACGAGAGTCACACACGACAGCTACACTAACAGTCACCAGTCATCATAATTTACCTCAAGTTATTAGTTCTGGTACTCACGTCAGAATCTGCGCCAGTTGATGTCGATAACCAAGCGGTTGCGGCTACAACGTAGGACGATCCCACTTCTGATGTCGGATGACGGTAATAAAATCCATTGTGTTAATTATTTAATTATAATTATCACCACACATTATAATTAACGGATTAACGATTTATCCGAATATCTGCGACAACTTGTTACTTTATAGTAAACACGCGTATGTCTATGCTTCACTGCCGACTGCTGGATCTCGAATGCCTTGCCTACGGTTCGGAGGCGGTTTATATTGCAAACTGTCATGCTCCCACTCTTACTCTGACTGTGGGTAGTGAAATAGAATCACAACAGGGTTTCCTTTAATAAAGTTACTTCTGCAACTACCCGTAGATTCCTTAGGGCCGATTTACAAAGTGCTAACCGTGAGGCAGTTATTTATTCTCCGTGCCCTTCTGCGAAGACATATTGACCTCCCCTTTAATAAGAACACGGCAAGAAAAAGACTAGGTGCTATTGTCTGCCAGCCCGTAAAATGTCGGACTACATTCGCAAGCCGACAGTACAGTGCACTGACTTCTAGACTGTACAATAAAATAAACAGCAAGATTTCCCTGTATAAACTATGTAAATACCGGGTATCTCAAGACTGCTACCGAAAACGAAGCCGGGTGGTAGTTTTAGTGACTACAAACACAATGCAACTAAAAATTTCGCAAAGAAACGCGACAATGATTTTATATGATTTTTTAAATATCGTCATTTTTGGGTGGTAAATCCATAGTTTTTGCTAAAATAATAATTTAAACACTTTTATATCTTAGATTATTTATAAATAAAAGGATATACACTGTTATTTTAGGAAAAAATGTATTTACCACCCAAATATGGTCATAGGAAAAAAATAACAAAAAAAAATGGTCGCTTTTTTTTGCAACTTTTTCTGTTGCATTGTGTCTGAAGTCGCTTTAACTACCACCCGGCTTCGTTTTCGGTAGCAGTCTTGATATACCCTGTATAAAGCGAAACAAAAATTATGTGCTTGGTTACAATCTTTAGATTACAATGAAACTGAAAACCTATTAATGGTTTTAAAATAGAAACTCACGCAGCAAAACTAGATTATTATTAATTGATATAGTGCTAAACGAAAATTGTAATTAACATTAACTTACTTTTAATATTATTTCATAATTATTACTTTATCCTGATATTAACTCCACTTTAAAACACATATATTATTGTGATTGTTACTTTTATAGAAATTAAATGTACAACAATGTCCACCTTGTCGATGCTACATAATAGCTAGTGTAAAACGGATGTAAACCGATTCCTATAGTACGAGCTTGACTCAGTTTAGGAATCGGACTACCTTGTATATAATGCCTTGTACAAGATTATCTGTGCAGCCTTATTGTATGTACATGCTTATGTGTTGTTTCTTTTGTACTACTTATTGGAAATAAAAATTTATTATTATTAAAATTTATAATTATTTATCATATGGGCTTTACACAAGAACACCCCGACATATATAATAACAAAACATATGAGAACAATTCGAATTAACATTTTTGCAAAAACAAGAAATTAAACTGCTAGAATTAATTAGTGAGATGTTTCGACACCTTATCCCTGAAGCGGCTAATAGTGTCATTGAATACACCGATGTCCACTTTTTTGTTGGTCTCGTTGTATAGGGCACACATTCTAGGTAATGGAGCATGTTGACCTAAGTTTGTCCGGCATGGTGGGATTTTGAGGAGATTAATGATGGGATGTCTAGGTAACTTATATGGGACTGATATATTAATCTGTTCTAGTAGCTATTGACAGGTTGTATTATGATTTATGATTTTGTATAAAAATAAGAGATCCAGAATTTTTCGACGACTGTATAGGGAGTCCATATTGAAATATGATAAACGTTCGATATAAGGGCATCTATGTGAAACTCCAGAACTGAAGTAAGCCAAATTACGCGTGAACGCACTTTGAATACTTTCGATTCGTTGGGAATAAACGGCATATCGAGGATTCCAGGCTACACTGGCAAACTCTAAATAGCTCCGCACCAATGAGTTGAATAATATTATCCGAGTGTGGGCTATTTTAAATTCCTTTGTGTTACGGTTAATAAATCCCAGCATACGCGCTGCCTTTTTAACAGTCGTACAGTTCAGTTTCACAATACATGTATTTATAAGATTACGAAGTGTCTACTGTTTGTGATTGTTATAATACATTCATAGAAATCAAACAAATATTTGGAGAGAATATTTACATTTTTGATTATTGAATTGATGAGTAATGATTTCTTATAAGTTACGAGCATTATTTTCCAAATATTCATTGTTTCCTTGACGTCACTTACACTGCACGTTTAATACACGTATTCACTGCACAAAGCAATCCTTTCTGGTCATTACAGTAGCAACTTCACTACAAGAAAATACAATTAAATCTATCGACGCATTTCACAATACTTGTTATCCGAAGTTGTTGTAAACAATATGGCGGCCCGCGGCGCAGACACCCCCCCCAGTAACCAGAGCGATAGGCAACCGCGGGGTATGTAGGGTTTGCGCGAGGGGTGGTAATGTCATGTCGTGATATAGAGCATAGATTAAAAATATCGCAAATGTTTTAAGGGCGGTTACTGGGCCATGAACATAAGCGGTTTTCACTCAGAACAAGTTATTGTTCTGAGGGTTTTCACTTAACAATTAATGCAAATTCGATGTGTAGAAGTGCAAAAATATACTCTCGATAGTGTTCTCACGGTAAAAATGTCGGTGACAAAACAATCGTATTTCTCGATAGTAAATCGGCGATACTATACGTCAAAAATTATTCCTGCTACCACTTATCATACATTTGTATAGTAAAACTATCGCTAGACTATACGATTACCATACTATAGCATCGTAAACCATTCCCGCTGCCATAATTTAGTTCCAAATACGCCCACATTGGCGCTGTTCAAATTCCAATACAAAATTTTACTATTACGATTACTATACTATAAAGCCAAATCTTCCTGCTCGGGGCACTGTACGTAGATGGTAAATTCATTGCAAGTGGCAGGTAATCGATTGTCGGTCGCGGCGTCCAGCCACTGTTGTACGTAATTGTACCAATGTATTATCGGTTAGGTTTATAGCTTCGATATGTTTAGATGCGAAATGTATTAGGTACTCGAATGTACAGGTGGGTCCGAAATGCTTTTGATTGAGGATGGTCTATAGGAATTGGAACTTCCGATTGAATTTACGCCAGCTGTGTTAAAATACAAACTATTTATAGTGTACTGCTGGTTGTAGATTTTCTTCGAATGCGTCGCTTCAGTATAATAGTCTGCTTTCCTCCTTTGAATGTTTTAATCTAGGTAGAAACATGTTATAACGGAAATTATTTTGACCTTTGCTGTTATAAGATCTAACATAGTTAAAATCTCCATCATTAGCTGCTAAGACTAGACATTAACACTAGAGTTTCTTGTGTTCGTTCGTTCTTCTCTAGTGAAAACCGCTTTCCGAACCGGGTGGTAGATAAAAAAAAATGACTGAATCTAAATGATGTTGAACATTTTAATGGATTCAATAAATTATTTTCATTTTCATTTCATTTAAGACATTTTTCGCCTTGCATCAGCTAAACACGTCTATATACAACAAAAAAAAAATCAAATCAACTGTTTACTACGTTTATCTAAAATGTGTGTTTCACAAACAGTAATATGTATCTTCTATTTCGGATATGTTCTGCTTTAGGTTTTTTATGTGATTTTAGATAACTATAATTTTATTTTACTGACTGCTGGGTGTGTTAATTAATATTATTTATTTATTGACAGATAATGGTGATCGACGAGAACGAGGCCCGGCTGCGCGTGCGCTACCCGCTCAACTGCGAGAAGCGTCGCAACTACAAGTTCGACATCGCCGCTGTCGGCTGCGACGGATCTTACTCCAACACGTAAGTGTACACTAATTTTATCACAGCTTAGTTTTTTATAGCCTTCGTAGGAATGAGCACCTCTCATAGACCGCCGTGTCAGTGGTCTAGTACAACCAGGGGGGTTACTGTATACTCCATTACGAAAAGTAAGATAAATATTTTTTATCTTATTTGTGGACGTTGCATTCTCTATTATGCCTATCATTTTCTCCGAATTTAGTCTGTTTGCGACTTACGATTAAGTAATCCAACATTTTGTGGAGTATCTAGGCACATTAGTGAATTTTTACGTACGGCACCCGGACATTCAAAGTTTGTATCGTTTTTATAGAGTAAACCCCCCATATTCAGACTGATCATAATAATGTATTGATGATGGTAATACTGCCGACGCTAATACTAATGTTCTTATTATTAATACTGATAATATCAACACAAATTTTGATGCTAATATTAATAATGCTAGAATTGAAAACGCTAAAACTGACGATTTAAATATCATTACTCATATTCATGCTGTTAATATCGATGTATCTTATATCCCTGCTATTATTGATAATAAAAATGCAGACGCTGTTAATATTGATGAATCTAATATTCCTAGTATTATTATTACTAAAAATAACGTTGTTCCCCAGCGTGCCAGTGCACATAACAGTGATGGACGTGAACGAATTCGCGCCGGTGTTCGGGCAGGCGGCGTACGTGAAGGCCGTGGACGAGGGCCGCATCTACGAGGAGATCCTCAGGGTCGACGCTACCGACAAGGACTGCACGCCGCGGTA
Source organism: Hyles vespertilio (assembly GCA_009982885.2). NCBI lineage: Eukaryota > Metazoa > Arthropoda > Insecta > Lepidoptera > Sphingidae > Hyles > Hyles vespertilio. Next base: position 13,688,479 of record CM042830.1, read on the forward strand.
TGGAGACGTGTGCAAGTACGAAATCATCACCGACAAGAGCCAGCCCTTCGCTATCAATGATGACGGTATGTGATGATTTAAGGATTTTTTATCATAAGGTCCGCAAATTAGCATGTCACCTGATATAGGATCACTGCTGTCAATGAACATCCATAATGCAATCGTAGATGTACATCATCCGGCAGTACTGCCGGCCCATCAAATTGGGAAAGAAGAGGGAAGGAAAAAGGATGGGAAGAGCTATGTGTTGTTTGGCATCCGGCAACTACCTATTCTTTGATAAGCTTAATGTTTTCTGTATCTGTTTTGCATTGGGATTGTCACTTTATTAAAAGTAATATGGTCACTTCTATTGGTTACTTAGAATTGAGGAATGAAAATTTCTACTAATTGTCCATTTATGTTTCCCCTAGGTGTGATCCGTAACACGGAACCGCTGGACTACGAGAAGTCTCACAACCACATTCTGTCCGTGGTGGCGTACGACTGCGGCATGATGCAGTCGGCGCCTGTCATGGTCACCATCAAGGTCAACAAGCCTTGCAGACCTGGATGGAAAGGTTAGTACACTTTCAATCTTCAATTTTAGTAGTACATTCAGGATCTTAAAACAAGACAATGGATTCTACGCTAGTCATGTCCTGAGTGACTTGTTGCCAATTATATTAAAATAAATTACTCAATCTTTAAGTATTATTAAAAAAAACAACCCCACTACGTCAATATCTGCCATCTTTATTATAAATATTAACATAAATAAATACATTCAAAAATATAACCCTCCTTCTTTTGGAGTCCGATAAAAGAGGGAATTATAGGGAGTTTTTCATGCTTGATTTCTTCACAGCCGTTACATATCGAAGCGTTGCTAATAATTATATAAATGGTTTTTCTTTTAGAACCGGTAATATAGAGTAATGTTAGATAAAGTAACCATTTTCAATAATCGATATGCGGCAATACCAAATGTGAATGTTAAATGTGTGTGTTACCAGAAGGAGACTGTCCCGCCCTCACACCCACCACTGCAACTCCTGTAAGCCAGGATCAACAGTGAAGCTCGGCGAGTCTCCGGGAATGTTTAACTTGTCTTTAACCCGCAACGAAATCAATCAGAAAGTTAAATTAATAGGAGGAGTTGAAAATAAATTATTGTCCACTTCCCTCCGTGCAAAGCGGGTGACAAAACAATGTGTGTTACCAGAAGTAACAAGTTTGTTTCCTGACCTAAACAAATCTTTCTTGGTAATTTTATGTAGCAATCAGAAATACGTATTGGATGTATTTATTCATATGATTTGAAATGTACTCTGTAATTGAAAATTAATGTTTGCTCCTGTTTGATCAAAGTGGATGGTTATGCACAAGGGCTCGAGTATATCAGCCCTTGGATATGCAAAGGGTCGTGAGAGGCGATCGAGTGGCCTCTAACGGTCGTCTAGCCAACTTCACTGAGGATCCTTGTTTGCAGATTGTGACACACGCGGTGAAACAATTTGCTGATTAGATAGATAATTAATCGGCTTTTGAGGTTATGAAATTTGCAGTAATATTTTTGGTACTTCTTATCACTTTTATAATTGCCATAAAATATTATTATCATTAATGCATTGAGTAAAGTTTAAGGAATTAATTGAAATTAAACTATTATTTACGGATTTTATCGCCGATTTGATTTAAATGTTTGTGGTCACGGAGCCAATGTGTAACATTCGCGTAAATCCAAGAAACCATGAGTAAAGAATTAAGTATTATTTCAATGAATGAAGTCCCTCTAAATTCTAAAAGTATGCCTTTTACTAGAGCTGTGAAGTTATTATCCAACCTAACTTTCTCACTGAAATGTAGCTTCCGATTCATACTTTTATTAAACTCTATCTTTCACAAGCCCCTAGTGTTATAATTGTAATTTCTAAAAACCCAACCGTATCTTGCATATTCTATTCATTCGTCACAAACTATTTTCATGACAAATTCGCGATGGCCGTAATGGGATTTGCTTCAAGCCGGGGTAGAGAGGCGGGGGATGGTGCCTCGGGATTACAGTAATAAGTGTGGGCTCCAGAGCGCGGATTACGTTGGACGCTGCGCGTAATTATCCCCGCCCGTACATCCGGATTTAAATATTAACACCACTGAAATGTCGCAAATGAACGCGACGGACTCTAGTGTCCGGCGCGAAACTTCTCTTCGTGTTTTGGTGCTATGAAGATATTTAAATGTGTAATTAATATGCGAGTTTTGCAAATTGTTGAATAATTTTATTTAACGTATCCAAGTTGAATGGTCTACAATTGGGGCATTTAGTTTGTCTTGTACCTTTTTCGTATTATGTATATGATTAAGTACATACACATGCTCTCAATACTTTTTTGAATGGTCAATCAAAACTACCATCGCTTCGGGACTTGTTGTTGCTGTGAAGAAGAAATGATTACACCGACAGTTTTGTTTTTTAATGGTCTCTTAGATTTACGCAAATGTTACACATTAAATAAAACTATTACGTAAGGATTTTATCGCGGATTGAGTTTAATTTTTACATTTTTTAACCTCCCGACGTTTCGATTACTATACAGCTTTCGTGGTCACGGGGCGGACTGAGGTATTAGTCATCCGCTCTGTGACTGTTACAATTTAACTACGCTTAATTTAGAATTATTATATTTTAATTTAATAAGTAAACCAAATCCGCGATAAAATCCGCAAATAATAGTTTTATTTCAAAGTTTTGTTGCTAATGTTTTTAATAGACAGGAATTTCCCGATATGGCGATAGGCTCGCCACCTATCACATCATGGAATGCAACATACAAGGCGAAATGTGGGTGCCCTGGCACCTCTGCCTACCCCTTCTGGGAAAAAGGCGTGAGTTTATGTTATGTATTATGTTTTTAATATCCTATGTTCCCAGGTGTGGCCGAGCGCGTGGACTACGCCCCCGGCTCTGGTCCATTAGCCCTATTCCCGGCGGCCCGCCTGGAGACGTGCTCCTCGGACGAGCGCTGCCCGGGAGTGACGCGCATCCAGGCCGCGGTCACACTGCAGGCGTCGCGCGCCGGCACCGCCTGCGACAGGGACACGTACTCGCTGCACGCGCAGAGAACCATCTGCGGTACATATTTTGTTTGCTGAACACTATTGTCCACCAGAGATACTTAAAAGTAGACAGAAGTAGATGAAGAAATAAAAAAATGCACAAGTGGCGGTCTTATTGCTTGAAGCAATTTTTGCCAGACAACGAGGCTAAACTTACGAAAAAAATGGTTTGTTGGATGAATGTGAATGTCGGGATTTCAAATTCATAATCAGCCTATACTTGTTGTCCACTGCTGGACATAGACCTCCTCCAAATTGCGCCATTTCATACTGTCTGCAACTTGTGGCATCCAGCATCTGTCAGCAACATTTCGCAAATCGTCACTTCACCTAGCTGGTGGGCGTCCTACACTATGCTTGCCAAGACGCGGTCTCCACTCAAGAACACTTTTACCCCAGCGGTTGTCGGCTCATCGATGGGATGTGGCCAGCCTACTGCCACTTCAGATTTTAATCTTATGTACTTTAAGCAGAGCGACTAATCTGGTGGATCAGTCGTATAATATTCTTACAGAAGTACAGTAGTATTTCTAATTAGTCAAGTCGAGGGGAGCGGGGTTGTGTAGGAGTGAACGTATCATATATTTATAGGTGTGTGATTTCCTTGCAGGATTGGACCCGAAGACCGTTGACCTGCTGCCGAGCCCAGGAGCTGGCAACGAATGGACCAAGTCGTTGAAACCTGACTCCGGTTAGTTAAACATGGAGAATATTTGTTCTTTTATACTCGTATGTATATGATATTATTCAGAATCATTTCAATTTCAACCTGCCTAGAGTGAGTGAGTACGTGCGTGCGTGCGTGCGTGGGAGACTGTGCTGTTGCTTATGTGCGTGCCCATGCCTGTATATCGTGTATATGTGTGTGTGCGTGTGCGTATGTAAGTATTTGTGTTTGTACATACCATAAATTTGTTATATGGCCGAGCCTATTGCCGATATGGCGATAGGCTCGCCACCTATCACATCGTGGGACGGAACATACTTATAAGGCAAAATGTGTGTGTCCTGGCAATCTGCCTACCCCTTCTGGGAAAAAGGCGTGAGTTTATGTATGTATGTGTGTAGAAAATACCAAGATGGCCTTGTTTGTTTTATTTGAGTTTACTGTGCTGCTTCGAAACTTTTGGACGGTAGTGTGTATAGGTATAAACTGATGATATTTTTTTTTTTTTTTATAATGGCCTGGCATAGTGGCGGCATTGCACCTGATGGAAAGTGCCAATGCCGCCCAGGCAGAGTATCCATTGGCATCGGACGGCAGTCCCATGCCAATGGAAACAATTATGCCGGCCTGCTAAGGTGCCTCTTCACACCACGGCGGAAGGACCCAGGATTGTAGGAAGGATATGGTTGTGTGCAGGTCGCGACGGCGAGCAGATGTTCGAGTTCGACGGCGAGACGACGTCCGCGATAGTGCCGGAGTCTGTGTTGCCGCACTCGCTGTCCAGCACATTCGCCATCTCCACGTGGATGCGACACGCGCCGCCGCCAGACGGCGACAAGCACAAGAAGGAACATATACTGTGTCTCGCTGATGATCATAGTACGTGTCTATTTTACTACTTTTTTCACTTTATATCGGTATAAAATATCGTTCATTCTGATACCGATAATTCATTATAAAACGCAAAACAAAACGTGTCAATCACCACGCACTAAATCGGTGAAAGAAAAATGAATTTATTGCTATACAAAAATCCTAAACAACTAATCTATAGTAATATAATAAAGCTGAAAATTTTGTTTGATTGTTTGTTTGAACGCGCTAATATCACGAATCGCTGCTCTGATTTGAAAAAAATATTTCAGTGTTGTATAGTACATTTATCGAGGAATGCTTTAGGCTATATATCATCACGTTATGACCTATAGGAGGGAAGCAGTAGTGATATTTCTGGCAAATACGAGGAAATTTTATTCCCTTGTGATGGTCCGATTGGTCGATACTCTAAATTGAAAGTAGGAATTAAACATTTTGAGCGCCATTTTGAAACATGTATCCCGGGCGGAGCCGGGATGGACCGCTAGTAATAAAATATAGTGAGACCAATTTTTAATTGCCAAAATGTCTCTCGCCAGAAATGAACCGGCACCACTACGCTTTGTTCGTGCGCAACTGCCGCTTGATCTTGTTGCTGCGCCGCGACTTCGGCGAGGGAGACCTCAACATCTTCAGACCCGCTGAATGGCGCTGGAAACTGCCCGAGGTGAGTCAGCGTATTGTATCGTACCATTGAGATAGTATACTAGAGGGGAGTGGGGACACTGCAAACAAAATGTTTATAACAAAATGAACGGTACCGTACCGCTCTTTCTATTCCTGTCTATGTCAAGCCTACACAGTAACATAATCTTCGCTCTCGCTTCACTGTGTACCTGTGTGGACGCATAATACGCAGAGATTTTGTTCCCGATGTCCGCTCTAGTATAATACCTCAATGTATCGCACTTTTATAATTATACATATTATGTTATTTTTAGGTCAGGGGTGCTCCTATCTAGTGGTCATGGCTTGTCCTAGAATAGGTGCTACGAGTACGCGACCTCGGCCCCCCGAGCTACTGCAGTCACTACAAACATTCGCTTCCATGACTGCAGTATCCACTCCTACAGGCCATACTCTCCTTTCCCATTATATCCTCTACTCACAAACCCTATTTCCTTTCCCCCGCTGATGATGGGCAGCAGCGTCGTCAGCGCGAGTCCCCTCCTGCGCTCGCCAACCCGCCTGCCAAGCGTGGCGAGTATTGGCAAATACCCCTCAATGGCGACACAAAAATTGACCAGGCCCCCAGTCCCCGGCAGCCCCACTATTCCTGGCGATGGTAGCAGCCATGGTTACGGTGGGGCAGGGGGTGCTAAGAATCCCCGGGTTGGCCCCGGCTACCACCCCCGACGACGACTGGCCCTGGTAACACACAACATACGCACTTTGAGGACAGACGAGAAGATTGTCGAACTGGAAGAAGAATTGAGCGGGTTACACTGGGATATTCTGGGGTTATCGGAAGTCCGAAGAATCGGGGAGGATACGATAACCCTGAAGTCTGGTAACCTGCTCTTCTACCGGGGGGACGACCAACAGTCCCGAGGAGGTGTCGGATTTCTCGTCCACAGGTCTCTCATCAACAACATCGTATCCATCGAAAGTGTGTCGAGCAGGGTAGTATACCTTATACTCAGAATATCCAAAAGATATTCGTTGAAGGTCATACAGGTATACGCGCCGACCTCGACACACCCAGATGAAGAAGTAGAGGAGATGTATGAGGACATTAGTCGGGCCATACATACTTCCAAAACCTACTTCAATGTTGTTATGGGGGACTTCAACGCAAAGTTGGGCAAGAGAAGCGATGCAGAGTTGAAAGTGGGGCAATTTGGACATGGGCAACGGAACCTCAGGGGTCAGAGGCTGGCCGACTTTCTGGAAAAAGAGGGACTCTTCGCGATGAACTCTTTTTTCCAGAAGCCGCCTCACAGGAAATGGACCTGGTTGAGTCCTGACGGTTCTACGAGAAATGAGATAGATTTCATCTTGACGACGAATAGAAGGATGTTCAGTGATGTCTCTGTGATCAACAGGGTGAAAACCGGTAGTGATCACCGAATGGTTAGGGGCACATTGAATATCAACGTCCAATTAGAAAGGCGCCGCTTGATGAAGTCTACGCTCCGACCTACTCGCGCCCATATCCAAAACCCCGAGAGCTTTCAACTCGAGTTGACAAATCGCTTTGATTGTCTAAAAGAAAACCTTGCAGTGGACGAGTTAAACAGCGGTTTGGTAGAAGCTGTCCATACGGTGGGATCTAAGTATTTTAGACCTCGCCGTAGAGATAGACCACAAAAACTCTCGATCCACACTCTCGATCTTTGACGCTGCAGTCTTCCGTTGACGCCGAAGCATATCGGCGGCTCAATAGACGGATCTGGAAGTCCTTGCAACACGATGTCCGTGCTCACAATACTGTGAGCATTGAGGAGACAATTGAGCGGAACGGAGGCTCCAAAGTGTTTGCAAGAGACTTGTCTATTGGGCAAAGCCAGTTGTCTAGGCTGAAGACGGGAAGACGGCCGCGTGGTATCGACGAGGGCAGAGGTATTAAGGGACATCGAGAAGTTCTACGGACAGCTTTACACCTCGGTTGCCAAACCTACTGTTAGCTCGGCCAAAGACCCGAGAGCCGAGTTAATCCGACACTTTAGCGATGATATCCCGGACATCAGCCTGTTTGAGATTGAGATGGCCCTCAAACAACTTAAAAACAACAAGGCGCCGGGTGAGGACGGAATCACTTCAGAGCTTCTGAAAGCGGGCGGAACGCCGGTACTGAAAGTCCTTCAGAGGCTCTTCAATTCCGTTCTCCTCGAGGGCTCAACGCCGGAGGCATTGAGCAGGAGCGTGGTGGTACTGTTCTTCAAAAAAGGTGATAACACTTTGCTGAAGAACTACAGGCCCATCTCGCTCCTGAGCCATGTCTATAAGTTGTTTTCAAGGGTCATCACAAATCGTCTCGAAGGCAGGTTTGATGACTTCCAGCCTCCCGAACAAGCCGGTTTCTGAAAAGGCTTTAGTACCATAGACCATATTCATACGCTACGGCAGGTTATACAAAAAACCGAGGAGTATAACTTGCCGCTTTGTTTAGCGTTTGTGGACTATGAGAAAGCCTTTGATTCGATCGAGACCTGGGCTGTGCTACAGTCTCTTCAGCGGTGCCACATAGACTATCGGTACATCGAAGTGTTGAGGTGTATATACAACAACGCCACCATGTCGGTCCGAGTACAGGATCAGAGCACGAAGGCTATTCCACTACAGAGAGGCGTGAGACAGGGAGATGTCATATCTCCGAAACTGTTCACTGCCGCGCTGGAAAATGCCTTCAAGCTTTTGCAGTGGAAAGGATTCGGCATCAACATCAACGGCGAGTATATTACTCACCTTCGATTTGCCGACGATATTGTAGTCTTGGCAGAATCGCTGGAAGACCTTAGCACTATGCTCGAAGACCTTAATCGAGTTTCCCAACAGGTGGGTCTTAAAATGAACATGGATAAAACGAAGATCATGTCGAATATCCATGTTGTGCCCACCCCCATTGGAGTTGGGGGCTCGACTCTCGAAGTTGTAGACGAATATGTCTATTTAGGACAAGTGGTCCGGTTAGGCAGGTCCAACTTCGAGAGAGAGGTCAATCGTCGAATCCAACTCGGTTGGGCAGCGTTCGGGAAACTTCGCGACGTCTTCTCGTCCAAAATACCTCAGTGCCTAAAATCGAAAGTCTTCGATAGTTGTGTGTTACCCGTGATGACATACGGCACCGAGACGTGGCCTCTCACTGTGGGCCTCATTAAAAGGCTCAAAGTCACTCAACGAGCCATGGAGCGGGCTATGCTCGGTGTTTCCCTACGAGATCGAATCAGAAATGACGAGATCCGTAGGAGAACCAAGGTTACCGACATAGCCCATAGGATTGGCAAGTTGAAGTGGCAGTGGGCCGGGCACATAGCTCGTAGAACCGATGGCCGTTGGGGCCGAAAGGTTCTCGAGTGGAGGCCACGTACAGGCAAGCGAAGTGTTGGACGCCCGCCTACAAGGTGGACGGACGATCTGACTAAGGTCGCAGGAAGTCGCTGGATGCAGGCCGCTTCCAACAGGTCATTGTGGAGATCATTGGGGGAGGCCTATGTTCAGCAGTGGACTTCCTGTGGCTGATATGATGATGATGATGATGATGTTATTTTTGTCTAATAATTCGTCATAATACAACTAAGCTTTTCAAAATCATCATTTTATTAGCTTGCGACGACTTATTTTAGTAACGCTCCATTAGACATGTACAGTCAGCAACATAAGTCGCTGAACACTTCACATTTTTTGATAACCTTTTTATGAATTAAAATTTGTACGTACTGCTCTGTATTTGTAAAATATAACCAAGTAAAGTCATCTATGCCGAGAAGTGCCTTACGATATTGAAAGTAATTATTATTTTGGATGATAAGACAATAGGGAATATGCATGTCATTTTTTTATATTTTTAATCAATTCTGTATGTTATTACATTCTGTATCAGCCCATATACGTCCCACTGCAGGGCACGGGCCTCATCTACAAGCGACGACACGATTGAGAGTGGTTAGGCCATATAGTCCACCACGCTGGCCTAGTGCGGGTTGGCGGACAATTATCGGAAAAAAATATAAGTCTTTGAAAATATCAATCAAAAGAGTACAAAAAAATAATCAAAACTGCTATCAGGTTCGAAGCATTCAAACGCCATGTTGGCGCGAACTCGCTGTGACGTCAGAGGTTGCGTTATGAACAACGTAGTATTTGGATTAAGTTTCTTTCATGAATTGCTACAGAACTGTATTTCGCGACAAAATAATCCATTTTATTTAATAGTATAATGAAAGCACAAAATAACTCATAAACAAACAAGCTAACACTTCATAAGAACGTAACCATTGTCGTCACTTTCCTTTTCAAGCAATAGATCGCGTTTCGGAAAAAATGCGCGGCAAATTTGAAATGTCATTTTTTAAGTATTTATTTTACCGATTTAGAGTTGATAAATTAAAAAATATCTTTGAGGTATAATTCTATATTAATAAAGATTACAAAAAATATATTTGGAATTAGTTTAAAGTCTGGTGCATGTTCCCTATTCCAAATCTCGTGAATGTGTAGCTACTTATGTTGCTGACTGTATTGGAGCGCGCGTACCACTTACGAACATTTTTTGTCCCGCCCCATATGTGTAATAAAATTGTGTGTGTGCGAGCAGGTGTGCGACGACGAGTGGCACCACTACGCGGTGAACGTGCGGTTCCCGAGCGTGGAGCTGTTCGTGGACGGCGAGCTGTACCGCGCGCCCGACGGACACGCGCCGGAGGTCATCGACGACTGGCCGCTGCATCCCGCGCACGGGATCAACACCACGCTCGTCGTCGGAGCTTGCTGGCAAGGTGATGATGGCAATATTTTGTAGTTGTTGTAGGGAGGAGTTGGGGAAAGTCTTGAGAGAGGGGGCTTATGTGCCTTTTTAGGGCGAAGCTATTATGGCTACTGGACTGCCTCGTTGACGCAGTTTTACTACGGTGTGATTGTAAAGTTTAAAGTTTGGATTACGGGTTGGGCAAAGTGATATTGGATTTTTTTGTTCATTGTCAGCCCGGGGCAAGGAATTTGTAACCGATATGGCGATAGGCTGTATGGATAGGCGATAGACTGGTATAGGGTACCTCAAACAGGTAAGTCAGAATATAGCAAAACGATAGAAAATCACTAATGGAAAAAAGGCGTGAATTTGTCTATTATGATGCTTATAAAATTCTAAGAAAGACAGAAAATGTCTTTGTGATTTTATCTATACTGTACCATCTATGTAGCTTGTAACCGATTGACTAAATTTCCATGCACAGGCACCGAGAGCGACACAAAGCACGGGCTGCGCGGCTGGCTGGCCGGCCTGGGCGTGGCCGCGTCCGGCTCGCAGGCGGCGCGCGCGCTCGCGTGCGTGGCGCGCTGTCGCGAGGGACTCAGCCTCGCGCCCGAGCTGTACCTGCGCGCCGTGTCCGTGCAGGCAGACGGCGTGGCCGACCTGGAGACGCTGCTGAGACGCGTGGCGTACGGAGACGCGCGCGCCTTCCCCACGCCCGGACGCAGGAACGTGCATCTGGATACCACCGTCACGTATGTACTCTCGCTGTACTGCACTACGCTGCACTACACTACACTACTCTACACAGTACTACACTGCACTGCACTACACTGCACTGTCCTACGCTACACTACACTCCTTAAAATTACACTGCACTACACCACACTGTGCTACACTGCACTACACTACACGAGACTGCACTGTACTATACTACATTACAATGCACTACACTGTCCTACGCTACACTACACTACATTGCACTAAACTGCACTGCACTACACTGTCCTACGCTACAATACACTATACTGCACTACACTGCTCTATACTGCCCTACATTACACTGTACTATACACATTACACTACAATGCATTACACTGCCCTACACTGCACTGCACTACACTGCACTGCATTGCACTACACGACAGTATATTACAATACACTACTACACTGCACTACACGACACTACTGTATTATACATGATACTGCACTACACTGTCCTACGCTACACTGCACTACACTGATCTGCATTGCACTACACGACACTACACTACACTGACACTGAAGACTGACGGTCTCGCCAAACACTGGGCAGTACTTGACGGCGACGCGACGCTGACGAATCAACAGCATAACGAATAGACACTAACCTCGACAATATCCTCGTTGCAGATGCGACAACGGTCGCGTTGTGAAGGCCCGTCCGGCGGAGTCGTACGTGATGGTGCTGGCGCCGCAGACGCCCAGCATCCTGCTGAACGGCAGCGCCGAGGTGTCCCGCGACTACGCGCACTTCCGCGCCGGCCTGCCCGTGTTCCCCGACCTCGACGTGCGCGTGTCCTCCGCGCCGCACGCGCCGCCGCTCGACGGTAACATGACAATACCTTATACAGAAACACCAACTTCATTCTTGTAACATCTGTGGGGTATAGTTTGCTACGAAACTGCCACTAAGTACGCACGCTTACTTAGTTCTCAACTTTTTCATCAATTTCACCACAACTATTATGATATCAAACTTTATAAAATACTTGATATTCCCAGAAGAGAGCCAGAAGCTGGACTCGTGCGTGGTGTCGGTGTACCCGGCACTGAACCCCGACCACGAGGCGCTGTCCCTCCGCGGCGCCGCCGAGTTGCCGCTGCGCTACGACATCCGCGCCGCCGTCACCCGCGACGGCGTCATACTCACCGGCGCCGACACCGTGCGCAACTACCGACAGGTACACTTCCACTGTACAATACTGAGATACCAAGGGAAAAAAACTGGAAAAATGGAGCCAACTTACCTTCAGTGTTCTTCACCGTTTATGAATGAGACTTGGATAACAAGGCTTTAACTAGCTAACTACACTTTCATAAGATCCCTGTGACATAGTGGTACCAATCAGATCGGGCCGGTATTGGCAAGATTAAATATATTAAGCCACTATTAATTAAGACAAAGATACAATAAAATATATTGCAAATATTCAATCCGTTGTCATGGCAACGCTCTAGAACACTATAATAATACAATATGTAACACAACACATAGTAATGTAAAGAATGTATGTACAGGTGCTACGTGAGATCGAGTATAGCAACAAGAAGCCGGCATACTACCTGAACCGCGTGTTCAAACTCACTTGCTCTGAGCTCAACGGACGCTTCACCAGCAACGAATACGTGCAGACGGTCAGTGATTACTGTTATTTACTCAATTTTAACATGGCAATGAACTAGGAACACGATAGAGGGTGTTTTGAAAATATGTATGGGAGGAATCCGGCTCGAAGGATCACGAAATTTGTGAAAAATTTGAATAATTCTACTTATTAACCTGTTTTAATCTAGTAGTATTCACAAAAATTGGTAAAATTTGACTCTGTTGTTAGTAACATATTCTTTTTTGCGATAAATAGATGCTTTGCTGTATCAGCCCATATGCGTCTTACTGAAAGGCACGAGCCAACTCTACAATCGAGAGTACGATTGAAAGTAGTTAGGCCATATAGTCCACCACGCTGGCCTAGTGCGGGTTTGCGGACTTATATTATATACCATATAAATTCTTATAAAACGCTATGGTATGCAGGTTTCCTCACGATATTTTCCTTCACCGTTTTAGTGTTAGATGCTTTTAAGTGTTCAGAATATATTTATCCATTATTCCTGTTATGATTTACAAATATTTATGGTATTTTAGTTCGTTAATGTTGCGCAATTTTTTGGGCAAAAGCCTAGCTTTAAGACTAGTCGTGGTAGTTTACAAGTAACAATAGTAACATACCTGTGTCTTCACTAGTTATTAACCGACTTCAAAAAAAGGAGGAGGTTCTTTGTACTGTGTGAACCGATTTCGATCATTCTTTCTTTGATTGAAAGCTGGTGCTTGTCGTTTGGTCCCATAAAAATATGGTGAAGATCTGATGAATATCTTCGGACCTGGAGAGGGGAACTCCTTAATATTAAGGAGAATTGCAATTGTTCTTTTTGCGTTACGTTCATTAGAAAAGTTAAGTTACAGTGAGAGAGGGAAAAGGGGTGGGGGTGAGGGGGGGTGGGTGATAAAATTAAAATACACGTAAATTCTAATATCTTCGGCAGCTTTTAACCGATTTTAGTGATTTCTTTTTCATTGGAAAGAACGTATTAACAGGTTGATCTCAGGAACACAACATTAAGATCTGATTATCATGTTCGGACCTGGAGCGTAGAAAAATAATAAACATGTGAATATTCCAATATCTTTGGCAGCTTTTAGCGATTTCATTGTCATCGGAAAGAACACATTCCTTGTGGGGACCAAATCTTCTTAATTTAAATGCCTATCAACACTAAAAAGATAAAAATAACTAAAATTTTTAATAAAAAAAATTAAAACCGACTTCAAAACAAAAATCCACTAAAAACCAAAAAATAATAAATACTACTCCAAAGCAAAAAAAATAATATTTATTTCATGGAACTCGTGCATGTTGATTAATTTTCTTAATGACTTGACTAGCCAACAAATCAAAATATATGCGTAACATATTGAAGGCGGGTCGCCCAGTACCAAACATATACATATTTAAATTAATATAAGGCATACGTCCTACATGTTACATGCACGAGTTCCATGAAATGAATATTATTTTTTTTGCTTTGGAGGGGTATTTATTATTTTTTGGTTTTTAGTGGATTTTTGTTTTGAAGTCGGTTTTTATTTTTTTTCATCATCATCATCATCTTATCAGCCACAGGAAGTCCACTGCTGAACATAGGCCTCCCCCAAGGATCTCCACAATGACCTGTTAGAAGCGGCCTGCATCTAGCGACTTCCTGCAACCTTAGCCAGATCCTATCTAGTTATGTTAGGTACACGTATTAATAACAACATACCTGTGTATTCCAGTTGACGGTGGTGCACCCGCACATGGCGGCGGGCGGCGAGGCGGGGCTGTCGCGCGAGCTGCACCCCAGCGGCATGGCCGACAAGGCCGACGTGGCCAGGGACTCGCAGGTAACCAAAAGGCAGTCACATTCTGAAAATTATATAGAGTCAGTGTTGTCATAGACTAAATACGCTTTTATGATGCTACCTGAAATGGTCAGGGATTTTTATACAGGGCCATATTTTCAATTAAATGAAGCAATAATCTTGTGTTTTACTATTTGTAATTGTTTATTATTGGAGTTGTGTTTTTTTTTTGTTTTTAATTAATTTACTATATTTATTACTTATACATTAATAACCCTTAACATACTTTTGTACTCATCGAGTCTATGAATCTTGTACAAAATTTTATAAACACGCACAATTAATGTCTTAAAGATTCATATAAACGTGGAAACATGCCTTATATATAAATATTCTGTCAGTCATATATTTTATTTTATTTTATATCTTTGGAAAACAAATAGTATCTTATGCCTATATACAACACAATTTAATAATTTTCAAATCATTTATAAGTTGTCGCATTTATGTTTCAAAAGAAAAAAAGTTTGTTATTTTACAACTTAACTATTAAAACAAGATTGATCATTAAAATATAACGATACTTATGCAAACAATGAGCAGTCAGAGAAACCATTCAAACTATACCTAATCCCCCCTGTGTACAGTGGGAGGGCGGCGCGCGTCGTGCGCTGCAGCCACGCGCGTTCGCGGCGCATGCGCAGCGCGACACGCACACCGCTGACGTGCCCACGCCGCGTCTGCGCGATCTGCACACGCAGCACGCCGCTAACAGTAAGGATATACATTGACATATATTAAAGGGGACACTGTAAACAAAATGCACGGTACCGTACCACTTCTTCTGTTACAGTCACGCCTACGCTGTAACTAATACATCTTCGCTCTCGCTTCACTGTGTACCCGTTTGCATGAGATTTTGTTCCCGATGTCCGCTCTAGTATAATACCTCAGTAAAGGAAATGCCACTATTTTAATGTCTGTTTTAATTTAATTATAAGATATCACAATAAAGGCTATTTTTAACGGAAAACTGTCGAAATATTCAGAGATAAAAAAAGGGAGAGAAAAAATATTTTCCCTACACGAAAAACCAGGTTTCATCGAGAGACAACAATCTTCGCACCGATACTAAGTTTTAAAGTAAAATGGGCATTCTATTGTGATGATAATTAAGTTATTTTGTACAAATCTGTCGTCCGGGATGAAACAGAATTTTTTAATAGGCCAAACTAAAAAAAATGCATAATCAAAGATATTTTTTTTTCGATAAAAAAGCAGAATATGTGGCCCGGTATCACAATTTTTATCTATGTTTTTAAATATTATACCTCTACAGGGTATATCAAGACTGTTATCGAAAACGAAACTGGGTGGTAGTTTTAGTAACTACAGACACAATGCAATTAAATTTTGTGCAAAAATGTATGACAATTTTGTTTGTTCATTTTTTTCTATCATCTTATTAGGGTGGTAAATACATAGTTTTTATTAAATATTTGTGTACGTCTTTTTATTTTTAAAGTCGCTGTGGTACGCAAAGGCTTTAAATTATTATTTTTGCAAAAATTATGGATTCCCCACCCAAACTCAACGAAATATAAAAAAAAACATAAAAAAAATAGTCTCGAATTTTTTTTGTTGCATTGTGTTTGTTGTCACTAAAACTACCACTCGGTTTCATTTTCGGTAGCAGTCTTGATACAGCCTGTATACATTTTTTTTATAGCCTAAACTGTCTCATTGCTGGGCAAAGGCCTTTCCTTTGTCACTCCACTTGACCCTGTCCTCGGCGAGCTCTTGCCGTTTTGGCTCGATTACAAATTATACTAATGAAAAAATGGTTTGATTAAACAAAAACTTGGATACTTAATAACTCATATTACCTTACAGACCACGTGGCGCTGGTGATCGGCGTGGTGTCGTGCGGCGCGGTGGTGGCGGTGGCGGCGCTCGCGCTCGTGCGCGCCCGCGCCGCGCGCCGCGCCCCCCGCACGCCCCGCGCGCCCCGCACGCCCCGCGCGCCCCGCGCCCCCCGCGCCCCCCGCGCGCTGCACGCCCTCCGCACGGACAAGCCCGACGCTGAGATGACGTGGGACGACTCCGCGCTCACCATCACCGTCAATCCTATGGATGAGGTCGTATATACATACATACATACTAACTTAAATATACAGGGTATATCAAGACTGCTACCGAAAACGAAGCCGGGTGGTAGTTTTAGTGGCTACAAACACAATGCAACTAAAATTTTCGCATAGAAACGTGACAATTATTTTTTATGATTTTTTAAATATCGTCATTTTTGGGTGGTAAATCCATAGTTTTTGCTAAAATAATAATTTAAACTCTCTTATATCTTAAAGTATTTATAAATTAAAGGGTATACACTATTATTTTAGGAAAAAAATTATTTACCACCAAAATATGGCAATAGGAAAAAAATTTCAAAAAAAAATAGTCGCTTATTTTTGCAACTTTTTCTGTTGCATTGTGTCTGAAGTCGCTTAAACTACCACCCGGCTTCGTTTTCGGTAGCAGTCTTGATATACCCTGTATAGTCTTAAATATTCATGGGTTGAAATCCCATGGCACAACTCTAACTTTTCCGAATTATTTGTGTAGTGATATGTCAATCACCATGCACTATAACGGTGAAGGAAAAAATTTAAAGGACACCTGCATTTCATAGCAATTTGTAAGAATTTCTATGGTATATAAAGTCCGCCAACCCGCACTAGGACAGCGTGGTGAAATATATGGGCTTAGCCCTCTCAATAATACACTTGATTGTAGAGGATGCTCGTGCCTTGCAATGGAACGTATATGGACTTAATATAATACAGTAAACATTACACCAGGCTTTCTAATGCAGGAAACAATGAATCCATTTTGAACTAATTATTTAAAAAGTCTCAGGACTGAGATGGTTAAATTTTAATAAATTTACATTGTTGGCGTAGTTGGTTAATACCAACTACGCCAACAATGTCGACAAGACCCTGACCCAATAATGGGTACAAAGTTAATTTAACAGCTAAAAAAACCGAAAATACAATGAACACACTGAAATGCTGAAAAATTATGAGGAAATAGAAATTTTTAAAATCTTATAATTTGTATTCAAAATTAACCTCAATAACCTTAATAATAAAACTCCGATAAAATTACAATTTTACTCACCAAGTAGCATGATTAACTTGTACGTCCGCTGTAGGCCCCGCCCACGTGCGGCACCAACGTGAACGCGACCGACAGCTCCGAGGACAGCTCCGACTCGGAGTTCGGCTGGCACTCCTCCGACGACGACGAAGAAGGTAATAATAATAATAATCAATGTCTATTTATTGCACAAAACAGTCGAGTTAAGGTATAACAAAACTATCAATATTACACTTAATAATATTTGGCATATCTGTGTTGAACATTACAAAATTTATCAGGGGTCCCAAACTAGGTCATGCCTGTATCTTGAGGTACCTAAATAAGGGAGTTGTACAAGTAGCCGTGAGTTCTTAAAATCTTATGTAATATATATATGTAATACTCTGCCTGATTACAGTACAATTACAATACAATACTCTGCCTGGACGGCATTTGCGCTTACCATCAGGTGCAGTGTGGTCACTATGGGCCAGAATAAAAAATTACAAAAAAATACCACTCATACACACTACTTACATAGCTCTGTAGCAATTGAACGACAATATATTGTGTTTTTGTTTGTGTGCATATTGGATCATAGATACAAAATAAACTTACTGGTATTTGCCCAGTTTGGTGTCGATCTATGAAAGAGATACCAAATAATCTGCATCCATTCACAATATTGGTTATACTGATTACAATTTCCTTCAAAACGAAACACTCTCATAGGATGATGAATGTAAAATCGTATCGTTTGTTTCAGCGGCGCCGGACAAGCAGCACAAGTACAGAAACATCAGCCAGCTGGAGTGGGACAATAGCACGATGTAACGCGTCATCGCCGCGGCCCGTACTTAACCATCCCGCTCGCACCCGTACACTCCCCCCTCTGTCTATTCCGCTCACACCTACGTGACGTTTCAACACCCATTTATACATTCCGATACGATATTCCAGCCTGAGTGCTCCATTGGAAATCTGTTGATACAATTCATCTAATTTGTGTATTCTATATTCAGTGCAGGACACTTGAATACTGACTTCATTTATGACTCTTACAGATTGACTTCTGTATTTATCGATATTATTACACAGTTCTATTAGAAATGGCAGCTAACAGTAATCGTATCAACAAATTTCCAATCGCTGTTAAACAGAAACGTCACAATATACCGGGTATCTCAAGACTGCTACCGAAAACGAAGCCGGGTGGTGGTTTTAGTGACTACAAACACAATGCAATTAAAAATTTCGCAAAGAAACGCGACAATTATTTTTTATGATTTTTTAAATATCGTCATTTTTGGGTGGTAAATCCATAGTTTTTGCTAAAATAATAATTTGAACTCTTTTATACCTTAGAGTATTAATAAATAAAAGGGTATACACTATTATTTTAGGAAAAAATTAATTAACCACCCAAATATGGTCATAGGAAAAAAAAACAAAAAAATTTGTCGCTTTTTTTTTCAACTTTTTTTGTTGCATTGTGTCTGAAGTCGCTTAAACTGCCACCCGGTTTCGTTTTCGGTAGCAGTCTTGATATACCCTGTATATTTAGTACATTAAACCGGAATTGATTTTGAAAACTTTGTGTCCTGTCGGAAATAACTTAGTGTATTTTATACTAAAACGCTTGAGCACAAACACACGCGCGGCACAAATGTTCGCGGCGACGTCGCGCCGGACACGACACGATTACTGCACGATTTTTATATGTTTTTATATCGGACAGTGTAAATGTCACGGTGGAGATATTGTGTGAAATGAAGTTTTGAACAATTCTTTAGATATTTGATATAATATTAGAACAAATTGCAATACATCTATTGATTATGAAAAATCATACAATCTAACCTTTTTACGTCATTGTAGTGTAACAAAGCTCATTTCATACAAGATCTCCAAGTTGGTAATGGTTCACAGACATGTATGTATATTCGATATTACTAAACCCCATTCGATTATGTTTCGGCGTGTCCCGCGCGGCGCCGCGGCGCGTTCGTAGTTTTAACTGTAAGGTCTCAAAAATAAATCATATCAAATTTATACGTAAACAGTTTTTATCTGGTCGCTTGCTTACGTAGAGACGTGTTCCGGCCATCGCTCCCTTCTCGAGTGTGTCGCATCCAAAACTAACGCAGTAGTTGTTAATTTCTTACGACGTCGATAATAAGTATAGGCTAAGTGGTCACACTACCATTGTATAGTACTATACTAAGAGTATATATGCTTCTCGATGAGGAAACACTACGGCGCCACCTGGCGGCACTCGCCCGCGCCCTCACACGTTCACACCGGCATTTATGTTACAGTACAAAACCCGCTAACTTACAATGTAGTAGTTAAATTGTCGTTAGACGAAAAATATGTCCAAACTTTAATGGAAAACCCTTTACGAGCTTCTCGACAAACGGCTTAAATGTACATTAGGCACAGAGTTATTTGAGAATTAAAAAATAAATAAAAAATAAAATATAATGTACGATATTATACACACTATACAGAATATCGGTTAGGATCAGCTACTTATAACTATATTATATATATATTTTGAATGCGTTAAGGGATTTTTACTAACAATTAGATACTAAGCTATGTGTTAGTCGGTGACGTGCATGGGAAATGGCAAAAAAGACGCGTCGACGCATAGGAATAAGTGTAGGTAGGAGTTTGTCTTCTGTTCTCTTCCTGTATGCTGTTGTCGGGGGGACGGGCGGCCGTCACACACACAGACACACAGACAGACAAGTCGCAATATCCCCGCCCTACCCCTCGAAGATCATATCAATATTTTGCCATATTAGTGTATAGCGTAAATGTTTTTTAAGTGGAACACTGACTATACAAACGTTAAGCAATCGTTGTGGACATAATCATTGGTGTATCTCTTATAGTTGATCGTGATGTGTTGCTATCTCTTTCATGCTACTGTTTGGCAATTGTTTTGTCCGTTGTTGTCGCCCCACCTGCCACAGATGTCGCTGTTGAATCTTTAAATACCAATTTAGGTATAAGTTTATATTTTATTTGCGACGATATCGATATTTTTGAATATCGATAATCGACACTGTCATTACTAACTTGTCTAATCTTACTAACTTCTTTGACTATCTTCTGACACTAATCGATAATGATTAACTATACGGTAGATATCTGTGGCAGATGGGGTGGATCGCAGGTCGCTGTGTGCGGAAGTTGTCTAAATTATTCCTATTCATTTGTACAAATGATTGAACAAATTGAGTGCCATTGTTTTCGTTGTGTCCCGCAAGATGTCGCCCGCACACAGCGCTGTGTTAGTTCGATGTGTTAGATTTGTCGTTGTTTTGTTAATTTCACTCGACAACCGTCCAATGCCCATTTCCCCTTTATTATTTTATGATCTGAATATGTTGGATGGCTCAAACGCAGCACAAAGGCAGCCGTTATTGTAACGTGTTTTATTGAAATCCTGAAGTATTAAGTGGTTGCTACTATTATTATTTTATATTATGTATGAAATAATTATTTTTTCCTTTTTATTATTTTCTTATTGCGGTATTATTACATTTATGATTAGGAAACTTCTTTGATGTATGAATTATTATATTTTAGCTAAAAATAAAGTTGGTTTAAAATAATTATGTGTGTTATTTATAATCCTCTTTATTTTCCCTTTGATTTTATAATATACTAGTGGCCCGGCCCAGCTTCGCCCGGATGCTAATAGATTTCTGTACAATAATATGTACGTATTATAGATATCAACCTTCCTCTTGAATCACTCTATCTATTAAAAAAAACCGCATCAAAATCCGTTGCGTAGTTTTAAAGATTTAAGCATACAAAGGGACATAGGTACATAGGGACATAGGTACATAGGGACATAGAGACAGAGAAAGCGACTTTGTTTTATACTATGTAGTGAAGAAAATATATTTTATATTTGTATAAATTTCAATATAAAAAAAAATATAGTCGAACTCAAACAATAAAATGAGAAACCTTCAATAATGTACGATGAGATCAAATTGTAATCAAAGAGACAAAAAAAAAACAGGATGTGAAACTAACACTAACTGGCTTATTTATACAATTTTAAACCTATTTTAGTTATGTATTGAATGCATTGACGTAAAATATATGGATGGGGCGGAGAGCGAGAAAAGTGTTGTCACGAAAGTGGTCTGCAGACCAGTGCAGCGGTTGTGACGTCACAGCGCACCGGTCTGTAAGTCGTCGTAAAAATGCCCAATTGTATCGTGCGTGGGTGCAATAAATATGATCGAACATTCACAAAAAATAAAGATAACATTTCTTATCACCGATAAGTAAAAATTATATTACTTTAAGTCAATATAACATTTATTTTAGCATTATTGAAAAACAATTTCATGGCCGCCATCAAATCATTCGGCGTATGTATTCTGCACGACATAACTTTGTACTTTGTAGCGGCGCATATTAAGGAATGCGTAGACCTAAGCTATAGTAGAACTGATGCCGTGTAATTATTTGACATATTTACCACTTGATTTACATATTTTTAATCCGTAGCAAATTATACTACTAAAATTAACTATAATGCAAATTAAAATGTGTTCCATTTAATAAAAAGGCCTACTAAGACGTTACAAATTTTCAGATTTACTATTTTTTATTCATTTTATTTTAATTCTTTAATATGATGTTTTTTCTGTTATCAATTTGCACACTATATTTCACATATTATTTTACATAACTAATATACAACATATGTAATGTAAAAAAATATTTTTCCTGATTTATGGATATACATAGAAATCAAATCAAATTTTTATAATTTAACGTTTAAATAACTACGACGTAACAAAGTTACGTCGACGGTCGGATCCTTTAGCACACTACGTAGTTACATGAAAATCTAACAGATGGCGCGATGTTCACAGGCGTCTTTTTGACGTACCCAACGTACTGAAGGGCCTATCCTTAGTTTTTAAATCAATGATTGAATGTATTTTTTTGCAATGAATAGCGAGATGAGCATGTCGTTCGCCTGATAAATGATACAACCGCTCATGGACAGTGGCAAAACCAAACAACACCTTGAATAGCAAAGCTTGGCATTCCACTGCGCTCGCCATTTTGGGACATGAGATGTTAAGTCTCAATATGTCCACAGAAACACAACATTGCATTTACACAGTTATTCGTCGGGAGATATGGACATTGCGGTGGTACCTACCCAGGCGGCCTCTCACATATTATGAGAGACCTACCACCAGTTAATGTTTTGTCTTGTTCGTTCAATCTCAATTTAAAAATCATTCGAAAGGGACAAAACATTCGGCAGCTAAAATAGGTTTTAAAACCACCTTTGAATGAGACCGTAACATTTTTATATCTACTCATATTATAAGGGAAATTTTAACTGACTTATTCCTTTATTTATTACCAGGAAATCTAGTGAGAGGCCGCCTGGGTAGATACCACGGCAAAATCTTTAAAAAAATGTAGTATATACGCGTGATTTTGACACCCCCTACAATAAATTAAACCATGTGCATCGCGTAATAAGTTATATTATTTGCACGCATAGGAGTTGTCGTCGAAGAAGAAACAAAAAAGTTAATTTTTCAAATAAATTATAAGTCAAAATAATGGCATTTAATTTGAACGTCCTATAATATTACACTTACCTGTAGGGCGATTCACGTATTATAATAAGTTCAGCTGCAGTGCAGTTGCGGTTAAGTTTCGATCAAAACATCCCTTTTCGTATTCTCGTAATTTTGACAACCGTTGTCAAATACGCTCGCGTCAAGTTCGCGTCACGCAAACGTTTTAGCGTATTCTACTGCTGCGCGTATATGTCAAAGTCAAACAAATTTCATACGTCTGACGTACAGTCGACGCGCAGCTCACGCGCAGTTCACGCGCAGCTAAACACTTACAAGAATACCATTTTGTACCAAAGCGTAAACTTAATTGTAACCGCACCGCAACTTGATCGGCGCGGCGCGTCAAAAAGTTACGTGAATCGCACTACTGATTTACAGCGTCCGTACGGACCGGAGCGGCAACATCGCAATATTCCCGCGTTTATGAAAACAGCCGACTTGCTAGTACATGCAGCGCGGCGCTGCGATCGCGAGAACTATCTTCCCATGTCACAAATTGTTCATAGTAATCACAGAACAAATTAAATTGCTTTTAATATCCCGTGCACAGAAAAATAACTCACACGGAATTGCCGTGCAGCCTGCCTTATGCTCATGTTTGGGTTGTCCCGGAAGCAATTCAAAATCCGCTCCTCTAAGTTAATTCGAATACGACGGGGAGGAACATCTTCGTGCGTCTAGGGCAACAACTGAGTACTGACCACTGTACCTTAATCTTTGTACAGCTACACCAAATCTCTCACAATATGTTCTGAGGGCCAGGGCGGCGCGGCGCGGCGTTTTGATTACACTCGCCATACAATAACACCATATCTGTGTATTCCACAGTACTAGAAGTATTCGTCATTGTATTAAGAATACGCGTAAAGTAAATTAATAATAAAAAAAAACATAATAATACTAACTAAAATGTACTTATAAACACAAATACTAAAACTTTAACAATAAAAAGAACACTTAAAACACTAAAACTAACACCTAATGATAACGTACTTAATTCCAATATGTGTCTCTATCACTTAAACACATAACTATTCACTTACTTAACACTAAATACTAATAACAACAGAATTTAAAAACTATCAAAATGGCGAGTTCTGCGCGCGCGCGTCTTTGTTTACATTACCAATTGTACCGCAGTACACCGAACACTGAGCTTACCGCCGCGCCGCCCGCGCCGCCCGCGCCACCATACATTAGGATTTGCTAAAAAATATAAGATCCCTATGGATTGATTGGATGGATTGGTTGATGCAGTAATTACGTAACTGGATTGGATAATAGTATTTCAAATGAGATACTCTGATTGGCGTAAAAAAATCTTTATGTGATTGGTAATTTAAATTAAGGGCCGTGATTAAAATATCTCGATATCGATATCGATTATTTGTAGTTTAGTCGAATGTGTCAACTTTAGTTTTCTAAGCAATTTTACCCGTAAGTAGTTAATTAATAAAACAATCTACAGCTGCGAATACATAGGTGTATTTTGTATAAAATTAAGATTTCACAAAGTTTACTTTCGAAACATTAAATATTGTCAAGTTATTGTCATTTTTCGAGATTAGTCAAATAACTTTGTGCACTTTTTTTTGTTCAAGAGAAAAAGCTTTAAGCTCCCCTTTCGATACCTCGGGGGGGTATCGGGGGGTCGAAAGGGGTATATCAGTGTCTCTGGCCTTGCAGCCCGGTATAAAAGCGGATATTGTGGCCGAGATCGGTCCCTAACAATATCTACTCCAGAATATCCGTATGCTAAAAACCCCTCAATTAACGTCACACGCATTGTGGACGGCACCGGATATCCCAGAGCGAAGGGCACCCCGATACTCAGCATGAATGGATAGGCTCGTCCGGGGAGGTACCGCTGTCTCACAGGCGAATGATTTGAAGCGACAGCTTCGCTGTCGCGTTTCGATCGCTGAGTAAGATTGCCGGCTTTTTCCTTCCCGCTCATTCCCGTTCATGGGCGGCAGTGACCATTTACCATAAAATGATCTGCTTGCTCATTTGCTGGAATTTAAGTAAATTCTTATTTTTAATAATTTCGTCAATGGCAATATTACTTGACGTTAGGTGAACTTTCTACCACCCTTTACGTCAGGGATTCTTAAAAAAGAATTGAATACGGTTTGATTTTTTTTCCTTACGTTGGGTTTTAATTATTGAAGATGTTCCAAATTATTAAAATCAACCGTAAGCGACAAAAACGAATTACCATGATATTTCTGACATAATATTAAGTTTCCAGTCAACTCACACTATAGTAAAGCTTGATTTAGATCCATATTTATAATATTAAATAATATTGAGATAAAAAAATATCGATTAAGTGTCCTCGAATAATTTCACAACACTACTTCAACAATGTTTCGTATGCTGTCACTTTCTTATAATTATACTCAATCCAAGGGCGAAAAAGGGACAGTTGCATATTATGACATAATAATAACAAGATGTATGATCTGGCAACAAGTGATTATAGTAAATGCAAAGTACAGAAGGAACATGGCGCGTTAGGATACGTTTACGTAAAATTGTTTTGGAAATGTTAAATTGAAATATTGCGTGTTGGATTCAAACAATACTTAAAATTGACTGCAAACTGTGTAAAAACAAAGCTGAAAGAAATTATATTCTTGATGCATAGTTTTATTCATGTATACTTATTTGGACCGATTGTCACGTGACCGAATTTTTTTTTTTGGTGGCCTATGATTATGATTACAATTAAAGTTTATGTATTGTGCAATTAAAATGCCGTGTATGTATTTCCAATATTCAAGAAACCTTTTAATGTGTATATTGGATTTTGAGAGTGCCTAATAATTAGTGTATGTATTTGAGTAAATGCTTACTAAAAAATACACCAGTTAATCATTATTACTTACTTATAAAATAACGATCATGTTCTAGGCTACATTAATAATAATTTTTGTAGTGTAGAACATATTGAGGGATCTCTATTTCGCCAAGTTTTATGTTTGCGGGGTCAAAGTCCTTTGTCAGCTGATCGGCAAAACTACTCGTGCATGTACAGAGTGATCGAAAATTACGAAATACAAAATCGTGATTTTTGACAAAACTATCAGGTGGATTTTTATCTAACTTGGTACAATGTTTCCTGGGGTGGTTACAAACATGTGGACGAAGTTATTTACAATATGTCAATATCACGCGGTATGTATGTAGCAAAGTTAACGGGAAATACCTGTTTACATATTTTATAAGTGACATCTAGTGGTGCAAGACACAATCAAAATAAATGAAAGGAGACGTCAACTGTAATCTGTTTGCACCCAAATGCCCTACTAAAATAAAGATGGCGTTAAAAGAGATTTGTAATCAGACTTTATTAAACTTTAGCTTACCATACGACATCTACCGCTTTACTCACAACCTGATTTGAATGATGCGCATATAACCCTTCTGAACATCACCATTGGGGAAAACAACCAAGACACGTGAAGTCGCGGTTTGATCTCCATTTAGAGAAACATGTTTTATTAAACAACCGACAGTCCCGCGCAACAGTCGCATACATACCTACTGCCGACCCAAAATAAGATATAACTGTTCTCACATAGGTATCAGATACTACGAGAAGCTGAAATCGCAACAACAATAATTCAAATCGTAACACCCACACTTAAAACGTAACATATATGAGCTATGCTATTTCTCGGTATAAAACAAACCCGCCGTCTATTATTTTTGCCGTCAGTTCTAAACCGACTGCGTCATGGAGGATGTCTTATGTCTATGCATTCCAGATTTATTCCGACGAGTCCCTTATTGGTTCTTACAAAAACAAGACCTATCTTACTCTGGGATCGTATCTCTTTTTATTAGCAATAAAAATGATCAAGCTAACTCACCGAAACCTAGCTACCGAAGCTAAATGATGGATGATCCACGCACACGAGAAATGCACATAATACTACTAGCATTAGATTGTCCACGGAACTATCGAAATTAGGAATAAGTCCAGCACATGAACGCACGTGCTTGTTGCTTAGAAGCATTCACAACACTGAGCGAACTATACCTACGACCCAGCGATAAGGCAACAAACTACCCTCCACTGAGGAAAGTATACAATATAGATACTTTGGTATCCGAAATTAAAAATTATAAAACCGTTTTTCTATCCTTACATTTCATTACGATTATGTTATTTTAAAATAAATCCTAAATGTATAAACCCGACATTGTCACATACATAGTCCTAACCCCGCACTAAGATCGAGTCTTGTTTCGTAGCTATCACGAACTAAGAGACAATTTTCGGAATATTGAGCATTAATTTTAATAATGAATGTGAATAGTTTTAGATTAACGTCCGAATACTGGAAAGGCATTGAAATAATAAGTTGCTCTTAACAGCGCACGGCCCACTTAGCCAGTACATTTAATCGGGATTAACGTAGTTAAGCGCCATTTATATTTAAGTTGCGTTCCAGTATTTGGGCGTAAGAGTACCAATGCTTGTTGTTTTCGGGAATATTGGGAACAAAAAATAAAATTACGAAGTAGGTATCTAACGTATCAATAGAAGATAGATAAAGTTTTCAAAGAACAAAGATTTGTTCACTTTATTGCAAATGTGTTTTATTTAGCTCGCCCACCATAGCTGGATAAAAGTAGGGTCATTGAACACTCGCATTTAGTCAAATACTTAGATAGCTAGTTCGAGAGGCCACGGGTTCGATTCCCGCACCGAGATATTATTGTGCGTGTGATCTACAGGTAGTTGATTCGGGTCTGAGTGGTTGTGAGACCAAAAAGTGTCTCTTAGTAGGTATCTGATGCCTACGAGTTACGACATGCGATTCAATTTTATTTTGGGATCAGGACTGTTGGATGTATTTATTCATTAATAACAGATTTTATATCACTAAATGGTTTCTATCTATGATCTTAATGAGCCGATAGTAGGGCTAAAATTATTAATTAATAGTTTATGTAACGGTGGATCTACTGCAAAAACGCTGGGTATTCATTTACCAATTGAAAACATAAACCAGAGTTTAAATTTAAAATTTATCGACGAAGAGACTATTTCGATGTGCGATGATTCCGAGATCAAATTCACTCCCAACCAACTAGCTTTGCCTGACTTGTGAATCGAATTGAAGTTCTGAACGAAACTTGCTTTAAACGAGGAGCAGCAAATTCCAAATAACCAGGAGATTGGTTGTCACAATGCTAAAATTAACCTGCCAATTGCAGACCATATTTTGACATGAACATTCAAATGGACCGGTTCGACTGCATAGTTTTATTAAACTGTAAAGCATGCAGCGAATTACAAAAAAGTAATAATGTTATTTCTCGCTACAATTTAACTCTACGAAAGATCAAAGAAAAACAAAAATAATATTAAACTTGAATAAAAAAGAAGCCTTCAGAACATATCCGGAAGATAATCACAAAAATAAATGTACATATATGAATAGACGCAGCTGCCAACAATTTAACTCACAGTGGTCGCGGGTAAAAATGACACGACGCACCTGTGTCTTTCTAGAGTCATATGAGTATCGATAGTCCATTACCAAACACTATAGCGGTGAACGAAAACATCGTGAGAAAAACTGCTTATCGTAACGTTTTGTAAAAAATCTATTGTAGGTAAATATGTAAATTCAGCCAACCCTTATGCCAGTACCTCGACTATAGAGGAGGTCCGTGCCATGTAGTGGGATGTACATGGGCTGATACTCTAAAGAAACACAAAAGTTTTAGTGTAGAATTTGATCGAAATACAAAATCGCGTAATAAATAAAAAAGGAAACCACATAAGTCTACAGTTAAACATCATGCTATTAAATAAGTTGTCAGAATATCAATTTTGACCCACGGGATCTCATTGTTTATCTAGACATTGGTAAAATATATTTTAAAACTATATAAAATTAACCGAATGTTTAAATATATTACCTAAAAGAAGCTTCTGACATCGAAATCTTAATAAAATACAATGTTATATCAAGTCGATTGTTATGACGAACGAATGAAAATATTTCATATTGTCACGAATATCTTGACTACTTTCCCATAAAACTTTGAACAATAGACTACACTGATATGGGAAATATTTCATAGAATGCCTACAAATATCAATTCAAAGAATTTGCTGTACCTTCCACATTCCACATTACCTTATACCTATGCCGTATTTTTTTGAGTGTCAATTATTGATCCATAAATATTGTCGCATTATATGTTATCAGATATAAAATCAGAAGGTTGACCTGTAAACACTATAGAATTTAAAGAGTATGTATACGTATTACTAAATAAGTTTTTTTAGAACTACAAAATCTTTACTCTCTTTCATAAGTAAAATTAAAACCGTCAATAAATAGTAAATTATTTCGTAATATCAAATTTCGTAATAAAGAACTCAAAATTATCATGATAAATAAAATATGTTAATCACAAATACCTACTATACTATACTATATATTTCCGCAACTTCTGTCCGTCACTACTCTACAACACGTTGCGCAAACCTCGTAAAATGTTCGCCAAACACGCTGCATAATGCACGCATGAGACCCACCTAATGAGTGCGAGGGAGACACACTTATACACCATCTGCATGTGTGAGCAAGACGGCACACACAAGTGGGGAAATGCGCAACAAAACAGAGCGGGATAGACACATTTCGAATGCGCTATGCTAGAAGGAGGAGTCGTTTGCTGTTGGTCCCGCGGTGAATTATTGAACGCCGCCCTTGCAGGGGTAGGGGGTTCGATGGCGGGGCGATGTTTGCCGCGCGCCTTTCCGACGTCACACCAATTTGAGTCAACGGCTGAACGGTCGGCCATCTTCTGTTTTTTTGTGTGGTGATGTGCACTTGGCTGTGACTGCTGCGCTTGCCGCTGGCGAGGACCCGCACAGGTGGGTCTGATTAGTGCCTAGACACCGGTCTAGACTAGACTAATTCATTTTAATGTACATTAGTATAAGTAAGCAGCGATATCTACCTATAAATTATATTGTTGGAAAATAGGCGAGATGACAATGACCGATTTATCAAAATATTTGATCTAATTACTAATGAAGGTTATTTAACAGTAGAATTTAACAACATACATAATTACAATCATTACATTTACAGCAACCTCTACTTTTGAAACAAATTAATATTTTAAAATATTCCGCCGAAAAATAACAAATTAAAACCGCCTAACTACAACCGTATATAAACGTTTTTAAAATCACGTCATTTTTCGTCTCTTAAACCAACATTGTAATTATTATATAATATGTACTTGCAAATACGTAATGTAACCGGGTCGTTCTTCAGTTAGCTAATGAACTCTACAATAAAGCAAATAATAACAAAGAAGTTACTATCAAAATCTCACCGTGATTAAATTCCGCCTCCTTTTTCCTGGCTATGACTTCTCTCCGCCTCCATACCTACGATATTTATAATTAGTTAAATATGTGGGAATAACTCTCTAATGCTTCTTATAATGTTAATCTTTGAAAGAAATACATAAGCTTTTAATGAATGACTTTACTTATCCAATTCTAAAAGTAACAAAATCTCGGCGCTAGAATCATGACTCACATGAGACGCCGAGATGGCATGAGAATTCATCAGCTCATGCTGATGAATTGCCTAAAGAGACTCAGCGTCCCATTATAAAAATATGCATTTTAGATACATATCATTAGACTTTATAAATTAAACACGCTGGTGGTATCTAGGGCTCTCAAATGTGATGGGTCACCTGGGTGGGTACCAACGCAATGTCCATTTCTGCCGGTAAGCAGTAGTCGCGTTCCGCTTTAAACGACATTGTAGCCAGGATAACTACTGGATATAATATTAAGACGTAGCATCTTAAGTCTCCGAATGGCGAGCGTAGTGGATTGCCAAGCATTTCTTTGTAATTTATGGTTTTGTTTGGTTTTGCTACTGTCCGCAGCCAAAGAGGCGAATTTATAGTATGCTAGCGAGTGGCACTAGTCAAAAAAATTGCACTATAAATAAATAAATTTAATACATTCACATACATGGCAGCCTCCGTGACGCTGACGGTTAGACGCCGTCTGTGAAACGAGAGGCCACGGGTTCGATCAACGCACCGAGTGAAATGTTTGTGCGGCCCACAAACATTTCTTTCGGTTCTAGGTGTTTATGAGACCGAAAAGTCTCTCGTAGTTCTTGATACACGACACAAGACTTGATCTTAGTGTGGGGTCAGGACTATGTATGTGACTGTTTGGCTGTTATTTATTTATTTCTACATAGTCCTGATCCCACATATATTTTGAATCTTATGTCGTGGTTATCAGAAATTACGAAAGACTTTTCAGTCTTACAAACACCCAGACACGAGACGAATCGCCGTGGAGCACATAAACATTTGTCTAGCGGGGATATTGAACCGCGGCTCTGGTTTCGAAGCTGTTGTCTGCACCTACGGAGGTTGTCAAAATTATTATGTATGTTTGAACTAATAATGAATTAACATTTCTATGAATATAAATTATTTAATGAACGTTTAAAAATAAGTTTACGTTTAAGTGCGTGGTGGTCTGTTGGTAAACGGACTAGACGCGGCAGTGAAAAGTTTCGCGGGTTAAAATCCCAGGGCACATCTCTGACTATTCGGAGTTATGTGTGTTAGACCACGCATTATAAATGTGATGGCGATTTGAAAGAATTAAATATGCCATGTAAAGTCCGCTAACTCGCACTAGGCGTAGTGGACTATATGGTCTAACCACTTTGAATCGTACTGTCGATGGTCGAGGAAACCCGTGCAGTGGGACGTATATGGGGTGACACACATATAGAATGTCCGTTATGTTAATATTTATTTACAAAACGTCCTAAAGATATTGCGAAACGTAGACCGCGTTTTACTAATAAGAGAGTAAATAGGTACTACTACCTACTTATATTTAGGTCCATTCTAGTTCCTATGGACGATTTTGACTACTGCTGCATGCAGCTGAACAGATCTGAATTCGTCAGCATACATAACAATACCAATAATAAATGTCTATATTTTATTTGACGTAACATCGAAAACACTTGGACAGCGAAGTATATACGGTTCTCCTTAGAAAACTTGAATTTACCACACACTCAATTATATTTCCAACATTTCTATGTTTCACTAATGACGGTTAGACTCGGCTTTGCCTTGTTGCAATAACTCTACTCCTCTCTAAAATCATTAAAACTTATTTTTTACAAATGTAACTTTCCGTCGCGTTGTTTCGATTACTTTATAGCTTTCGTGGTCACCAAGTGCGTGGTGGCCTGTTGGTAAACGGACTAGACGCGGCTGCCCACATGTTCACGGTGGTCGCGGGTTCGAATCCCAGGGCACACCTCTGACTTTTCGGAGTCATGTGTGTATTGATAATCAATCACCACGCACTAAAACGGTATAGGAAAACATCATGAGGAAACCTGCATACCATAGCGATTTATAAGAATTCCTATGGTATGTAAGTCCGCCAACCCGCACTAGGCCAGCGTGGTGGACTATATGGCCTAACCACTCTCAATCGTATTCTCGATTGTAGAGTAGGCCCGTGCCCTGCAGTGGGACGTATATGGGCTGATACAGTTACAGTTACAGTTTCGTGGTCACGGGGCGAGAGCGTCACCAGTCCGCCAGCAATACGCGATATAATCCGTAAATAATATTTTATTTCAATGTGTTACATTCGCGTAAATCTAAGAAAATATGTTTTATATTATACAGGGTATATCAAGACTGCTACCGAAAACGAAGCCGGGTGGTAGTTTAAGCGACTTCAGACACAATGCAACAGAAAAAGTTGCAAAAAAAAGCGACAATTTTTTTTTTGTAATTTTTTTCCTATTGCTATATTTTGGTGGTAAATACATTTTTTTCTAAAATAATAGTGTATACCCTTTAATTTATAAATACTCTAAGATATAAGAGAGTTTAAATTATTATTTTAGCAAAAACTATGGATTTACCACCCAAAAATGACGATATTTAAAAAATCATAAAAAATAATTGTCGCGTTTCTATGCGAAATTTTTAATTGCATTGTGTTTGTAGCCACTAAAACTACCACCCGGCTTCGTTTTCGGTAGCAGTCTTGAGATACCCGGTATAGGCAAGCGACCCGGCTCTTTATAATATTAGTATGAATCCATTAATAAACGGTTTCAAAAAAAAGTTTTATAATTTTCTTTGGCCCTCGGCATGACGTCAATGTTTCCCTCAAGAATCGGGCTGTCCCAGAAAAAATAAAACTGGTGGTAGGTCTCTCATATGTGAGAGGCTATCTGGGTAGGTACCACCGCAATGTCTATTTCTCCCGTGAAACAACACTGCGTAAATGCACTGTTGTGTTCCGGATTGAAGGACATTGTAGCCAGAATAACTACTGGACATATTGAGACTTAACATCTTATGTCTCAGGATGGCGAGCGCAGTGGAATATTGCTACTGTTTATGAGCGGTCGTATCGCTTACCATCAGGCGAACGGCTTGCTCGTCTCGTCATTCCTTGCAATAAAAAAAATAAAAAAATAAATAAAGAATAACCACCACACAAGACTTACTGATATATTTTTGATACTTCAAACCTGATGAAAGTGTATAAGATTGCGAAGTTACATTAGTCATATTTTTCAACAAAAACTTGAAATAAATAAACCGTATTATATATAGTTACCTGATAAATAATAATCCTAAAAGCCATCAAAATAATACTTTTTTATTTGAATTTAATGTATGTGTAATTGTTAAAAATCGCTAATAATAACAGCGTAATATAAAAACGTTGAAAACCCCCAAGAGTTCGTCACAAGGAGTGTCTGTTTGAGATAGCAATAAGCAGAGATCATAATTGACACTTCTGCCCGCCCCTATTGTGACTGGAGATCCGTACGACACGCGCGCCGCGCCCGAGGCAACGCCTTCCGAGGCAATCATGAACGCGTTGTTGGGATATTTTTATATTTAATGTAGGTACTAATAACCTCTTGAAATTAAGTGGAAATTATAAAAGCTGTGGAATGTGTGTTTTGGGGTCTACAGATTTTTATGTGGAATTTGTTTCAAGGCTACCAAAAACTGTATAAATTAAAGAAGAATGCCCATTCATAGTATCGGTAAAAAATATTATTGATCCCGATATACATAAAATTAATTAAACCATTTTTTATGGTTTATCCTTCATACGTTTTCCTGTTCTAGACCGTGCGACAGATTTTTTTAAAATTAAAGTATTAATACTTGATATAATAATTTATTCAAATGCTTTGTAAATATGGAATAGGTAAGTATTATGTATTGACTTGTCATAAGAGCTATTCAATTGCCTACGTGATCAAAAAACCAATTTATTTAATTAGCAATAGTAGCTTGCTTTTTAACCAAATTCAGAACAAATAAGTTTAATTAATATAATGAGGCATGTTTCGAAACTTCGACAATAAATCTGGGTACGTTTTACTAACGGTCATGCGCGACTTTGTCGGTCTAAACTTATAAATTAGGTGTCCGAACTAACCTAAATGGATAATTTATGTAGTGTATTAGTTCCTAGACTGCCTCGGTGGCGAAGTTGTACTACAGTACGACTACAACGCTGAGGTTTCGGGTTCGAATCCCGAATCGGGCAAACGATATTGGATTCTTTTATTCATTACCCGGCCGGAGTGAAGTTGTGCCTGATATGGCGTTAGGCTCGCCATCTATCACATCCTGGGATAGGAAAAGTGGGTGTCCTACTAGCACATTAGCCCTTCTTGTAAAAAGGCGTGAATAAATGTATGTATGTATTAGTTCCTGGACATAATCTGTGTTACAGCGTGAATGAAAGAAGTCAATAAAAATTCTAAAGAGTGTAAACCTGTTATATGATTTATGGTTAATACTCGTATTTTACTTAAGTACAACAACTAGTACGTACTACTATAGAAAATTTACTCCGACTGTAAGCAACTGTAAGTACCTACGAGACTTGTAATGTAGAGAGCAGATTGCAGGTTCTTGGGCTTTACATGCCATAGTAATTCTTGTAAAATCCGCTTTGGTATGTAGGGTTCATATAGATGTTTGCCTTCCGTTTATAACCTTCATGAAATCCAAGTTTAATAGTTCCTTGGGCACCGGCCCCTGCTCGATTAGATTTATGTATTCACATGGTTACGCTAAGAAAGTAAATAAACGAATAAATAAAAAAATGGCCAAGGGGCTGATTAACTGCAATGTTAGTGTGGTAGTAAGTACATTTTAGTACTAGTCTTATTGTATTTAGATGTATACAGGATTCAAAATGTGAGTCTCTAAGGTTCTTAAGCACTGCTTACGTTGACGCTTTCTGAGCGCGTAAAAATATCCTAACATCGGTAAAACTATCTACCTTCGAAACTTATGTTTGATTGTTTTTAACTTGCAAATAAATTAATCAATAAGTGAAACAATTACGAGCAATTGAAATTATTGTATACTAGCTGTGCCCGCGACTTTGACCGCGTGGAATTCAACAAAAACTTTTTTTTTCTAAAATAAAAGAATTTTTCTGAAATAAATGTAGCCTAAGTTACTCCTTATTATATCAGCTACCTGACAATAAAAGTCCCGTCAAAATCGGTCCAGCCATTTCAGAGATTAGCCGGAACAAACAGACAGACAGACAGACAAAAATTTTTCAAAGATCATTTTCGGCACAGGTATCGTGTATATAACGGTATGTAGTAAGATATTTTTTAATTTTCACTTTTAAAACAGACACTTCAATTTTATTTATATGTATAGATTTCAGCTATATATCTATTTTTTTACATAATAAAGCATTTAAAATATACAGCACCATTACTGCCGTTCGGTCTCACAATTCTCATAGAGGAGGTGTCGTGATCCTGTTATATATTCGAGTGAACCCTTTGAGTGCGCGTGCTAATGCGTCGCACCTGACACCGAGGGCGAGGGAATTAGCCCTCACACCTCTATTGGCTATGGGAACACGGGGGCGACATTACTTCAACTTGGATTGCGAAATATAATGCCATGTAAAATGCTGAATTTAAAACCAATTTTGAAGTTTATGATCAGATGTGCCGCCTAATTGATCTACTTCAGTGGTTCTTAAACTTTTAGTCAAAAGGGACCATTTGGAAAAAAACTGTCTAGTATTTGACCATCCAGTTGGTTAATTGATTAGGTTTTATTTACAGTAATATAGTGCCATTTAGGATGCTTCCAGGGACCACCAGTGGGCCGCAGACCACCGGTTAAGAACCACTGATCTAGAGGAAGTGACGTAGCCAGGGATTTTTTGTAAAGCACTAGAGGCCTATACTTACGGCTTGTAGGTCATGATGTAATGAGTTTGAATACCGTCTCAACTAAATAGAGATATATTCTGTTCAAGAAATCTTATTGAAGATGGCCGGGACTGAAAGTGTGCCTGGATTTGCATATATTTGCACCCTATCACAATTAGGAAGGAAGTAAACCCGAGTATCCACGAGAGGCTCTGCTGAAACTGTACATTTTAAATATTTAATTAATTTCGTAGCTATTAAATTAATGCTGTTGTCGATCCTGGCTTGATTTCCATTTACACGGAGAGTTTTTTTATTGTACGCTATTATCGCATGACATTACCGCTATATACCGGGTATATCAAGAGTGCTACCGAAAACGAAGCCGGTGGTAGTTTTAGTGATAACAAACACAATGCAACTAAAAATTTCACTAAGAAACGCGAATTATTATTTTTTTTATTATTTTTTAAATATCGTCGAGTTTGGGTGGTAAATTCATAGTTTTTGCTCAAATAATAATTTAAAGCCTTGCGTACCATAGCGTGTTTAAAATAAAAGGGAGTCCTTTTATTTTTAAACACGCTATGGTACGCAAGGATTTAATTTTTTCTTAAATAATAGTGTACGCACACTATTATTTAAGAAAAACCTACGTATTTACCATCCTAAATGGACGATAGAAAAAAAATAATAAAAAAAAAATTCACAAATTTTTGCACAAAATTTAGTTGCATTGTGTTTGAAGTCGCTTAAACTACCACCCGGCTTCGTTTTCGGTAGCAGTCTTGATATACCCTGTATTATCATATTCTGAAAAATGTACGAGCAAGGCCGGATCCATATAAAATTTATAAGCACATTTAATTCTTTGTATGTCGATAAATAAAGTAAAAAAATATGTGTGTGTTCACAAATCACGCCTGTGACAAACTTTAAAGTCATTATTACGAATTGGAGTATTGAAATCGGACCCAGTGTTCTGACATGAACTATATGACCCCCCCCCCCCCCCCCCTCTGGCGTAAAATCTTACATGAACTATAATGTGGCGTAAAAGCTGGATCCGCCCTTGTGTACAAGTATTACGATAATCGTATCTTCGAGGCGAGAAACTCTCCCCTGTAAATGAAATGAGGCTTTACAAACGACGCCATGCGATTAGCGGATTGGGATAGTGGGATGATCTCAATTGCTAAATCTCACATCTGTTTATCTTGTCAGCATAATGTTGTAAATTTATGTACATATATGTTACCTATGTTTAATGTACACGTACCTGTTTAATCTATATTTTTCTCTATATTTACCTAAATTCGAATCACTTTCTAAAAGTTATGTCAACATTCCCGAGAAATATTTCATACACAATCCTACCGTACTATTAACACAGTATAATGTTAATCCCTGGTATTTAGTCTGTTGGCAACACTTCCACTCAATTCGGATGTAATGAACCTTTCGCTTTGTCGGTAAAGGAAAATAATACATTTTACTTCCACTTATTTTTTGCGTTTCGGAAGCTTTACGACACAATAAGTCTTTGACCACGTGACATAATGATCATAATGTTTGCAAACTTCCTGCGCGGTATCTTTACGCTCGCACACAAAGGGGTGGGCAGTGTTAGTAGCGGAAGGATTAGTCGCATTAAGTAGCTAAAGGCTTTATTTACCGCTGTGAACTGTGATGTTTCCTTGGAAGGGTATTGCGGTGTGAAATTATTTTAGGGGTTTTATACTGACAGTCTTACTGGTGTGAAACGTGAGGCCACGGGTTCGATTACGCATCAAGATAAACGTATGTTAGGCCATAAATTTTTGTTTCTGATCTGAATGTAGTTTGCCGAAAAAGTAGTTTTGATAATAAGTTTTTAGTAAATTAGGTAAATACTGGGCGTTCATCACTGTAAATTACTATTCAATTTTTGCAAGTTTTAGGCGTGAAATAAAACATAGTAATGGCGACGCGACGTAAGAGATTTTCTTAAGAATTTTCAATGTATTTGAGGTTTAACAAATAACAACTGTTCTAGACCACCGTGGTAAACTATGTTAAACGTGACTTACTACAAAATTCTAATAATTCCGTAAAATGGCTGAATAATATTATTGCGATAATTTGTCGAGTGTGAAATAATAATAGATAAGACTTATTTGTATACATTATACTATCGTCGAGTCTTCTCGTCACCCCTACCACAATGCCTGAAAACTAAAGTTTTCAACCAGTGCGTCCTACCTGTTATGACCTACGGTGCTGAGACTTGGACACTCACAACACGACTGGTCCGCCAGCTCAGTGTCACTCAGCGAGCTATGGAGCGTGCTATGCTTGGAGTCTCTCTGAAGGATAGGATCCGTAACGATCTTATCCGACAGAGAACCAAAGTAGTAGACATAGCACATAGGATTAGCAAGCTGAAGTGGCAGTGGGCTGGCCACATTTGTCGAAGAATCGACAACCGCTGGAGCAGACGTGTTCTTGAGTGGAGACCGCGTCTTGGCGTAGTGTAGGACGCCCACCGGCTAGGTGGAGTGACGATTTGCGAAAGGTCGCTGGCAGATGCTGGATGCGACAAGCCGAAGACAGGGAAAAATTTCGCAATTTGGAGGAGGCCTATGTCCAGCAGTGGACAACAGTTTAGGCTGATGATGATGATGATGATACTATAAATGTGTGTATGTTAAGTGTAAGTATGTATAGTTTATTTATAATTCTCTTTTTCTATGATTTTATGTAGTACACCTATTGCTGCGCCATATTTACCGTATTCTTCTATTCATCCTCAGGTTGTTTGGCAGAGATCACTTTGAGTAATAAGACCGCCATTTGTAGTACTTTTATTTACTTTTTTTATTCTTTTATTTGCTTTTTTTATTACTCACTAGTGTACAATAAAGATAATTAAAAAACAATAAATAAATACCTACTTTATAAAATTTACATTTGTCCCTGTGTATCGTCACCCCAAAGTTGATGTGCGCTGCATCGGAGTTCCATTGCTGGGTTCGAATCCGATATCACGAACCGGCGCTAGATGGCGCAACCGAGCGTCGCATAGACAACTTTTCGACAACCGAAAAACCACCGACCAATAGGCGAGGTTCTAGTGTGACCAACGAGCAGGTCACGAAACCGTTGCCTTGGAAGAAACCCAGCACTCGTTTTTGAATCGTGGAAGTACTTGGTCAAAAACTCCGCTGTTGCGCAACCTCGTAACCAAAACCTATACCCGATATATTCCCATTTAACGTGTTCCCTCAAGAGTATTGCTGCTGGAGTTGCCTGGTCTGCGAGAGCTGGTGAAGCCGAAAGCCTCGGTAAGTGGTAGACGATAAGCACTCAGTTTTGGAATTAACCGTTTTTCTGCAGCGCACATTATTGTCGAAATTCTGTTGGGGACCTCCCCCTCGGCAGCTGAAAAGCTCAGCTGAACACCGTGTCCAGCCTCCTTGCTGGTACATGTTTTGGTGCCGAAACCCGGGAACATATGAATTAATCGTTTAAAGTAATCCTTTATGTCCTAATTACCCTAATCAGTTTCGCATTTCTCGTATACGGTCCAGTGTGTTTTATTGAATACCTATTGAGTTTTTACATATCATTTCTATTTGTCCATTTTGCTATTAGTTGTTAAAAAATAAAAAATACAAAATTCCGTTACGCGAGTGGTACACATAGCCAATCAGCTGATAATTCAAATAACGACCAGTGCGTAACGTTAATTCTATAGCAACACACCTCTCAATTTACTATCGGTGTCTGCTGTGTTTTTAAACGTTTAACGTTGCTATCTGATTTATTATCGCGCGTCAGCTGATTACCTCCATAATCTGACCTCTCCATCGGGTTTTGAATTTCGTTACCAACAGTTATCATGAGTTATTCAAAACGAAAACTAAGTATCGCAAAGAAATCCCGTTCTAAGGATACGTGGGAATATACAACCGAAAATTTACCATCTTTGCGTAGAAAGCGTACACTAGCATATAACCGCTTGACCAAGACCCACGAAATCGCCGCCCTTACCCTTAACGATCCTTCCCAAATCGAATTATTTTTATCTTACCATCAGGAGGTAAAAAAAATCGCGGCTACCTTCGAAGAAGCACATTTAATTATTCTGGATTTGGCCGACGATCCGGAGGAAGACGAACTCATGTGCAAACGTTTCGACGAAATGTATTATGAGATTATTCGAATTCACCGATCAATCACAAAACCCGTCTCACATGCACCCGAATCTTCCCTTGACTACACAAATTCACACTGTACTAACTCACACGTAAAGTTACCTAAGATAACGCTCCCGTCCTTCTCCGGCAATATAAAGGAATGGCCTAAATTCATTTCTACGTATGATAACCTAATTCATAATACACGTATGAGTGACACCGATAAGTTTAACTATTTGATGTCAACATTACAAGGCGACGCGTTAGCACTCATCCGCACATTCCCGGCCACAGGTGATCACTATTCCGATGCATATAATAAATTGATTACAAGATACGAAAACAAACGAGACCTCGCATTCACTTGTTGGCGCGATATATTAAACGCAAGCTTCATGTTAAAGAACCCACACGATTTCCGCCGTTCCCTTGATATGTTTGACGAAAATTTAACCATCTTGAGACGTTTAAACCTACCGGTAGACCAATGGGATTTCGTATTGTCATATCACATTTTGTCAAAGATAGACCCAAAACTACGTCGAGAGTTCGAAGAAAGACAGTCTACCATTGAGCTGCCGAGTTACACGGATTTGCAATCGTTTCTATATTTAAAGTGTGAAGCTTTAATTAGAGATACACATTTCACTGAATCCGGACCATCAACTAGCACTTCCACATGGAATAGGGAACAACACATAAAGTCGAATCTAGACTTCCGAGCCAACAAACCGAAAATGGGTCATGCCTTAGTAGCTGCGCAGGACTGCACTCATAAGGCGGCGGTAAGCGGAACGTACATCGCGCCCCACTCGACGCAACTGACTCCGCCTACAACTAGCAAACCGGTTATCAAATGCGCCTATTGTTCAGACGGACATTCAATAACAAGTTGTAAATCATTTTTGCAAAACACTGTAGATGAACGAATTAATATAGCGCGTAATAATAAGTGGTGCTTTAATTGCTTAAGGGCATCACATACAATCAGAGACTGTAAATCAATGTTCTCGTGCCAGAGATGTAAACATAGACATCACACACTTTTACATCAAGACTTAGCAACGTCGCCCGAGTCGACAGCGCATACTACACTAATTACGCGACACGACTTAGCTTGTACTAGCCCTACTGTGCTGCTCGCCACGGCTATAGTATACGTGTGGGATGCTTTCGGGCGCTCGTTGGCTTTCCGCGCCGTTTTTGACACTGGCAGTCAAAACAATTTTATAACTCAACAAGCTGCCGATCGACTTTGTTTCTCATCTC
Source organism: Hyles vespertilio (assembly GCA_009982885.2). Taxonomy (NCBI): domain Eukaryota; kingdom Metazoa; phylum Arthropoda; class Insecta; order Lepidoptera; family Sphingidae; genus Hyles; species Hyles vespertilio. The sequence goes on from CM042830.1 coordinate 13,730,227, forward strand.
GACCGGCACTAGTCAATGTTACTGGCTTAGGAGGTGCCGAAGCATCAATTAATGGTGTAGTGCGATGTAAGTTGGGGACGTCTTCTAAAACCTTATTCGACTTAGATATGTTAGTCATCCCCAGGATATGCAGCGACCAACCCATAGCAAAATTGAGCACACACGGTTGGTCGAATATTAAATCTTTGCAATTGGCCGACCCTGGTTTCGATATTCCCGGTCCCATCGACATTCTGTTAGGTGCAGACATATTTGCGGAATCTTTATTGAATGAAAAGATCAGGGGTCAAGGATCTCAACCTCCCGCACTGAGATCTGTGTTCGGTTGGCTTTTACTGGGGAAGACGTCCATAGTCCATAGTTCCTTACTCGGGATTAACGCAACTACGGATAGTGGGCAGTTGGCCAGTGTAGTTCAAAGATTTTGGGATATAGACAACGTTCCACAGGCGTCCACTTTTACGCCCCAAGAGCAGCTTTGTGAATACAAATACGCATCGGAGCATACCCGGGACCCGACGGGTCGCTATATCGTGACTCTGCCATTCAAGGACAAGCCGGTTCCTGTGTTTTACGGATCACGTGACATTGCCTTGCGGAGATTCTTCGCAATCGAACGACGCTTGTCTCGAGACTTACAATTACGAACGCAATACGTGGACTTCATGAATGACTACTTGGACAGCGGCCATATGTCATTGGTACCAAGCACCAAATTGGGAAACGGACGATATTACATCCCACATCACGGTGTTCTAAGACCAGAAAGTACAACCACGAAATTACGAGTAGTGTTTGATGCCTCGGCAAAAGATTACAACGGCAAGAGCTTAAACGATACTCTACTAACGGGTCCTAAACTACACAATGATATTTTTTCGATTCTTTTGTGTTTTCGGGAGCACAGGGTTGTTTTTATGGCGGATGTACGGCAAATGTATAGGCAAGTTCTAGTTACCAAGACCCAGCGGGACTTTCAGCGTGTTTTGTGGAGATCAAGTCCGACAGAACCTATTAAGGAGTACAATTTAAACACTGTCACCTACGGAACATCCGCAGCACCGTTTTTAGCTTGTCGTACGTTGCAACAGCTGGCGTATGATGAAGGTGACGCGTTTCCAATCGCAAAGAAAATTTTATTGTCCGACATTTATGTAGATGACGTAGTAACCGGGTGTAATTCGGTCTCGGAAGCCCATGAAGCCAAAGCACAAGTCATCAATCTCTTTTCTAAGGGGCATTTCTTTTTACGCAAATGGGCTAGTAACGTCCCAGATCTGCTTGACGACATTCCGGATCAACATAAGTTACTAAAAGATACGGTGAACTTTGACGAAACGCAGGATACAACGTTAAAGGTGCTTGGTTTACGATGGGAACCATTGCGCGACGCATTCGTTTTTGACGTAACACCCCTGCAACAGCCTTGCACTAAACGCAATATCTTAAGCGAATTGGCTAGGATTTTCGATCCACTGGGATTTCTTTCGCCTCTCACCATTCAAGCCAAATGTCTAATCCAAAAATTATGGATAATCGGTACTCCGTGGGATGAGACCCCCCCACAGGATGTTATCGAGCACTGGGCCCAATATTTAGAACAATTGCCTCAACTTAAGCGCATTGAAATCCCACGTTGCGTCCACTTTAGAGCGAATCCGACATTCGAACTTCACGGCTTTTGTGACGCATCGGAACGGGCCTATGGAGCTGTAATTTACGTGCGTGTGGCCAATGCATCGGGTTCAGCTCGTACATTTCTACACTGCGCAAAGGCTCGCGTCGCTCCCATTAAGAAAATTTCGTTGCCTCGTCTCGAGTTGTGTGCGGCGGTCCTTCTCATTCAGTTACTAGCAAGTGTCAAATCGGTGTTTAGACCTCCCTTACAAGGATTATACTTATGGTCAGATTCTATGATTGTTTTATCTTGGTTACGATCGCACTCTTCACGTTGGGTCACGTTTGTGGCGAATCGAGTAAGCCTAATTCAGGACAGCGTACCGACCGAATCATGGCGGCATGTACCGACAAACGACAACCCCGCCGACATCTGTTCACGGGGACTTATGCCAGTTAAACTCCTCGACAATAGATTATGGTGGGCGGGCCCCAGCTGGTTATCGCAAGCGCCCGAAACTTGGCCACCTCATCTAGTGGAACCAAAAACGCAGGAGGAAGATATTATCCAATCAGAACAACGACCCCAATCTGCGTTGGTGACGGAGACGATGACGGAGCCTCTTGGGTGGATCGATGCCCTATTTTTAAAGTTTTCTTCCTTAGATAAAATTATAAATATTATTGGGTATGTGCGCAGGTTCATGAACAATACGCGTCAAGCATCCTCCCGCTTTGAGCGCATTACGTTGACGGACGGTGAACGACATGAGGCTTTATACGTCGCGGTAAGGTTTTATCAAGAGAAATTCTTTCATAATGACATAGACAAGCTAAAAAATCATCAAGCATTAGCCAAATGGTTGCGGAAACTCACCCCATTTATTGATAGCAAAGGTATCCTCAGGGTGGGCGGTAGAATATCTCGGAGTGGTTTAGAACATGACCACAAGCATCCCGCGTTGTTACCTACTCGGTGCCCGCTCACTACTTACTACATTACGTGGGTGCATCGCAAACACTGTCACACCGGTATTAACACTACACATTACCTAATATTACAGCAATTTTGGATCGTAGCGGCGAAACGCGTTATCCGTCAACAATTATCCCAATGTGTACGTTGCTTTAAAACGCGTCCGCAACCGCTTCAACCCGTTATGAGTGATCTGCCATCATATCGAGTGAACCAAGTCAAGGCATTTTCGGTAGTCGGGGTTGATTTTGGCGGTCCCTTCCGGATTAAGTTGGGAAAACATCGTGGTGCCAAGTTGGATAAGGCTTATCTGTGTCTATTTGTGTGCCTGACCACAAAAGCAGTCCATCTCGAAGTAGCTTCTAACTTATCCACCGACGCCTTCGTAGCTGCGTTGAGGAGATTTGTGGCGCGTAGGGGGAGATGTTCTATCATCCATGCAGACTGTGGTACTAATTTTGTAGGTGCAAAAACTCAATTGTGTAAGTTGATGGACCTAGCCGCACAGACAGAACGCATCGAGTTTAAATTCAACCCACCCTCGGCGCCACACTTCGGCGGGGTGTGGGAAATCCAAATAAAGGCCGCAAAAAGTCATATGCATCGCATTGTAGGAGATCAGGTTCTAACATTTGAGGAGCTTAGCACACTTTTCACCCAAATTGAAGCAGTCCTCAATTCGCGACCATTGTGCCCCATTAGTTCCGATCCAAACGATTTAAATGTTCTGACACCGGGTCATTTCTTAACACTAGAACCCTTAACCAGCGTACCAGAACATGATTTTACAGCTACCAATCTAAACCGTTTGAACCGTTGGCAACTTCTACAAGCCTTTCAACAGCATTTCTGGATACGATGGCGGAACGAATATCTCCACTCCTTAACGCAAAGAGCAAAATGGACAAAAGACAGTAAACCATTGCCTTTAAATTCTATTGTAATCATTAAGGATGACAATCGAACACCATTACAATGGTCCGTAGGTCGGGTAGTCAATGTGCATCCTGGTCCGGATGGAGTTATAAGATGCGCATCGGTACGGATAGCGAACCATCATGTCATCACTCGCCCACTGGTGAAGCTTTGTCCTCTACCCATCAGTGCAGAACAAGCTTCACCAGTCGTTAACTGTTAAAGCTTTCAACGCGAAACATCATTCATTCTATCATCAACCCTTTATATTTTCTCTCTTTATTTTTCCTATATTTTTATTTTTCTATTTTTTTTTTATTGTAAGTAAAATACCTTCATATTTTGGTGGGCGGTATGTATCGTCACCCCAAAGTTGATGTGCGCTGCATCGGAGTTCCATTGCTGGGTTCGAATCCGATATCACGAACCGGCGCTAGATGGCGCAACCGAGCGTCGCATAGACAACTTTTCGACAACCGAAAAACCACCGACCAATAGGCGAGGTTCTAGTGTGACCAACGAGCAGGTCACGAAACCGTTGCCTTGGAAGAAACCCAGCACTCGTTTTTGAATCGTGGAAGTACTTGGTCAAAAACTCCGCTGTTGCGCAACCTCGTAACCAAAACCTATACCCGATATATTCCCATTTAACGTGTTCCCTCAAGAGTATTGCTGCTGGAGTTGCCTGGTCTGCGAGAGCTGGTGAAGCCGAAAGCCTCGGTAAGTGGTAGACGATAAGCACTCAGTTTTGGAATTAACCGTTTTTCTGCAGCGCACATTATTGTCGAAATTCTGTTGGGGACCTCCCCCTCGGCAGCTGAAAAGCTCAGCTGAACACCGTGTCCAGCCTCCTTGCTGGTACACCCTGTATTCCCTCGCGTGAACGTACTCCGTATCAGTTTCTATATTATTAACTACTGAATTTGAAAATAATCAGTTCAGTTCAGTTCAGTTCAGTTGACTGTGTGAGTGACAGCATCTCAAACAAATTCACAATAGCGTCTTCTTCTTTTTTACATAATATAAAACCAAGTAGCTTCCCGCTACTGTATGCTTAGATCGTTTAAACTAAGATTTATAAGATTGTAGCAGAGAAAAGACGAGAATATCAAACATCACTACATAGTATAAAACAAAGTCGCTTTCTCTGTCCCTATGTCCCTATATATGCTTAAATCTTTAATACTACGCAACGGATTTTGATGCAGTTTTTTTTAATAGATAGAGTGATTCTAGAGGAAGGTTTATATGTATAATACGTACATATTATAGTACAGAAATCTATTTGTACCCGGGCGAAGCTTGGCCGGGCCGCTAGTTTGTTATAAGATTGAAATAAAACAATTATTTACGGATTTTATCGGGGATTAGGTTTAATTTTTATTTTCCTGACGTTTCGATTACTTAACAGCTTTCGTGGTCACGGGGCAGATCAACCAAATCAGCGATAAAACCCGTAAATAATAGTTTTATTTCAATGTGTAACATTCGCGTAAATCTAAGAAACCATTTTGTAATAAGATGTTGCAAAAAACATATTTCTGTGCGCTTGCATTGCAAACGCTGTTCAAATTTTACGAGATCGGTCAAAATATTGTTGTACGGAATTGTATATCATACACAGATCTACAAAAAGTCAAGGAAAATTCAAAATCTATGCAAAGATTTCCCTGAAAAGGATCGGCAGTCGGATCAAAGTCAGATCCGGGTGAAGTCGGGGCAAACAGCTCGTTTGTTATATTAGGATGACTGACGGAACGATCAATAAAAACCTATCAGGATTAAAATCAAACATCTAAACCTTGCGGCTCTGAAATAATGACATCAAATATTTGCAGTGGCGTAATAGGTGGCGGTTCGATTCCCGACACAATTATCTGTATTGACAGAGCGCGGCGCGTGAAAACCAGCCTAGCGCGTGACGCGGATTCAAACAAATATCAAGGGGTGATAGCGATTGGGGTTGAAAATCTGTTTAGATGGTTCACTAGATACAATCTGCCTTAGACTATACTAGTAACATTTAAATGGTATTTGTAGAAAGTTAAATAGGTAACTCCAATTAAGTTGTAGTGTGAAGAAAACGTTTTCAATTTATTTTGGTTAATCAATATATAAGCCGACTTCTTTCGTGACAAGACATCGTTATGTTAAAAAGGTTTTGAACAACTCAAAATTGAAGTAATAGAGGGTTGAAATTAGAAAGTGTTAAAGTTATAACGTGTTGTATCAGACCATATACGTCTCACTGCAGGCTTCAGAACTCCTCTACGATCCAGTGAACGATTTAGATGGGTTAGGCCATATTGTCCACTACGCTGGCCTAGTGCGGGTTGTCGGACTTAACATACCTCAGAATGTTATTTACAAATCCCTTTAAACAACCAGCAATTTAACCAAATACGCCAAAAAAGCTATCATAATAATATTTGTCAACAGACTGGCACAAGAGAACAAACTCAAAGGGTCCGATCTCAAAGTATATCAAAAAAATCAGTTTCCGTCGGAACCGCGCTCGGCGACTCACAATACTAATGTGTTTACTGGTTTTTGTTGTGATTTTGGTGAATTTACGACAGTATTATGCAAGATATTTATAATTGCTTTATAGTTGAGAGGAGTTTGAGTTTGATTCCTTCGAATAGTAATTATTTTGCATGAAATTTTAGATTTATTTGAAAGATAATATAGTGCCCGGTACAGGCAATTGTAAATATCACGATTGTTCAAAATACCACATAAGCTATGAATTTTTATTAACTACATTGTTTTAGAATTGAAATATTTTTGAGCTGTAGTTGTAACGAGTAATTCCAACATTTTCATTTAGTGTGTTTTTGAGAACATCCTTCTATTGCCAAGTGATCGATACTTCTTAAACATTATTATTTATTTCAAAATATTAGTTTAATAGAATAATAAACAAAAAGATGAAGGTTTTAGGTTTGTTATTAACGATCGGAAGTAAAATTCATAATCATAATTCATGGCTATAGAGCCATGTAGGCTACGGTAAACCAGGTGAAGCAACATAAATGGGTCGTGCGACTGCGACCGACAGTGAAGATGGTGCTATCAAGATGTCAAATGTGTCGCGCAAGAGCCGCGACACCCCCGAGACCGGCAACGGGAGACCTGCCGACATGCCGGTTAGCGCACCATCAACGACCGTTTACCCACACGGGTCTCGATTATTTCGGCCCACTCACAGTGACCGTCGGAAGAAGCACACAGAAAAGATATAGATTTGATGACAAATATAGATTTGATGTCGTAAAAACATAGGGGCGAGTTGCAGTTAATGTTTCAAAAGGCCTAGGTAATGTAGAAAATCTACATAACTTGATATCCGCAAAAAAGAAACAAGGAAATACTATTCGTGACCTCTACCCAAACAAAGTTTATCAAATTGTACCAAATTAATTTAAATACAAAATTATTAACATCTTTATCAGATATTAACTATATTAAAGTGAGTTTATTAATATTTTAATACTCGTTTAAACCCCGCGCCCCAATCACGGACTCGAACCCACTTACTGTCAGTTGAGATTTGCGTCACCACCGCTGCCCAGCCACTTGGAAATCTAAATTATTTCAAACACTTATTGTCATGTCATATTTATTTGACATGCTTGAGTGAATGAATAATATGATTTTAAAGATAGGGTTTTTGTGAAAATATTCGCTAGGGTATTAAGCCTTTTGGACAAGTGTTTTTTTTTACTGACGCATCAGTGAGTATCATGGACTCGTCATTTGATAAAATTATGCTTTTGTTACCGTATCACAGAACCCTGCAAAGTTTCACAGCTTATATATTTTGCCAAAAACCAACGAATGAATACGTAAATAAACTCATTTGCAAAAAAACTTTGAGTCTTCGCCTAAAGCGGCCAATGCGGGTTGTGCGTGAGGAATTAGAACTTCCGTTATGTATCGATGTCCAGTCAGTGAGCCGTTTTCAATGAAGACTAACTCTGTACGATCCATTGAATGTATTCCATTAAATTAATAAATTTACAAAATTGTAAAAGTAAAACTACCTATAATTATCAAACAAACCAATAGTAACATTTGAAATGGTTCATTGCTTAGGTGCCCGTTTTTTTTGCAAATGAGTTTATATGTGTTGCTTACGCGAATGTTCAATGTTCAAATTATAGAGTTATTTTAAGTTTTAACATCCCATATTTCGAATACTATAAAGCCAAAATCTGTAAGTCCATTTTATTTCAATAAATATGTAAGCATTACCTATAAGAGCATTAATCTTAAATTGTTCGATATAAACCGTAAACAATTTCTCTCCATAATTGTACCAAATTGGAATCTACCCTCCGAACATAGCGTTAAATCCGCAATTGTAATAAACAGCTCCGAAATAAACCAACACATTAGCGGATAATCAAAAATACTCATTTCAATAATAAATTTCCAATTACCGCCCCGGGAACGACCCCGCGACACACCAGTGTAAAATGAGCTGAGGGTGAACGAACATGATTTTCATAAAGTAAAGGACTTGATTTTGAAATCTGTGTTTAAAATATGTTTAAGTTTTACTGGGAAATTTTAATCAATGTGTTAAATGGTTGAAAATGTTTGTGCGGCCCACAAATATTTCTTCCGGGTCTGGGTGTTTGTGAGACCGAAAAGTCTCTCGTAGTTCCTGATACCCACGACACAAGACTCGATCTTAATTTGGGGTCAGGACTATGTATGTGACTGTTGGGTGTTATTTATTTATTTATTTATATAAGTAAAGATGTCTTTAATGAAAATATTTATTTCGATTTTCTTTAAACTGATTGAAATAATATTCAACTTACAGATTGTTATAGGCTCACGTTTATTACTTAAGTTTAGCTAAATAAATAAACTCTAATTTTAATTGCACCTGCCATTATCGCTTATGTATCCCAAAATTTTATTTAGGAAGGAATACTTACATTTAAAAACAGGTGAATTTAATTGATCATTTATTAGGAAATATTGTCAATTTCATCATCTCCAAATAACAGCCCATGCCAAATTCTCTCCAAGCACATTCCGCTAAGCCCATCATTCGACATTCATCATTACATAAACCTCAAACAGCAAACAACCACAGCTCAACCTATACTGGACTCCGATATAGAATTGAGAGTGAGACAGATATACCTCCCCTCACATGCTAGAATGAGAGGGTAGATACCCGATTACCGTTTTAGCGGATTACCGTGACGTCTGTCGCGAACATTAATGATTTGACGTCGGTTTGATTCCCGTAATGGCGTCTTGAGATGACAGATGTCGTGCTCGGAACGCCTCTAGTGACAGGCATTGAGAAATAAATAGAAATGGCGCTTGGTGTCTTTTATTTGGCGTGATTAGGATTTGTGTTTTATAAGTGTGGAATATTGATAGTAGCGAACATCGTGTTATTTCCAATAATTTTTGCTGTTAAATGTTACTTTCTCATGTTATAAAACTATTTTTTTTAAACTGTTTCTGTTGTGCCTGATGTATTAAGAAATCCACGCAGTCACATAATTTATGGTTATATCAGAAGTCGTTAATTTAAATTATGCTTGTTGTAGTATTATTATTCATGCCAATTTTCTTTACGTGAATTTCTTTAAAGGTGATTTAGGCCCAACGTTTCAAATGTTAACTGACTTTTTATCATAAAAAAATGCTCGAAAATACTCGAATTAGTGATTAATAACGTACCGAAAATATCACTCGGAAATAAGGTATGTTTCTTACTTAACCTATGTACATTACTACTCGACACTGACGTTTCTTACGAATAAGGCGGTAACTTACGTTATTTTTTCTGTTTCATCTCTTCAAGTTTAAAATGAGTTCTAGACTTGAATCCACAAACAAATCATAACGCAATTTTCTGCCACACACTTAAAAAAAGTTAAGTAATTGAGTGTATAATCACTCCGCCTCACACCTAAAAATACCTAAGTTAAGTTATTGAGTGTACTTGTATAATCACTAATAATTAACAAAAGAGGCTGCGTCAGATCCGATGAGATCTGCTGACGATAGCGCGCTCCCTCAATGAGATAACGCACACACTGTGGACCAGTTACAAAGATTCGAGAGATATTAAAGTTTGATTGAAGTTTATAAATTCAATCCTTGAATTGGCAAGGTAATTACGGGAGTATTTTGCCCTTTTACTAGACATTAACTAACGCTACATGCACAGAATGATCTTGTGAACTTTCCGAGAGATTTTTAACAATACTTTAAACTCCAAATTTTTAACAATACTTTGATCTCCGAAACTCTGAAAATATGTTAATAAAATTAAAATTCGGAGCCTTGGGAATCTATGGCGCACTTGGCTGGACTCCGATTGTGAAAAGAGAGGGTACGAGTTTGATCCCCGCGCTGAAACAAATGTTTTTGTGGCCCACAATATGTCGGTTCGGTCTTTTGCGAGACCGATAAGTATCGCGTAGTTTCTAACAAACTATCACAAGACTTTTATCATAATATAGGTTCAGGAATATGTTGCATCTAGTGTTGCCAGGTTTATTGTTTGAATATTCGGGACAAGAGATTAAAATAAGCAGGATTTTGAGTTCCTTGGCGGGACGCCTATTTTAAAATAATATTTTTGATATTATTTTTGAAATCAGTCTTTGGTCAACAAGTTTAGAAGCGAATTAGATACTATGTAGGTAAATATTTGTAGGAAATCGCGAAACACAGTGATAAAAATGTGTAATATTTATGGCTTTTATTCGTACTCTAGAGGGGTGGTCAAAAAGCGGGACATTTGGTGTCCCGCTGAAGGTTCAATCGGGACGCGTCACCGAACCCCTGAAAAGCGGGACACCTGTCAACACTAGTTGCATCTGACTACTGGGTGCATTTCTACGCAATGGATTTTTTTAATGTTCAAGACACTTGAGATAACATAATACTTACCTAAGACTTTATGAATTTTTCACCTTTGAAATCGTTATTAAAAATGCTTCCTAAGTAAAAGAGTGTAGATATTAATCACTTAATAAGGATGAGCGGCGTGGAGATGATGAGATCTGCTGATGATAGCGCTCAGCGAGATAAACCTCTGTATGAACTAGTTACATTGAGGGCTGATTGAAGTATACAAATTAAATCCTTCATCTTGCAAGGTATTCACAAGCATTCCGCTTTTATAAATGGTACAGTTGGTCGTATACCGTCGTATGGTTTTAACCTTCGATCTAAATTACAGATTAGTAATACCTGGCGGATGAAACTGCTTACTAGCTAATAATAAATACACCCAACAGTCACACACATAGTCCTGACCCCACACTAAGATCGGGTCTGGTGTCGTGGGTATCAGGAACTACGAGAGAATTTTGCGGTCTCACAAATACCCAGACCCAGAAGAAATATTTGTGGGCCGCACAAACATTTCTCTCGGTGCGGGGATCGAACCCGTGGTCTCTCTTTTTACCGGTAGCGTTTAACCGACTGCTCTACGGCGGCTGTCACTATGACTGTATGACTATGTCACTATCTGGAGCTATGATGAAATAAGACATAGATATGTTCCGTAATGCCCGTGCTTAAAACGAACGGATTATAAAATCAGAATGACAATTAATATCTGAAACCTTGTAAGTGCTTGGTGGTCTGTTGGTAACAACACGATGCAGTGTATATGCACTGTTGAGTTTCGGATTGAAGGACATTGTAACCATCGCAGGACGGCAAGCGCAGTGTAATGTCATGCATTGCTTTGTAATTCAAGGTGCTGTTTGGTTTTGCTACTGTTCGCGAGCGGTGTTATCGCTTACCACCAGGCAACCGGCATTCTCGACTTCCAATTCATTGCAATAAAATAGAAACAAATTGGAGCACAACACGAATAATAAAAAATATTTAAGACAATGTAGTATTTTTTTTGTCAGGTAACGTTCTTCGATCTGCTTTACTTTATTATTTGAATTCTGAATCCCTAACTCCAAAGCCGTTAGCCCTCAGATCTCCTATAATCTACCCAATCAAAGTGTATTACTTAACATAAAGAGGTGCGGGGTGGAAAGGCTGAGCCAGATCCGATGAGATCTGCCGCGACGATAGCACGCGCTACCTCCACCAGATAACTACCCTTGTAGTGCCATCAGCCAGCTTACATTATCACGTGATCACTAAGGGCTGATTGATAAGTACTATTACGTTATTGGCCATGTAATCTCTTAATTTTACTTTGCAACTGATATTTCCGCTGACGTGTTAAGTGTTTTGAACAAAAATGATCAATTTAAATGGTTGTATTAATATGTTACAACATTATTAAAATAAATCGCAGTAATTATATCGTATTACACGAAAATGTATGATGTGGTACATAGATTAATGTTAAAAGAATGAAGAAACAGATAAAAAGTGCGTTAGAATTGTCAAACGATTAGCCTTTTTATGAATATTTAAAGTATAAAACCAACATCTATAAATATTTACAGATTTTAATAAAATCTAATAACATACATATGACTCATGGAAAAAAGTCATATCCAAGTAAAAACATTTCTCCGACTCATATTGCGGCGATAAACAAATTACATTATTTTTATCAAAATTCTGCAAAATACAAATAACCGTTTCTCAACAACGGTCTGCTCTCGAGACCGTTGGCATAAACAAAACAACTGCACGTTTTGTGCCGAACAATATGCCTCGCACATTGTTCGAACCTGCGCCCTCGCCACTCTGTACCACAACATTTATTAAGATCCGCCACCTGGCGCACTTCCTATATTATGGTGACTTTTTACTGGTTAAATTAAGATTTATTGTAAAGTAAATTATCAGATTTAGACCCCGTTGCAATATCAACACCATGTATTACTGATGCTAGATTTTTCACCACTGTTTCCCGCCTATTAGTTGTAGCGTGATGAAATATAGCCTATAAAAGTGCGTGGTGGCCTGTTGGTAAACGGACTAGACGCGACTGCCAACATGTTCACGGTGATCGTAGGTTCGAGTCCCAGGGCACACCTCTGACTTTTCGGAGTCATGTGTGTATTGATAGTCAATCACCACGCACTAAAACGGTGAAGGAAAACATCGCGAGGAAACCTACATACCATAGCGATTTATAAAAAAATCTATGGTATGTAAGTCCGCCAACCCGCACTAGGCCAGCGTGGTGGACTATATGGCCTAACCACTCTCAATCTTACTGTCGATTGTAGAGGAGGCCCGTGCCCTGCAGTGGGACGTATATGGGCTGATACAGAATGTAGTCTAGAGCATTCCTAAATAAATAAGCTATCCAAAACAAAAAGAATTTCCAAATTAGAATCAGTAGTTCCTGAGATAGCGGTAACAAACAAACAAACAAAATTTTCAGCTTTATACTCGTATAAATTAAGATTTTTAGATGGCTTATACCTACATACATGGGATTGACGTTATAGAAGATAAAGTTATGAACAAAGTTTATGCACCTTGGGTGCTCCCTCAATCGACGGCGCCCTTAGCGCAGTTGGTTATGCGTCGGCTATGAAACAAGAGGTCGCGAGTTCGATGCCCGCACCGAGGCAAATGTTTGTGCGACAATATTTGATTCGGTCTTGATGCTCATGATAGGAATGGCATATATTTTTTTTTTATACTGGCCTGGCATGGTGGCGGCATTGCACCTGATGGAAAGTGCCAATGCCGCCCAGGCAGAGTATCCATTGGCATCCCATGCCAATGGAAACAATTATGCCGGCCTGCTAAGGTGCCTCTTCACACCGCGGCGGAAGGACCCAGGATTGTAGGAAGGAGGGAACACGTGTGCCGGCAAACAATTCCACAGCCTGACGGTGCGGCACAAAAACGAATTTGAGAACCGTTTGGTTCGCGCCGGGATGGTGTGGACCGTCAAGCTATGGCTTCGCAAGCCAGCACGCGTGGTTCTGGTTAGGAATGGAGAGGAGGGGAGCAAGTTGAACAATTCTTCAGAGCACTCACCGTGATACAGGCGGTAGAACACGCTTAGAGAGGCGACATCTCTCCGGAGTTGTAGCGACTCCAAGTTGCTCGTAACGTCTGCATCATTCACAATGCGGATGGCCCGCCGCTGCAATCCATCCAAGGCATCGAGCAGGTACTGGGCGGATCCATCCCAGAGGTGCGAGCAGTACTCCATACCCGGCCGGACCTGCGCTTTATATAAGCGACAAAGCTGACCGGGCGTGAAAAACCGATGCACCCTGTTCAGGACTCCAACCCTGCGTGATGTGGCAGATATTACGCCCTCGATGTGATTCCTTGGATTGAGATCACAGCGGATATCCACACCGAGGATACTCAGGTCTCCGCACTGAGAGGGGAGTACCCTGAAGAATGGGGAGGGGAGAGAACGGGGATTTTTTGCACGTGAACGCACACACCTGGGTTTTCCTGGCATTGAACTCGACCATGTTCCTGGAACCCCATGTAGAAATGAGATCCAAGGTCCGGTTGAGCTCAATGACAAGATCTTCGCGTCCCTTCACAGTTTCGACACGGCAACCTGGAGGCCCGCAGTGGTATCGCCCATGAACCGTGCTGTCATCTGCATAGCAATGAATGTTGCCAAGCGACAACATGTCATTGATATGCAGAATAAACAAGGTGGGCGACAGCACCGAGCCCTGAGGAACTCCGGCATTTACCGACATGAGCGCCGAAGCGTGTCCGTCAACGACTACACGTATTCTACGCCCATGCAGAATGCCGGGTAGACCGTATGCCGGAAGCTTGGACAGGAGACCACGGTGCCAGACCCTATCAAACGCCTTGGCAATATCGAGGCTCACAGCAAGAGCCTCGCCACGCCGGTCAATCGCCTCACCCCAGCGATGCAGGACAAACGCTAGAAGATCACCCGTCGATCGATTATGACGGAAACCGTATTGCCGGTCACTGATCAACGAGTGATCCTCCAGGTAGCGGATCAATTGAGCGTTTATGAACCGCTCCATGACCTTACACATCACTGAGGTGATAGCGATAGGGCGGTAATTGGTAGGGTCCGACCGATCACCCTTTTTGGGATCGGTTGCACATTGGCCTCCCTCCAAGATTCCGGCACAACACCTGTGCGGTAGGACGCTCGGTAGAGGCGAGTCAGTGCTGGAGACAACTCGGCTGCACAAGCCCTCAAAACCACCGCTGGTATCCCATCCGGACCACTGGCTTTCCGCACATCGAGAGACCGTAACTCACGCCGCACATCACACTGCCTGATGCGAATATCTGCCATTGAGAAACCGCAATCAGGCAGCGTAGGCAGCGACTGGGAACCACGGTCTTCGAGGCGGGAATTAGCCGCAAAGAGATTTGCCAGCAAGGTAGCCTTCTCTTGCGGCTTGTGGGCCAGCGACCCTTCTGGGTACCTCAGCGGCGGCAACGCTGGACGGCAGAAGTTAGATTGAACGGCCCTGGCCAACCTCCAATAAGCACGACTGCTAGTTGGGTGATCGGCCAACGCACGCCCAATCCTGCTAACGCGCTGGGCATCCGCCCTAACGTAGGCCTTCTTGCAGGCCTTGGAGGCACGGTTGTAGGCTTCTTTGAGGGAACTGATATTCGGATCCTTCATGGCGCGACCCCTGATTCAAGCGCGATACGCCGCCTGTTTGTCACCGACAGCATCGGCGCATGCACGATTGAACCAGGAGCGTCCACGGCCCTTACTGGCGATCTCAGAGGAAGGAATGTAATATTCCATTCCAAGTCTGATCTCGTCAGCAATAGCGTTGGCACTCGCTGAGGGATCTTTACCCTCAAAGCAGCGCTGCCTCCAAGAGATGGATGCGAAATATTCCCGCATACCATCCCAATCTGCCGACGAGTAATGCCAGACCCTTCGCCTCACCTGCACGGGACGTGGAGGTGATGCGATCGGTAGTGACGACCCAACCAGGCAGTGATCAGAAGTGCCCAGAGGCGCACTAACGGTCACACGATACCCGGCTGGGTGACTCGCCAGCAGAAGGTCCAGCAGAGAAGGCGCATGACTCGCCACATCCGGGATCCTGGTGGGCTGATTCACCAGTTGTGTCAAGTCATGAGTCAGAGCAAATGCATGGGCAGCTCTGCCAGCATGATCAGTCTTGGAGGAGCCCAGCCACAGTTCGTGATGAGTATTGAAATCCCCCAAGACCACCATTTCGGCCGACGGGAACTGCACCTGTGCGTCATCAGCCGCCTGGCTAAGATACCTGAACAGCCGAGTCGTCTCATCGTCCCCGTTGTGAGACCTGTAAAGGCACACGTAGATGCGGCTCAAGGAACCTAGATCCACGTGCACCCACAGAGCGGAGAAGGAGGGGTCCTCCATGCAGTGCAAACGGCGACAGCAGATGTCCGACCGAACATACAAGCATACCCCGGCTTTAGGCTTGAAGTTTACTTCAAGCGAATAACCGGGATACAACAGGTAAGAATTATCGGTCGGACAACGAATCTGCGTCTCCGTTAGTAAGAGCAAAGCAGGCCGGGCCGTCTCGAGATGGTGGTGGACGGCATTGAGGTTCATATGGAGTCCACGGATGTTAGTGAACTCCATAGTGAATGCGGTGGTGGGGTTAAGCACCGCTGAAGGACCAGCTCTGTTTGGTTGCACTGTCATGGTAGATTAAGGATGGGATTGGTGAAGAGGCAACGAGGAGCTTAAGTTCGGGCACTAAGAAGGCCGAATGGGCACCGGCACGAAAGGGTCGGCAGGAAGCGAATTGATCCGCCGGACGGAAGGGCCCCCGTACCCTCCCGGGATGGGCCGCCGGGACCCCACTTTCGGTCACCAACCGGCACGACGGACCCACCCAAGATTATGCGCGCGGCATGGTGAGGCAGCCTCTCGAGGTGGTTAGCCCCGATTGGGCCCCTGTACTATACCGCGGGCGGCCAGCGGACAACCGTTTCTACGGGTCTTCCTGGCCGGCGGATCAACTTTCCTCCCTTCGACAGAGGACCGAAAATACCCACACGGTACAACCTCATGCCCGGACTCAAGACCCTCGAAAAAACCGGAAAACCACTGGCTGATCCCGGAACGCGATCCCCTTACGGAAATCACTATGGCGGTCTTTACGCCTCGTGGACGGTGGTAGCTACCCGGGCGGACACATAAGTCCTACCACCACTGTCACTCATTTGGCACTACCCAGGGGTCACGTGTAGGGAATCTAGAGTCAAAGCCTACGGACGCTAGTGACGTTAACCCCCATTATTGATAATGTCTAAAACAACATTGCCCAATGTCGAGGTTGGATGACTATATACCTACGAGGGCTTTAGTGGGTTTCAGGTGGGCTTGAGAAGGTTTAAGGCTCGGGGAAGAAAAAAGCCCGTAAAATTCTTCGTAGTAAGAAATAATTTGATTTTCAAACTTAAAATACACTACTATTTTGTAGGTTTAATGAAATTATTCTAAAAGAAGTCATACGGTTAAACTCTATTCAATCGTAAATCTGTTTTTAATTGTTCCAAAATATTTGAAAGTACATAGTTAAATACTTTTAATATAAACAAATGTTATTTTATAAATGTTAGTACCCTGAATACTACAGCTTACTAAATAAAGAATTAAAATATTGCACACATTCAACAAATACTTGGCCCAAACAATCACATTATTGACTTATAACAACCCTTGAAGAGGTCCAAACATCCACATCAACCCTAAAACGTACAAACACAATCGCATTTAATGTGGAACGACAAAGAGCGCGCGAAACAATAGCCGGGGCCTAAAAGACCCCGGTTCCAATTAGTGCGAGCGGGTTGCATTGGCGGGCACACGAGCATATTTCGCGGGTTAACCGTGCCCGCGGCGGCATTGTGCGCGCGTTAATTGCCGCGATGCGTACAAATAATGTTAACCCTCCCGCGCTTGCCACTGAGACAAACGGCGCGGTACTTTAGACCCTTGACAGTTACAAGTGCCATGCTTATTTGTATATTTGATTGGAAAAACTAAGTGATATGCTGGTTGTGACAGGCATTCGTAAGATATTTTGTGTATAATGATTGCGAATTATAATCCTATTTGGGTTCGAGAATGACAACGTGTCATGCTTATTTCGGGCTGTTTTATTTTTTTTGGTGAATAATAACCACAATATCACTACTCAGTACTCATGCATAATCCTGACACTATATCAAAATGTACATCTCGTGTGTTTTATATCTGATCTTATCGTACACTTGTTTGAGATCATTTATAATCCTTCGCCGGCCTGATACCAATCCCACAGGGTCTTTTGTGGTTAGTAGATTACAAACTTATATAAATACCCATGCATAACTGTTCATCAGAAGAACTCTTAGGTACGTTTGTTTCTTCACGATACTTTCCTTGAAAGTTTAAGTAAGCGATAATTAATATTTATTAACATTTGTAATTAAATCTTTTTATTTCTTTCAAATAAAAAATTCACACGAATCTTCATGAAGTTTTGTAGGTCCCTTGCTTTGAAACAGACACTTCCGACTTGTAAGTCCATAACTGAACTATCGTAACAGAATGGAGAACAAAACAATGTATCTATCAGTTACTAAGATCTAACATTACATAAACGTGAAAAAAAAACTATTTTTATTTATTTATTTATACAACATGTAACAGATTTAAATGTAAAAGCGGAAAGTAGTACGTTCAGAATCAGCTACTGAACCGATATCAACATTTTTTTTGGTAGGTATTTTTTTTCAAAATAATTAGTTAAGACCAAGTAAATTACAGACACTCCTTCGTTTAGTACTCCGAACAAACGAAATTGAAACGTAACTCCAGCACATAAGATCATTTTTAAATGAATCACTAAACGAATACTCTAATAAACTAAATAATGAACAAAAATGAACTTTATTTCGATAGTCATAAAGTTTATTTAAGCAATCTATCATTAATCAAACGCACACAACGATAGGCCTGAATAAACGTAATAAGCTACCAAAATAAATAACTATCATATTCTCTTTTCCGCACATTTAACTACAACTAGATAGAGCAGGATGCAGCTATTGTTTAATGCAATTTGATCCATCCGACAAACGATGGCGCGCGCGGCGGTATAGGGATGCGCCGCGAAAAAAATTACTCCCGGTATTTGCAAGACCGGGCGATCCAAATTCCAAATCCCGCGCAATACATGCACTTAAATGAAACAAATTAAATTTTAACAAAATCAATATGAAAAGAAACAACAAATAGGTATTTCTATGAAACATAATTTCGGGGAACGTTAAAATGGTGATTAAATTCGGTTTGTAATTTTGCTACAATGTATGCGGAATCCCGGTGTGTCGGATATCCTGTTATTGCAATCCCTAAATGGGCACCGAATATGTGAAAAAAATCTAGTAGTGCACCGCAGTTATCTGTGTCTACTTGTGTTTAAGTGTTAAGTAGATATGTATTTCGATAACTTTCGCGCGCGATGTCTTTTCGGTATTCGAATATTCAAATACACTGAAATGGTGAGAACTTTGGCACTGTGTGGTGATAATGTATCATTGGCATGTCTGACGGTATCTCGATGCTGAGTTCGGAGAGCGCTGGATAGGTCGCGGCGAACCTGTGCAATGGCCTCCTAGGTCACCTGACTTGACTTGACGCCTCTTGACTTTTTTTGTGGGGACGTAATAAATCTCTGGTATCCTTCAGTGAAAGTACTAATGTGGAGGATCCAGGATGAGGAGGATAATGTGGAGCAAATTCCTAAAAGTGAAGAGTGACACTGAAGTTTTACATAAATTACGTGAACAATTACGCAAATGTGCATCAAAGTGTATCAAGGTGGTGGACATGTCGAACATATTTTAAAAAGAAATCGCCTCATGAGTGCCATGTAACACGTAAGTTAATTTTGTTGTATTTTTTGTGTTGTGATTCCCAATCTAGTATTCGTTGTTAGATATTGCGTTATATTATTATCTTATTCAATAATAATGCAAAATAAATGATGCCCGTATCCTGCCCGCCTGTAGGAACTAAGTTTAGCGGAAGTGAAATTAATAATATTTTATAGCCGATTCATGCAAAATATTGTCTTATGTTGGGTTCGTACGCATTATATCTAGTAAGTAAAATATTTAGATTTTATAGTTAAAACACAAATGTTATGCTTACAGATTAAATAAATAATAATTTGTTTACCAAACCACCCAGTAATCAGTTACGTACGTAATTTGTATTTCGTTTATTGTCAGCTGTTTCTGCCGGCGCGGCGCAGCGGTCGGCGACCGGCGTTAGGTACTCGTGTGAATGTGTCTTGTGTACATGTGTGCGTGTCCGGCGAGCGTGTGTAGTAGTACACTCTTATTTGTAACTCGTAAGGTGACCATGTTAAGTGCCTACATTTGGTATAACTAATTTCATAAATAAAAGATTTTGTAATTATGATAGTACGATTTCAAAGCATAAACTATGATTGCAATAATATTTTAAAGTTGGGGTGTCTGAGGTTGTGAATTAATCCTGTTACACGTTGTATAAGACATAAAACAGAATACAATCAGACACAAATACAAGCATTTTATCATAATTGTTAATAACTAGATTGCATTCCCAAGCTTATGTCCTAATCTAATAATTATAACTTATGCTTAAATAGTAATAATAATATAAGCAATCATTTTCAAAATCACTAATAGAGATGTACAATCTGAAGCGCGCACCACTTACGTCGGAACAATTTACGCGCTTTCCGCCCTGTCCATATATTTTTGTAAATGCGTGATACATATTAAACATGTGAAGTACATTCCTCATCTCTCTAAAATCAAACATTAATGACTGCGAATCACACTCGGACAAATCCAGGTCGAACAAGGAATATTCAGCGCCACAATCATTGCTAACAAGATGTCACTATCAAAGCTCTGCTCCGCAACTCTTTGGTTGCGGACGCGACGCTTTGAGCGCAAACGATACCGAAGCACAAGTACCGCACTTGCCACCAATCTCAAAAGGGTAGACGTCAAACGCACCGTACCTACGCCGTGTAGGGATAACGGTAGGACATGTTGCGAATATCAAGCGGGATTATGAATTAGATGATTATGATGGAAATATTAGAATATATGATGTTTCCTTCAATTATTATTTATGAAAACTTGAGCCTATCGTTTAAGCGCATTGCATCTATCTGAGGACTGAGACAAAAATGTGTACTTATAAATGGAGGTACAGGTAACGTAACTTTTCGTATAGTATTTTGAAGTTTAACTTGTCTAAATTGGAAAGTATCAAATCTAATATTAACTGAATCTGTACCTAAGCACATTATCCAACTTTTGGGGCTACCACAATCACAACTTAAATTATGTAAAATTTATATATTTTTGTAATTAAAAATACCCATTGAATATTGACTCTATTAATCACCGTATATCTGTATCAGCCCATATACGTCCCACTGCAGGGCACGGGCCTACTCTACAATCGAGAATACGATTGAGAGTGGTTAGGCCATATAGTTCACCTCGCTGGCCTAGTGCGGGTTGGCGGACTTACATACTTATTAATAAAATAAATAAATAAATACCATAGATTTTTTTATAAATCGCTATGGTATGCAGGTTTCCTCGCGATGTTTTCCTTCACCGTTTTAGTGCGTGGTGATTGACTATCAATAAACACATGACTCCGAAAAGTCAGAGGTGTGCCCCTGGGATTCGAACCCGCGACCACCGTGAACATGTTGGCAGTCGCGTCCAGTCCGTTTACCAACAGGCCACCACGCACTTCTAATCACCGTATTTACGTTAATTAAAAGCTCACTTCCTTGATTACAGAACCACAATAACACCAACATGTAGTACCGCGTCTTCAATACCCGACGCGCTCACGAGAAGCTTTCCAATTTACTTAAAACAAGCACAATGCGTCGCGGCCGCGAACGTGCTGCGTTGTTGCCTGTCGCCTGTCGCCTATCCCCTGTAGCCTGTCCCCCTGTCGCCTGTCGAGCCCCGCCCACCGACACAATGACAGCACTTGCCATCTTCTCATCTATTGAGACGAAGCAATCGCTGGATGTAGGTTTTTGTTGTGGTTTAATTGTCTGTTTGAACACAATACGGTATCGGTGCTTTCTTTCACTTATTTTATGTGCAAATGTAGGGTTTGGTGATATGTATTGCCGTGCACTTATAAATATTACGGAGATAAATAAACTCAAAGTGAGTGATGGTGCAAATAATTTGATGTTGGCACAAAACGTGTTGCGACAAACGCTTAGAGTAATTTATTCGGTCGGTTGGCAGTACTAAGATCTTGCGAGCCTATGGTATTCCCGGCTATATACTGTAGTAAGTTGCTCTTAACAGTGCACGGCCCACTTAGCCAGTACATTTAATCGGGATTAACGTAGTTAAGCGCAAGTTATATTTAAGTTGGGTTCCAGTATTTGAGCGATAGAAACGGATTTTAACGGTTCTAGACTTATTGTAACTTTAAAAAAGTCTCCGCCAAACTTTGTGACGCAATGTCTGCCGCAGAACCGTCGCGTCGGTTGCCTAAAGTTATTACATAAGTCAACATGATATAAAATGGCCTTATATATTAATAAGGTTAGTTGAGATTTATTCTGTATATTACAAAATTATCTGGCGACGGAGTTTTCTAGCAACTAGAGTAAACATTATGGACTTTACGGAGACTAAAATATTTTTAACGGACCTGAACACAACTGTTTCCCCAAACAAATATTACTAAAGCCTCGAAACTTAACGAAATCTTTCTTTACAGATACAAAAACGCCAGAATGCAGCCCTTCCAGTCGACGACGCGACCCGAGGGTCCCCGGGAGTCATCTCCGGAGCGCGCCAAGTCACCCGACACTCCCACCGCGCCCGTCCTCAACTTCTCCATCGCCAAGCTCATGGAGCCTGACAGGAAGAAGTCCGTCTCCCCTGAATTACCACCTCCTCCAGGCTTCCTATCCTACGGAGCTCAACTACTAGACTCCGCCTTCAAGCAATATATACCAGCTACACGAAGACAGCTGGTCTCCCACTATCCCCTACTCTATTACGGTCCAGATTTAGTATCATTGACTTACGCCCATCAGTTACACCTTCCCCGGCCCCCACCAGCGCCATCTCCAGTCCAAAGACAACCTAGTCCTCGACCACCAGCAGCAGAACACGCAGTCTCATCCACCACCGGCCCCACACCTTCTCCAGCCAAGAATAAGAGCTTCGCGTGTGGCGATTGTGGTAAAGTCTTCAACGCGCACTACAATCTAACCAGACACATGCCAGTTCATACTGGAGCCAGGCCATTCGTTTGCAAGATCTGCGGGAAGGGGTTCCGTCAAGCCTCAACGTTGTGCAGGCATAAGATCATACACACATCTGAAAAACCCCACAAATGCCTGACTTGCGGGAAGGCTTTCAACCGGTCTTCTACCCTCAACACTCATGCCAGGATTCACGCTGGCTACAAACCCTTCGTCTGCGAGTTTTGCGGGAAAGGCTTCCACCAAAAAGGGAACTACAAGAACCATCGACTGACCCACAGCGGGGAGAAGGCTTACAAATGCAACATTTGCAACAAAGCCTTCCACCAGATCTACAATCTGACGTTCCACATGCACACGCACAACGAGAGGAAGCCGTTTACGTGCAGTATCTGCGCTAAAGGGTTCTGCAGGAACTTCGACTTGAAGAAGCATACCAGGAAATTGCACATGGGAGGGTCTAACAACGGAGACTCCTCATTAGATACCCAGGACGAGTCAACTCAAGAGGCATCGACTAGTCCGGGTGAGGACGCTAGCAGGGCTGCCTTCAGACCATTCCTGGGGGCGACGTACCCTCGGATCCTGGACCCTGCGCGGATGACGGCTCCTAATACGTTCTTCTCGAAGTTATTGTGACCTTCAGCCAGCGCATTCGGCAACTACGACGAGAGTAACGGGTGAATTGACGCCGGATTTGAAGTAGTGTTGAGAGTTATATATTGATTTAGGATGATCTCGTGGAAGCTGCAACGGTCGTTTGGAAACTTTGAATTTTTAAGGAATTGATACTTTATGGAAACAGTTAGGTGGCATATTAAATATTACCATTTAATTAATAGAATTCCTTAACGAACCTGCATTTCATTACGAGAATCTAAAAGACGTAAATCATGTTCAATTTCCATCAAATTAGATTTTTTCCTGTAAAATAGGTATATACCTATTTTACAGGAATATACCTATTTTACAGGAAAAAATATAATATATATATATAATATATATTTTATTTTAATATACCTAACACAGTATTCTAGGGTTCTGCTTTAATATTATCATTAAGAATTTATTTATCTTCATTTGAATCGGTGTCCGTTGCAGCTTAAATCGCGGAATCAAGTTCTAAACTAGAAATATTTGTAAGATCTCTTATTACAGCCGTAGCGAATTTATCTGCTTCTTGTGTTCTCACGAAACATTAAGCAAAGAAGTTATATTATGTGAATATTACTTGTAAATATTACCCTTCTAGATTTTAAAAGACATTTTAATTAAAATTGTAAATAAAATAAATGAAATCTACCGTTTGAACAAAATTCGGAATTGTTAAAGAAATTGTACCTAAATGAGATTATCATAAACCTGTTATTGTTGTAAAAATGCTTTCTTCTATCAACTTAATTATAGTAGTTTTAATTTTGTAAATATTAACAAAGGCCCAGATGTTTCGCGATCTACTTAAAACTTTTATGTACATGCGCCCTTATTCATAGCATAGTTTATAAATCAATGTTACTTATCAATTGTTTTGTCCGAGCCGAATTATTTAAGAATTCAGTTTGAGCGAAGAACACAACTTTCGATACTTAAATTAGTTTTATAAAGAGATTTTGAATAAAGCTGGTATAGTCTAGCGGATTGAACAGAAGGACTTAATGATCTCTTTCATAGACATTTTAAATCCTATTTTAGATATCTAATATAAATCTTTTTTTTCTTTGGTCAAGCTGTATCATACTTGGTACACTATTGACTGCCCTCTCTTTTTTTCCATCTCTTATTGTCCATCCCAAGGAAGTCGGTAAGAGATTGCCTCGAGCGATACGACCGCCTTTTGTATTAAGTTTACTTAGTGTACAATAAAGGATAAAAACAAATAATATTTAGTCTTTAATAATACTGAATTTCAAAATCATTTTAAGAAAAAAGTATTCGGTAACAAAAATAGGTTTAAAACTTGTCTATGAATAACGTCGTATGGATTTCTAGTATTATTTTGTCGCGTATGGTTAGTCAAATATGTAAGGTTTCACTTGGCTTCTGCAATATATTGTTAAGCTGTAATTGTACATTCCATCATTGTATTGTATAGTTAGAGTAACGGGCAATGCGGCCGGGACAGTATGGCAAGGAATTTAATTATTACCAAAGGATAGTCATACTTATCTTGTTTAAATACGACTTGACAGCCTCAGACGCCGGTTGTGAAATGTGAGGCCGCGGGTTCCATCCCCGCATTAAGATAAATAATTGTATGTTGTTTCGTGTCTGGGCGTTTGTAAGACTGCAAAGTCTCTTGTAGTTGCTGATACCCACGACACAAGAATCGATCTAGTGTGGGGTCCGGACTATTTATGTGACTGTCGGGTGAATTTATATTTATTAATACCTTTATATTTGGTAAAAAATGTAATCCTTTACAATACCGTCCCGGTTTGCGCTGGCTTTAAGAGATTATTGAGTGTAAATCGTGATATAAATATTATAATGAACTGTGCGTGAGTCTTTTATTTCTAAACGATTTCATAAAAATAGCCTATCTGTTTCTTAAAAGTACCTACTTGATTTATTATGGCAAGCTTCAGCATATCAATGTAGATAATAGCTTCGAATGGGCTAAATGTGTTAGCAAAATGTTAACTTCATAAAAAAAAAGATACAGTTAATTGAAACTGAATGAGCGAGATAAAATAATCTACTGGCGACTAAAATATGGACAGACAGAGAAAAAGAAAAAATCCTAAAAAGAACACAAACATTATTTTACAATATAGCTCTCCTGCAAAAAGTCTCAAAAAATCATTCAAACAATACATTAAGAGCTTAATTTTCATTATTTGGAATAGAATAATTTTGCCGGCGCGGCAGTGTGCAGCCGGTAGTGGTACTTTCACCCAGCGACGCCCGCAGAGCATTGTGTGAACAGTCAACGCCAAATTACAACCTTGACCCGCCCTTACATTGCAGGGGTACGCAACATTTTGTGGAGAAATCCTAAACCGTTATTAGGAAAGTATTAGTTACACGGGACTATTGGGGAATGCTATAAAAATAGTTTTAAGTAAGAGTTGTACCTATAATTGGCGTTGAAAATTAATATAGAAATCTTACCAATGGTAAAAAATATACACGTGGTGAATTTAAATTCTTGTTCTTATTTTAATTGCAGTTAATCGCAAGACGGGCATACTATTTCCTGATGGTAAACGATACGACAGCTCATTGACAGCAAAACCTAAAAACACCAGGAATTACAAATCAATGCTTGACATTCTACTGTTCTCTCCATCCTGAGACATAATATATTAGGTCTCAATATATCCAGTAGAGACTTTGTCTGCAATGTCCTTTAAATCGGAACGCAACAATGCATTTACACTACTGTTTGGTGGCAAATAACTTGTAAGCAAAACTCTAGTAAAATGAAATTATTGAAATTGAAGAAAAACCTTAAGAACTCTGAACTGTAAATTCGTGCTAGGTTTAAAAAAATGTTTTTTTAGAACTAACCAAATGGCTACAGCACTACAACAGAGTACAAATATCTAATGGCAATTGTATAGGTCTTAAAAACCATCAATTTATCCAATATCTTACAGTTAACGGGCATCTTGGTGACGCAATTTATTGAAATGGCAAGTAGAAGACGACTATTTTAATAGACAAACATCAGATTAAGTATTAACTACCGAAAAGTTAAGACTTTTTACATTACCGTCACAGAATGATAAAAAATTTCAACCACATGCGTAATTTTCTGGCAAAATCTATGCAGTTTAATTGTTTTTAATGTTGATAGATTGAAATTATTACCTTCTCCTTTGAACTGTACTGTATTAGCCCATATACAACCCACTGCAAGTCACGAGCAATTTACATAACTTAGAAATTCTTACAAATCGCTATGGTATGCAGGTTTCCTCACGATGTTTTCCTTCGTTGTTATAGTGCGTGGTGATTATTAATCAATACACATGACATCATAATCACACGAGTCCGAAAAGTCAGAGGTGTGCCCTGAGATTTGAACCCGTGACCACCAAATATTGGCAGCCGCGTCTCCTTTGCCTTCAATTTATTATTACTGCACTCGATTTTCATCACAATAAAAGGCACACAAAATGTTGACGACCACTTCAACCTAGCAATCACAAAGTCAACGCATGTAATCCGACCTCGCGCGTAATTACGCATTATGTTCGCTAAATAATAGTTTGGTATAAAATAATATCGCACTGCGCTTTTGTGCGCATTGTGCGACACTTCCGTCGCGCGGCGGCTGCGATGCAACGGTCGCGCGACCACGGCACTAATCACGCGACTATCGACGCTTAAACAAATCGTGTTGCATTATTTTTGAAATTAACTGTAAAAAAATAATGCAGGCGAGTATTTGATTGTTTGACAGCCTTCGTGGAGTGGTTAGACGGCTGTGAAACGAGGACGTGGGTTCGATTACCGCACCAAGAGATATGTGAACGAGTAAGATAAAAAAGAAACTTTTTTTGCCCCTATCCTTAAAAAGACGGATATCTAATCAGATAACAAAAAAAAACATGAAAAGATGTTATTATATCACAATTCACTAGAACTATGCCCGCCTGAGGTATTCGGACATTTGCAGGATAAACCCGGAACGCTATAGACTTACTTATATAGGTAGATATGAAATATATGATAGAGTATTAGATAATATTCATATTAAGTATAATAGCACGACTAAATAGCTTTAATACACATGTTGAAATGCAAAGTTCTGCCAATGGAATAAGCTATAAAATCATCCGTTACTTCTAGCCTCAAGTCTGGTCAAAATCTTGACTCTACCAATGTAATATATTCGAATTTTCGGTCAACTGCTCGGTGATGTCTGTATTGTGACCATTCTTTGAGTACTTTTTTTTCATTATTATGCTTTTTTTATTTAATTTAAAATGATTATGAGTCTAACACCCGATTACTGGAACGCCTTTCAAATAATAAGTTGCTCTTAACAGTGCACGGCCTACTTAGCCAGTAGGGCGATTCACGTATTATAATAAGTTCAGCTGCAGTGCAGTTGCGGTTAAGTTTCGATCAAAACAGCCCTTTTCGTATTCTCGTAATTTTGACAACCGCTGTCAAATTACTGGTGGTTTACTGGTGGTAGGTCTCTCATATGTGAGAGGCCATCTGGGTAGGTACCACCGCAATGTCTATTTCTCCCGTGAAACAACACTGCGTAAGTGCACTGTTGTGTTTCGGATTGAAGGACATTGTAGCCAGAGTAACTACTGGACATATTGAGACTTAACATCTTATGTCTCAGGATGGCGAGCGCAGTGGAATTTTGCTACTGTTCATGAGCGGTCGTATCGCTCACCATCAGGCGAACGGCTTGCTCGTCTCGTCATTCATTGCAATAAAAAAAAAAAAATACGCTCGCGTCAAGTTCGCGTCACGCAAACGTTTTATAGCGTATTCTACTGCTGCAGTACATTTACACGGGATTAACGTAGCTAAGCGTAACTTATATTTAAGTTGCGTTCCAGTATTCGGGCGTAAGCACAGCATTTAAATAGGCGTCCGAATTGTGACACATGAGTGTAATATACATAAGCACTGGATACTGTTTTGCGTTCTATGAACCTGTAATTAATATTAATTACTAATGAGTATTCCACAAGGTGTTGTTGGAAGAAGCCACTATCCCCTCCAATGTTATTTATTTAAAACTAGCTGTGCCCGCGACTTCGTCCGCGTGGAATTTAACAAAACTTTTTTTTTCTAAAATACTAAAAGAACTTTTCTAAAATAAATGTAGCCTAAGTTACTCCTTATTATATCAGCTACCTGACAAAAAAAGTCCCGTCAAAATCGGTCCAGCCATTTCAGATATTAGCCGGAACAAACAGACAGACAGACAAAAATTTTTAAAATATCATTTTCGGCACAGCTATCGTGTATATAACGATATGTAGTTGAACATTTTTTTTTTTATTTTCACTTTTAAAACAGACACTTCAATTTTGTTTATATGTATGTATAGATAGGTACATCAACAGCAATCACATCAATAGCATTACAGATATTATATAAGGCAAAGCATATAAAATCACTGATATGAATGCCAATTAAAGACACACAACATTCATGTTACATACAGTATATATCTCATGTTATGTTGCTATACAGGGTATATCAAGACTGCTACCGAAAACGAAGCCAGGTGGTAGTTTAAGTGACTACAAACATAACGCAACTAAAAAATTGGCTAAGAAACGCGACAAATTTCTTTTATTATTTTTTTACTATAGCCTTGCATACCATAGCGTCTTTAAAAATAAAAGGGATATATTTAAGAAAAAACTATGTATTTATCATCCTAATACGACGATAGAAAAAAATCGGCACAAATTTGTGCACAAAATTTAGTTGCATTGTGTCTGAAGTCACTAAAACTACCACCCAGCTTCGTTTTCGGTAGCAGTCTTGATAATATACCCTGTATAAGACGATGTCTATGATGCATCGGGTTGATTCGCTTGACATCTCTCTGTGGAAAAACAGCTAGTTCCAAATAGTTATAAAATATCTTTGTGTTATTATAAAATTTATTAATAAATGTATTTTTTTAAACTATTTTCTACAACTCCCAATTTAACTACATAATATACGATAGCTCAATACTAAAAAACTATTTACTCATAAGCAAATAGTATTTGATATATCTTGTTTATCTCGCTGGTAATCTACACCATAATCAAATAATCATTATCATCTCATACCATTAACACAGATCTACTTTATCGATCATCTCACAAAGTTACTGCTACCATTACTAAATCGTTCCTATCATTGCGCTTGCATTTTCATACGTCTAAATAGAATCGTAATAATAATAATTTCAATGTTAGATACTTTAATGTAAAAAATAGATTCAGTGATTAAATATGGATAAACAAACTTATTTTTTAATACATACAATCATAAACACTCGCTCTTTTCCCAAGAGAGGTAGGCCAGCACATCTTCATTTCTGTTTTAATAGTTAATACAACCTGATATATTTGGACACAACTTTTTGTTTAAATACAATATGTCTGGAAATCGAACAAACAGGTCATTTGGCAATGATGATGCAAATGATGACAAATGATCACTGCCGCGGGGAGGAGGGCGGAAAGGAAAAAAGATGGGAAGAGAAAAAGGCTGATGAGCAACCCGCAATCTTACTCAATCAATCGCGACAGTTAAGCTGTGGCTTCACGTCGATCTCCTGCGAGCAGGGGCGTGCACTCCTTGTAGGCAGAAATGCAGTGCTTTACTTGCCATTCACAGATATTTTATTATAACGTTCGTACGTTTTAGATGACTTTAATTTATAGTAAATAAATGAATAAACAAAATATAATAACTTACAAACGCCTAATATTTTATAAATAGCACCTATTTGCAATCACGCAAACATTATGGTTGCCACGCGAAAAGCAAGAGGCGCTGCAAAGCAAATTAATGTACCTAATCAACCAAGTCATGCCGCCGCGTCCCGCATTACATTTGTTTGCATGTGTGTAGTAATTTTGGTGTCCGTGCACAGTCGCAAACGCACACACCCATGAATATTGAAAGCCGCGACTCCTGCGGCAGGCCTCGGGAGTTCGGCAGTTGTCGGAAGTAATCGTAAATGTTCGTTGCCTATAATCCGAGTAAAATTAATAGGCTGGAATCTAATAAATCACCTATGCACATTATGCATTTTTGGTTAGTAAGGTTTTATTTGTTTAAATAGAAATGTTTTGTGTTTCGCGGGGGCCATTTTGCTTTTTTATGAGTTTTTTGCATTGTTTACTATTTTATACTAGTATTTTTGTAAATAAAATAGATTTCTTAACGGATTTTTCATTTTAACATTTGAAAGTGTGTACATTTAACAGTTTATTACTAAGTTTCGATATTAATTGTAGTCATTTGCATTTACTAGTGTGTTTGTTTATTTTTTAAATGTTATTTGATTGCGACGTTTGTGTTAAAAATGTATGTTTATCAAATGAATGAATGAGGTGGCCGAAATCTTGCGTTTATTTACATCGGGATAGGTATAGTAATCTCAACTAACCGGAACCTTGAATATGTGAAAATTGAAAGCTGACTAGGTGAGTTTTTTTTATGTTACTTATTAGAATTTCTTCCGCCGCGACGATCGATCGCTGTTTTGTCTGCGTTGCCGTAGAAGATGGACATTAATAGTAGTACATCTAAGACTTGTTATGTTGGCATGGTTTCCTTAGAGACTTAGAGATCCGTCGCGTGGCTGTGGCTATGCTAAAAAACTATAAAAGAAAAAGTTTTTGTGACCGAGTACTCCGCCGCATACCCAGTGTCATAATCCTGTGCACGCCGCTGCCTGCGAGACAGTGTTACCACCGCGGACGAGCCTGCACATTCATGCTGAGTCATGACTGGTAACATCATGGCTCTACTACAAGAAAAATACTATTTAAAATTATCGCCTCTTTAACAGACATACTAACAAAAAACAAGCTAATGTCCCGTACAAATTAACTACAATCAACCAATAAACACGTAATAGGATTACGGAACGCTTTCGTTTATTGTCAAAACAATAAAGCGCGGATCAAGCGTGGGTGACGTGAGAGGGCGCGGGAGGGATGGCCGCTTATGAGGAGCATATTGCCTCGGTTTTTTGCCTCTCAGACGGAGGTCGGAGGGCGGACGATACAATAAAACTGAATGCGAGTGCTTGGAGCCGCGGGGTGCGAGAGATTAAACAGTTTGCAGATGGGTAAGTCAGTTAATATTACAATAAAACCAATACAATTAAGTGATTACAACAAGCTGATACCAACGCCAGAACAAATCTGACACCTAACGTCAGTTTAATTTAAGATAGTCATCTAGATTTGATTACATAAAGGCTCTTTAAATTACTCAAACAACTCTTTGAACTTGTCTGCCTTGATGGCGCAATTGAACTAAGGTATGATTTCAAAGCTGTGGTCTTGGGTTCGAGTCCCTGAACGGGCAAA
This sequence comes from Hyles vespertilio, assembly GCA_009982885.2. Taxonomy (NCBI): domain Eukaryota; kingdom Metazoa; phylum Arthropoda; class Insecta; order Lepidoptera; family Sphingidae; genus Hyles; species Hyles vespertilio. The sequence goes on from CM042830.1 coordinate 13,761,996, forward strand.
ATGATATTGGGTTTTTCTATTAATTATCAGCCCGGAGCCAGAAATTTGCGCCCGATATGACGATAGGCTCATCCTCTATCACATCATGGGATGGAAAATAGACGACGAAACATGGGTGTCATGTGCACCTCTGCCTATCCCTTCTGCGAAAAAGGCGTGTGTTTATGTATGTATGATAAGTAAACTAAAGGGAAAATTACCAAAATCAAATTCTACTGTTACAAAAGTTACCCTCTGTTCTATATCTATTCTCTGCATGATGATTTTCGGGTGAGCACTCGTGTTTTATGTGATTTGTTTAGAGAGCATTAGTTCATTGGTTCCGCGCGTTATTAAACGGCGGGCATGCGGGGTCTTCGCCAGGGTACCCTAATACGAGGGACGATTGTTTGTGTGTTATCAATTGTAAACATTTGATACTGTTTATAAATTATTAATTGCTAGGAGTTTATTTAGTTATCAATTATTTTGTGGTGGGTTCATAGGGATTTATACGTTAAATACGGTTTGATATGTGTCATTTTTAATTTGGGTATTAATAGTTTACATAATTAGTACCGCTAAACAACAGTGTAAATGCACTGTTGTGTTTCGGTTTGAACGACACTGTAGTCAGAATAACTGATGGACATATTGCGACTTAACATTTTATGTCTCAGGATGGCGAGCGCAATGGAGTACACACCAAGCATTGTTTTGTAATTAAAAGAATTATTTGATTTATCTACTGTCCATGATCGGTCGGATTGTTTGCTATCAGGCGAACTGCAAGCTCGTCTTGCAATTCATTGCAATAAAAAAAATATATAAACAAGAATTTCATAAAGACATAATAGTTTCTTAGATTTACGCGAATGTTACTCATTGAAATAAAACTATTATTTACGGGTTTTATCGCGAATTTGGTTTAATTTTTACATTTTTGACTTCCCGACGTTTCAATTACTTTACTTACAGCTTTCGTGGTCACGGGGCGGACTGAGGTATTAATCATCCGCTCTGTGACTGTTACAATTCAACTACCCTTATTTTACAATTATTAAATTAAAAAAGTTATAAATGGTTTTCGCGTTCCGATCTACGCAGAAGGAGCTGCGTGGTAATCGAATCGAAATTAGTAGTATAGTCCCACAAAGTTATCTGACCCGGTGAGAGAGTCGCTGTTGTCGAATTTGGTGTTGCCATTAAAAATACATATAGCAATAAAGTGGGTGAAGTAAGATTTTTCAATTCGATCAATAGTGTCAGGAAAATGAGTGGACCAGTTTTATTTGCATGTTATTGACGTGACAACGTCTTAAATTAGGTTGCGGCTGGGAGTCACTTATGAAAAAGTGTAACGCCCGGTAACGTAACGGTGCGCGCGCAGCACTAGAGAATTATTTTTCAGTTTCACCCACTTTTTCCAAAATTGTCCCATAGCCCCCCCCCTGCCTTCCCCCACCCTTATTCCGAAATAGTGCCTATTAGCCTCCCCACGAAACCTACCCCCCCCCCTCCCCTACCCCCACCCCGAAAATTTACCTCACCCCCCAATCCTATCTCGGCCAACATAGGTCGTAGACCCACCGAGTTTGGTATCCTCGGAACCGTCTTGGTGAGGGCTACAAATTGACCCCGCCAGAAATCCCAAATTACGCAAAAAATTACCCCCCCAAAAAAAAATATTTTACCTCCAAAAAATTAATTTAAGTTAGCCTCCCCACGAAACCTTCCTCCCCCCCCCCTCCCTTACCCCCACCCCGAAAATTTACCTCACCCCCCCCCAATCCTATCTCGGCCAATATAGATCGTAGACCCACCGAGTTTGGTATCTTTGGAACCGGCTCGGTGAGCTCTACAGATTGGCCCCAACCAAATCCCCAAATTCCTCCCTCTCTCCCCTAAAATATTTGTCCAGGCATAACTCCGTCATTTCTTAAAGTAAACCCCCCGTGTTTGGAGTCAGAGGAATCGTCTTGACGAGCTCGACAATCGAGAGCAGGCAAAATACGATTTTTCTTATTGACGTGACAACGTCTTAAATTAGGTTGCGGCTGGGAGTCACTTATGAAAAAGTGTAACGCCCGGTAACGTAACGGTGCGCGCGCAGCACTAGAGAATTAGGCGCATTGAATCGGCGCATGCTTGTGTCTCTGTCTTTGTCTTTCTCGAACGTTCTTGGCGTTGGAAAAACAAGAAAGCGTCACAATACAAGTTCACACGTGTGGTTAAAGTATCGTCAGCTGTGTCTGTAGTGAAAATATGGAGTGCTTAGATTCGTCATTACATGTACAATGTTTTAGTAAACAAAATATATTTCTATAGTTAAAATTTGTGCAATTCTTATTTTCATTCAATTCCTTGTTCCTATTGTGCAATTTAATTATATTCATATCAATAAATATTCTACCGAGAAAAAGACGTTGTCACGTAAAATCTTCGCCCGTAAAACCGACTTTACAGGCAACCATTTTTTTTCCTTCCCAAGATTTCTAACAAATTGCTTCCCATACCTTTAAACAAGTGTATCTGTATCAGCCCATATACTATATATCCCACTGTTGGGAACTGTCCTATTCTACAATCGAGAGTGCTATTGAGGGTGGTTAGGCCATATCATAGGCCATATAGACCACCATGCTGGCCTAATGTGGGCTGGTGGACCTACATACCATAGATATTCTTATAAATCGCTATGGTATGCAGGTTTCCTCACTGTGTATTCCTCCACCGTTTTAGTTCGTATTTATTGACTATCAATACACACATGACTCCGAAAAGTCAGATTTGTGCCCTGGGATTCGAGCCCACGACCACCGTGAACATGTTGGCAGCCGCGTTAGGTCCATTTACCAACAGGCCACCACGCATGTAAAGATACATTTTAGTTTATGATATGTGCTTACACCTATTTTACTAGTACGTACAAAATTCTGTTTACGAGGAATTTATTTTGAAAAGCTGACAACACAAGGCTGTGGTGGCAGCTACGTGTTGATAATTTTTTTCAAAGGGTATTATTGGTGTCTGAAGACGCTTATCTTCCTTCGTAAAATTGAATACCTGGAGTCTAACGTTCCTAGCGTCACTTTTTAAAGTTTTCGGCTTTTTTCACTAATTTTTATTTTTTAATAATGCAGGAAACATAAATACGTTGAGTAAACAACCAATGGCGGTTATGTCAGTGAGTGGCAGGTAAATTGTCAATTTCAAATGACGTCGTTGTTTCCACTTTTGGCCACCGGGCCAGATAACTTTGTGGCTCTATAATCGAAACGTCGGGAACTCAAAAATGTAAAAATTAAACCAAATTCGCGATAAAATCCGTAAATAATAGTTATATTTCAATTTCATAAAGACAGCTGTAGGAAACATCTACACAGTTAATGCCGTGAGAGAGGCCAGATGTTCAGCAAAGTATCCACGAGACGAGGCTTTTCTCGTAAAACTTACAATGGTATTAGTCGTACTTTGTACAATTGTGACGCGGACATTGTGCGAGGTTTAAGCCTATTACCTCAAATATTTTTATATTGGTGTTGGAGAATTGTTTTGGACAGGATGACGAAAGTAAAGTACAATTAGGGTAACTATAACTTTGAAATTGATTTGGGCACTAAAACGGTGAAGGAACACATAGTGTGGAAATCATATCATAGCGATTTACAAGAATTTCTATGGTATGTAAAGTCCGCCAACCCGCATAAGGCCAGCGTGGTGGACTATATAGGCCTAACCACTCTCAATCGTACTCGCGATTGTAGACGAGGCCCATGCCATGCTGTGGGGCGTATATGGGCTGATACAGAACTATAGATTTCGAAATTTTATTTTATTTTTCTTCTGTGAGCACAATTGTTTCCATTAAACTGGCTATTCATATGTCTGTATGCTATATTTCATTGCTGTAAGCATTTTCAAATCACTTAAATTAGATCACATAACCTTTGTACGCCGCGCCGCGCCGGTTTGAACCTTAATTTTACACCCGTAGGTTTAACATAACTTTTCAGCTCTTTCGGAATATTATGTGTAAGTTTTACTATATAATCTTGGCCCAAGTTACTTTACAATACATAGGAAATCATTATTTATTTATTTATACACTTTATTGCACAAAAAAAAATACAAATAAAATGAAAATTACAATCATAAAAGTACAATTGGCGGTCTTATCGCCCAAAGGTAATGTCTTACAGACAACCATGGGATGGATTTGATAAAAGGATAATTAGAGGGCAGTCGTAAAGTGTAAAGAATAGGAGTTAAGACGGTTAGGACAGTTAAGATCATAAGTAGAAATATAGATTTGTTAAGATATTTTTGCCTTTACTAACACACATACTAATACGAAAATCCAAAGTTGTTGTCATTTCTTAACCAAAAATAATTTTGATTCTAATAATAATCTCTATCTATTTCTATAATTTTGATTTCTTCGAGCTGACGGCGGATCGAATATAACAAATATAATATCGATACGACGTATTCCAGCATTCCATTCCACTCCAAATTATCATTCAACTATTGTGACGGTTGATAATGTATTATAAAAGATATTAACATCTATTGAATCGGAAGACATAAAGCAGCGATTGTGTAAGTTCCGCCTTCTAACAAGCTCTTAGAATCGTCTTGCCACCTCAATACACCTACTATTAAATAAAATCGGTCTACTACGTGTTGCACTAGCGTCAGTAGAGTTCCGTATTATGCAATATTTTTTGATAATAATTATATAATATAATTGCTATTGATTTGTAATAAAATTCATTTTTTACGTGGTTACGGTTTTTTGAATATTGTCTCATTTATTAGATTCATTTTATGCAATGGGCCTTATTACTTTTTGGGCACATTTCGATATATCTAGAATATAGGTCACTGGAAAGTGTTGTGGTTTATTGGCGCATTTACTAAAATTATAAAAGATAAAAAAACCATGCATTTTCTTCCACAATGTAGACAGAATGACGGACAGCAAAATTATCCTATAGTGGATTACGTTTGTAATTTTCTGGCACGGATTCCCAAAATGTGTCCGGAAACATCACAATTCCGGATTACGTGGCGGATTACACATAGATAAGTTGTACAATGGCGGCGGGTGTGTCGGTCCGTCTGCCAATACACACGGAGTTAGGATGTCCGACTGTATTACTAGTTACACGTATTATTATGAGATTAACCAGTTTTTATAAGTATAATATTGTGGGTTTGTAAGTGTGAATTTTTGGAATATATTTATTTATTCAAACTTAATTGTACACATAAAAATACAATTCACAGAAGCAAAACGAAATAATAAAGAGTTCATATGGCGGTCAATGTCTTACAATCATGGGATGGATTTAAAAGGAGAAAGAGGGCTATTAAATAATAAAAGAATGGAAACTAAATAATACAAATACTATACCTACATGTGGATGTCTTGTAAGGAATAGTTTTAGGTTGAAATGATTATACATGTCCTAAAGTTTTGCTGACGTTTGTGAGCAATGCTCATCTAATTTATGTGAGCTCGTATATAAGCTTTAATTGTGAGCTTTTATTTCTTAAAAGAAACTAGAAAAAAAACACAACATAAAGTAGCTTAGCAGTACTGAAACTAAACCATTTTTTTAAATAAAATATATGAGTGCAAATAGATTAGTTATGAATACTATTTACTAAACTAGACAGCTACTACAAAATTGCAAACATTTTCACTAATCTTCCGTAAATACATTGAAAGAGGTGGTGAATAATGCGACAAGGCGACGCTGTGTCTGCCGCGGACCGGAACCTGCGCGTTGTATTGTACAAGCGAGCCGCACTTCACACCCACCGCGCCTTTACAAGGCTACCGGGCATTAGCTAGGGTTCCTTGAGTTGAAGAATATTTTTGTGTGGGTCCCGAAGTTGTTAGTTTTTTGATTTGAAGATCACAGTATTGTTGATAAACTACTTATTTCTGAGTTTGTTAACACTCACGATAAAAAGTAAATCTATTTTTGGTAATGCTTTTTATCAAAGTGTAAATTTATTTAAAAAAGGCCACCTACTCTACCTAGCACAAAAGTTTGGCGAAACTCTTATAGACGCAGGACAGTGACTTATCTTACATTTCCCTATTTCCCTACATAAATACATCCATAAACTCACGCCTTTTTCCTAGGAAGGGTAGGGTGGTACATTTCGCCTTGTATGCTCCGTCCCACGATTTGGTAGGAGGTGAGTCTATCGGCATATGAGGTACAAATTTCTGACTCCGGGCTGATAATGAAATGAATAATCCAATATCACTTTACCCGACCCGAGATTCGAACCCGAGACCTCAGTTTTGTAACTTACCGTAAGTACGACTACGCCGCTGAGGCAGTCTATTGCCCATCAAACATCCCAAATAATCGTAAATGTAGATATAATGACTAGAGTTATCACATAATCAAGTTTAAATTTTATATGGAACCCACTCATATTATTCGGTTAACTGGAATTAAAATAGATCCTTGCAATTGGTGTGGTGTTAATTCCTCAATAGCAGATAAGTATCGGAGCATAACGTTATTGTTAGTTTTTACATCGGCTTGCGGTAAACATCTCTTTACTTCGCAATCTTAAGATCGAGAAAGAGATGGCGATTTTAAAGTAAGCGAGTGTAAAAGAGATATACGTATACGGATGTTATGCAACCACGTAGGAGATAAAAAAAAATATATGGTTTCGCCTTGTATGAAATGTGAAAATTATAGTAAGCTGTAGATTATTATTTATCATAAATTGAATTTAGGTTGTAACTGTATTGCCTTGTATGATACTTTGAAAACAATTAACTGATGCCAAATTCTCGTGTTTTTTAGAATGTAAGTGTTATGATCTATTAGTGTGTTAGTTTGGATTTTAATTTGAATATGTATATTTTTAAATATGTATACTAATCACCGTGCATGGAGGAATACAAGTCAAAACATCTGACGCAAGGGTACATATTCAGCATTAGACTATGATCCCCTTGTTCATACAGACTAGTCTAATAATTGTTTATACTATTTGGGTTGCCCCTTGCTTGTGAATTTCACGATTATGTGGAAATAGTCTGTTAGTGGAATCAATAAAGGTTTTTGAATTTTCTTCTGAGTGATTGTTTATTGGGTTATCAAACTTCTGTTTGGGCATTAAGATAGCTTCTACTGTTTTATATTTTTTATAGTATATATTATAAAGCTTATTCTATTTTCCCGCTATTTATTAAGCGAACGAAATATTTCCGAGAAGATACACTTTAAAAAACTTTTTTTGTATAAAACTCTGACTTAACCCTTAAGAATCTATTAACCCTGCTATATTAAACAAGAAGTCCATATGTATCGCAATTATAGGCGTAGTCGGACATGCAAACAAAAACAAATATTTGTTACAAATGTTTGAGCAAATCAACGGGGCAAACACGGCGTTCCCGCGGGACCATCAGCGCATATGGTGCGGATACCGCCGCAACTACTGATGTATGGGAATATTAACCTCATATTTTATTATTTTTTGTGATTGAGGTGGAAGAAAATATATTTTTAAATCAAATTTTCTTTGAAAAGTAATCTAGGTAAAAAATATTACATTTATAAAAAATCCTAAGTTTATAAAATACAAAAAAGTATTTGATGATACTGGATCTTTTGATTTGGTTTTTTGAAATAGGAGAGTAATTATGCTTTTTTGGTTTGTGATATTGCTGTTATAACATGCGCATCTGTATCAGCCCATATAGGTCCCACTGCAGGGCACGGGCCTACTCTACAATCGACGGTACGATTGAAAGTGGTTAGACCATATAGTCCACCACGCTGGCCTAGTGCGGGTTGGCGGACTTACATACCATAGAATTTTTTATAAATCGCTATGGTATGCAGGTTTCCTCACGATGTTTTCCTTCACCGTTTTAGTGCGTGGTGATTGACTATCAATACACACATGACTCCGAAAAGTCAGAGGTGTGCCCTGGGATTCGAACCCTCGACCACCGTGAACATGTTGGCAGTCGCGTCTAGTCCGTTTACCAACAGGCCACCACGCACTTATGGTTAATGAATTATAATAAGCATTTATAATTTATAGAAAATAGAACATTGGAATTTGATGTCTATACAGTAATATTATTCCTCACACAATACAAGCCCGCATCCGTGTCATAGCTCATTGCTTGGCACGGGTAATCTCCACGTTTGATTTAGGCTTTTCTCTTTTACGCTAACCCCGTACCTACGATAGTTAACTTCACACACTATTGACATTCTTGTTAAAATTTGTCAGTTATGCAAGTTTTCTATGCTGCTAATTCTAAACTAATATTATAAAAAGGGAAAATTTGTTTGTTTGTTTGCATTGAATAGACTAAAACTTCTGAACCGATTTGAAATTAATTTCATAATTCGAATCCTTTATTATCTGTGATAAACATAGACGATAGAATATTTTATTTTATACGTATAAAGTGAAATAATAATAAAAAAATATTGGAAAATCAAATAAAAATCGGACAAACTCTTGTATTGTTTGTAATGTTAACCTACATAACCTAGTGTCCCTTTTGAAATGAAATCCCGCATGAATGACATAACAACATGCTTGTATTGTCAACACTGAAAAAAGTTTCAATTTGACAGCAAATTCCCCATCAACTTGATCCGCCATTTATTGAATTGTCCCAACAAATGTGATAAATGAAGAACCGACCGATTGTGTGGAAACTTCACGTAAACCATCTACTAAATAGTCTGAAGAAAGCCTAAACATTTGATTTGGATAGGGCTCACCTATCATTCTTCAGTTATAAAATTACAACGAAAAGTGGCATTGATTTTTATATATTAGAAGATAGATATACGAGTATTGAAAAGTCAGAGGTGCGCCGCGCCGTATGTGCATTGAGAATATCTCTGATTTGTCAGTATCTAAAGTCAGTTTCCAAATAGGATATTACGTACTGCCTTTTAGTTTTTACAATAGAAAACCAAACAAATAATTAAACGATGGTAAGTGTTTTCCCATAGTTTAAAACAAAGGTAATTTCCGCCACACGCCACGCGCCACAGTTAATAGTCAATCAGTGAGCGAGGGCAATAGATTCGATCGGAAACACTCCAACCACCAATAACATCGTAACGAGTTGGGGTAATAATCTGTACTTCCTTAGGGAGAGGGTATACTTATAAACGGGTGTAATAATACAAAATGATAGAGGAAACAATATATGAAGACAGTCTTACGAGTTTCTTGCTTGGTATCTTTTTTATTGCTTTGAATGGCAAGACGAGGATGCCGTTCGCCTCATAGTAAACGACACGACCACTAAAGAACATTACTCGAAAATATAAGTTATTTAAGAAAAAATAATACGAAATGAACAGTTTACCCTGAAAAGCTATTTTAGAAAGGAAAACATAGCACATCTTGTTTAACACTTACTAATATTTTAAACGCGAAAGTTTTAGAGTATGGATTTATTAATTTTTGTTATCTTTCATGTAAGAACGGCTTGACCGATTTTGATAAAATTTGGTATACCGTATAAGGATAACTGACACCCTGGACTAACACATATCTTACTTTATCCTAAACTAGCGGTCGGGCCCGGCTCCGCCCGGGTGCATACACGTTTTAAAATGGCGGTCAAAATATTTAATTCTGACTATCAGTTTAGAATATCGACCAATCGGACCACGAAAAACGAACAAAATTTCCTCGTATTTGCTAGAAATATCACTACTGCTTTCCTCTTATAGGTCATAGCGTGATGATATAATATAGCCTACAGCATTCCCCGATATATGTACTACCCAACACTGAAAGAATCATTCAAATCGGAACAGTAGTTCCAGAGATTAGCGCGTTCAAACAAACAAACAAATAAACAAACTCTGCAGCTTTATAATATTAGTATAGATAATAGTTTTCCCGTGGGATGAGTCTGGAATTCGAATATAATTATTTGCAATTCTAATTCGAATGAGTGACACGGGACGGCAAAGGACAGATTGAATGCTTTTCCTCATTGGACTGAATAAGATGGGACAGCACGGGATATAATGAGACGGCACGGAAAAGAAATATAGTCTGTCACAATGAGTTTAAATAATAAACAATTAGTACGCGTAATATGTCGATAATGTGGAGTGGACTCAAAAACTATCTGCACCCGGACGAAATCAGGCCCGACCACTAGTAATCAATAAAACAGTATAAATGTTCAATCCCATTTTTAATAAACACAACGTACAGTTCAGTGGTCAGTAATCGAATCAGCAGGTTATACGTTAGTGTTATGCGGGCGTGCGGGGATACTAATGAAGATCTTCCTGTAGGGATGACCATCGGGGATCAAATCACTTACATACTCTTTAGGAAGTTATATAAATATATAATCCAAAAAAATATTACACAAAAAGTTGCATTCTTGCGCTTGTGTAATCGATATAATACACCATAAGACTTTTCAACAGAATATCCAGATCAAAAAAATAACTTATATGGACACGATCACAATAATTACCGCGGCAAACCAAACACATCATTTTAAACACATCCGCCTCATTACGTCACGAATTGCGTCAATAATTACCGGGTGTAGTATCAACCTCCCCCTCCCCTCTACTACCCTTCCCGCTCCCCTCCCCCTGTCTCCCCCCAGTGGGTGTGCACACGCGTCCGGCACGCGGCGGCCGACTCGCGATATTAACTAATTAACTGCAGTTATTGCTTGCTAACGATTTGCTGTATTCAAGCTTAGTGCTTACTGAGGTGGGAAATTGAGTGTTTATGATTAATATTGTCTTTATATTGGTATTTTTAAAGTGAAGGTGCTGTAGTTAGACTAATTATTCTGTTTTGTTTTGCCTTGCATTGCTTTTGCGGAACAGTGTGTATCGATTCCGCGGTCTGGATGATTTCACTCAGCTTCTGATCTTAACTCAGCTGTACAAAATGACATTATATGTATAATTATTATTCAATAATTTACGAACTGTTCTGAATTTTGCTGTATTGCAACTCATGTATTATGACTGTATTGTTAACTTAATTCGAAAAGAGCAGAGACGAAAACAGCCTTGTGAACCGTGTGGCAGTGGAAAAAAAGTAACAGAATCTAAATAATGTATGACATTTTGTGGATTCAATAAATATTTTCATCTCAGAACATGAGGTAATTAGAAATACGTCGACTCCGGATGAGAAGCAACAATAAATAAGGTTGTTTCGCAATAACACTGCTTGGTTGGCGTAGTTGTACTACAGTACGGTTACAAAAGTGAGGTCTAGATTTCAAATTTCGAGTCGGGCAAAGTAGTGTTTTCTATTCAGTACCAGCCCAGAGTCAAGAATTTATGCACATTATGGCGATAGGCTCACCCCCTATCACATCGTGGGATGGATCATACAAGGCGAAATGTGCGTGTCCTGTCTGTGTCTACCCCTTCTGAGGAAAATGGCGTGAGTTTATGTATGTACGTTTCACAATAAGGATATATGTATTCAAACTCGAAGCTGAACCATTCGTCTAAGTGAATTGATCTTTTTTTTTATTGCTTTAACTGCGCTCGACATCCTAAGACTTATGATATTATGTCTAGTACTACTCTGGCTACAATGTCCTTCAGACCGAAACACAACAGTGCATTTACTTTGCTGTTTGGCGAGAAAAATAGACATTGCGGTGGTGCCTAACCAGGCCGCCTCTCATATGTGACAAACCTACCACCATTAAAATCTTTTTATTGCTACATCTGCAACCAAACAGCAAGTAATGAACAATTTTATGTTCCGGTTTGCACTTTGCAAATTGCACAATCGTTTCTGTATATTGTTTGCGTACAATAAAGATTAAAAAACATAAATACTGAACAATAAGCAACGTCTAAATCCTTGGATAACAATGTATGATAGGACCACGCAGGGCTTCAGAATAACTAGTTGTTAATTGTGCTCATCATGTAACATCTTTCTTTTTTCATTCATTTTTAGGGACTTTTACCAAAATTAGGCGTGGCGGCCCCATCAAAACCTTAAGCTAGGTAATCATCATCATCATATCAACCGCAGGAAGTCCACTGCTGAACATAGGCCTCCCCCAATGTTCTCCACAATGACCTGTTGGAATTGGCCTGCATCCAGCGACTTCCTGCGACCTTAGTCAGATCGTCCGTCCACCTTGTAGGCGGGCGTCCGACACTTCGCTTGCCTGTACGTGGCCTCCACTCGAGAACCTTTCGGCCCCAACGGCCATCGGTTCTACGAGCAATGTGCCCGGCCCACTGCCACTTCAACTTGCCAATCCTATGGGCTATGTCGGTAACCTTGGTTCTCCTACGGATCTCCTCATTTCTGATTCGATCTCGTAGGGAAACACCGAGCATAGCCCGCTCCATGGCTCGTTGAGTGACTTTGAGCCTTTTAATGAGGCCCACAGTGAGACGCCACGTCTCGGTGCCGTATGTCATCACTGGTAACACACAACTATCGAAGACTTTCGATTTTAGGCACTGAGGTATTTTGGACGAGAAGACGTCGCGAAGTTTCCTGAACGCTGCCCAACCGAGTTGGATTCGCCGATTGACCTCTCTCTCGAAGTTGGACCTGCCTAACCGGACCACTTGTCCTAAATAGACATATTCGTCTACAACTTCGAGAGTCGAGCCCCCAACTCCAATGGGGGTGGGCACAACATGGATATTCGACATGATCTTCGTTTTATCCATGTTCATTTTAAGACCCACCTGTTGGGAGACTCGATTAAGGTCAAAAACCTTAAGCTAGGTAATACTAATATAAAAATAAAAATCTTAAAGGCTAGGGAACAAAAAAGTATGTGCCTAAATTAAATCTACATTTTTTTTATTGCATTGAATGGCGTGACGAGCAAGCCGTCCGCCTGATGGTAAGCGATACGACCACTCATAAACAGTAGCAACATTCCACTGCGCTCGCCATCCTGAGACATAAGATGTTAAGTCTCAATATGTCCAGTAGTTGCTCTGGCTACAATGTCCTTCAATCCGAAACACAACAGTGCATTTAAGCAGTGTTGTTTCACGGGAGAAATAGACATTGCGGTGGTACCTACCCAGATGGCCTCTCACATATGAGAGACCTACCACCAGTAAACCATATTTCTCGAACCAGGATTAACGCTTCCCTCAAGACTATATTCTGTATCAGCCCACATACGTCTCACTGCAGGGCACGGGCCTACTCTACAATCGAGAATACGATTGAGAGTGGTTAGGCCATATAGTCCACGACGCTGGCCTAGTGCGGGTTGGCGGACTTACATACCATAGAAATTCTTATAAATCGTTATGGTATGCAGGTTTCCTCACGATGTTTTCCTTCACCGTTTTAGTGCGTGGTGATTGATTATCAATACACACATGACTCCGAAAATTTAGAGGTGTACCCTGGGATTCGAACCCGCGGCCACCGTGAACATGTGGGCAGCCGCGTCTAGTCCATTTACCAACAGGCCACCACGCACTAGACTATATACCTACTCATTTTTGTATAATAAAACATAATCAATGATAACAGTTTTGATACTTTATTAAATAGGTATTCGTTTGAGTGACGGCTCGCTGTCAGCGCAGGGGTGTGAGGGGTGAAGGGTGAGGGGGGCGTCTCATCCGCAAACACAAATATTTGACGCGCGTAATCGGTTTGGGAATACGGGACTCGAACCCGAGACACCGCCGCCGGCAGTGCGTAACATTCCATCAATTAACTAACTTTCTAATCGTTTGAGGGACTTTACATAAACCTAATGGTTTCTTAGATTTGCGCGAATGTTATACATTGAAATAAAACTATTATTTATGGATTTTATCGCGGTTTTGGTTCAATTTTTATAACTTCCCCACCTTTCGATATCTTTATATTTTTCGTGGACTCTGATTCAGATGATACAAGAGGAGTGAATAGAAATGGGATTGAAAATTTATTAACGAAACAATGACGAATATGCTAGATGCGATAAGCCGAAGACACGGTGAAATGACGCAATAAGGAGGAGGCCTATGTCCAGCAGTAAAAGGCTGATGATGATAAATATGATGAAATGAAACAATACAATGACCAGTTTGCTGTGCTGTTTGTGTGATAATAAAATAAGTTCTGCTGTAAACTGTTTTCATACGCTCAATGGCCAGTGCTGATTATTTGAAACCGCCGTAATAGCGACCATACGACATAATGATGGTAAACCCATATCAACCGCCTAGTTGTAAGTGTATCTTTCGGTTTAAGTGTACATGCCGTATTGTGACCAGGCCATCTTAACTGAGCTGGCTAGGGAGCGGCAGCGATCTCTTATCTTTTATATTTTACCTTGGCTCTAATAGGCTTACTATTTGGTAAATATTGCATTGTAATGTTTTTTTTACACGCGTCTGCATACAGATTCTCGATTTTTTCTTAACTTTTACAATATCTAATTTGCCTATTCATCTCTTGTCTCCATCCAAAGGTTGCCAGTAAGAGATTACCTTATACAATAAGGCCGCCCATTGCAATTACTTATAGCTTGTTTCGTTTTTCTTTTGGTGTTTATATATATTGTACGTATGTACAATAAGGAGATAAATAAATATTTCCAATTCATTCAATTTGAGCCAACACATGCCGTAACAATTCCTCGTACTCTACTTTAGAAATCTAAAATTAACTTCAACGTAGAGTATAAAATGTTATTGTTTCCAGTCTCGGTACGAGTATGAGATCACAACATCGCGCGGCGCCATCGATTTTCCCTCCATACCTAACATACAACACGCATCTCATATTTTATATACCGCGACTCTATGTAGCCGTGTAGCTGTATGTAGCGCTACGTAGCTCATGTAGCGCCGTGTAGCGCTATGTGGCTCTATGTAGAGTTCACAAGAGAGCAGCTGATCGATGTGTACGGAGCCCGGCCTTTACCGGCTGCCGAAAGGCGCAGCGACTGAATTATTCACTGCGCCACACTGAGCATCTACACCCCTCTCTCTCTTACTTACGTGTTGTGTATATTGGTGTCCTCGTCGCTCTATGTATGGCGGTATTGCGCTTTCGTCCGCCACATATAGTCGTCTCAGTCGCACGCGCGGCGGGTGTGTGGCGCTATCTCGCTCGCTCTCATTAGGTTAGTCAGCGAGGCATGTTTGCTCGACGCTTGCCAGTCGCATTTTGTGTCGAGGCGCGCAGTGTAGGATTGCGATACAGAGATCTTCTTACATATTGTGTAGATAATAGATTAGATGTACGGAAAATTATGAAAATTAATTACCCTTTTAGACTCAGATTCTTTATACATATTGTAGCTAATGAAGTGTTCGAGAAATTAAAGCGTTGTTTTAGTTGATTCTACCATTACATAATTCATATAATAACTACTTATTCCCTGTAGATTTATCCTGCCATAATTCTTATACGCAAATAATAAATTAAGTATGAGAGGCTCGTGGTCTCACAATCTAAATAAAAAACAGAGAACGATCGAAATAACATTCATGGAAATAAAATGTTTAAAATCGATATTGAATATAAGAACTATCTGTTTTGCATAAAATTATGAATTAATTTCGCAGCGCTACTTTAATGTAATTAAGTTTAGTAGCTTGGCAGGTTGTGTTCGTAAAGTAGGTATTGTTTCGCCTAAGTACGGAAACTCACGGAACCTGAAGCGATACGAAAACTCAACCTCTTCGTGAGCCAAGAGATTTAGAATAGTTAACTTCTAAAATGTTCTTCTTAAATGTCTTATATCTTTCTGTAATAATAATGCAAAAAAGCTTCCTAACTATAAATGAAATTATTGGTATATAGTAAAAACATATTTTGATGTTCTGTTTAAAAACTCTTAACTTAATAATACCTGCGAACTATCCGAAACTATTGAAACATTCTATATTATTTCACATCCGTAATAATATTTGAAATCTCGAAAAAAGTAAACGGGTTCGGCGAGTAATGGAGGAACCCGCAATTTTAGTTAGCCGCGTCTCAATTTAAATTAACCCATATCAATCTAACGTGGTAGGAGTAGATATATACTCCACGCGGCACTCCCATATTTTTATAATTAAGATATTTTAAACCTTCTACTGTCAAAATTCATAAAACATCATGAACATGCATTTTTCAAAACATATAATTATCGTGTAGATAATTAGAATTGGTATGCATATCTGTCGATTAGGATATGTTTATTGTTCATCCACTATGTGGCAAATCTCTTTTAATTTTTAAATATCATGCATTGGAGCACAAAACCTACGCGGAATTTTACGGTTAATACGGTGGTGCCTACGTGTAGTGAAGCCCGGAATCAACTCTACCAACTTAGAAATGTTTCATAATATATTTTAACAGCTGATAGAAATCATTATGAGCTATGAGTAAGGCAAAATATTCTAGTATGACGATGTTGCTGGTTATAATAAGGAGAATAGAATAAGAATTTGTTTGAATATAGAACTGAGTTTTTAAAGGCTGAGTAGATGGCCGAATCGGATGATTATTACGTGTGATTGTTCAACACTAAACATTGTAGGCTAGATTGTACGTATTTTAATATGCGAGTTGTAGATATGTTATAGAGAGCCTCGTGTAATGTGTTAATGTACAGTCGTATTATATGGTGTTTTATAATATATTACAATGTTTACTTAGTATGTACTCGCTCAAGAGTACCCGCGTGAAATTGAGTTTATGGGTGTCAAATACAATAAATTAAAAACGACCATTTATCTATCAATGCTGGCATGAATCACATCTTGTCATACACATAACACACGTGATGTAAACATAATACAAATTAATAAAGTGTTCAATTGCTGGCCATGTGCAGATAACGAGCGGAAGGTCCAATCAGCCGGCAACATGGCGACGACGCGACGAGCGGCAATTTCACCGCCACGATGCACACACTACCTGTGCAGTGTGCTCACTTTGATGCACGGTCATATATTTGCCTCATGGCGTGTGACAAATTGACTATAATCTATAAAATAATGGGAATAGTGTAAATAAATAAATACACCCAACAGTCAAAACCCCAACACACACTAAGATCGAGTCTTGTGTCGCGGGTATGAGAACTGCAGAAACAAATACTGTGGTACACACAAATATTTCTCTCGGTGCCGGGATCGAACCCGCGGCATCTCGTTTCACAGGCGGCGTCTAACCAGCCTGATGAATCAGGCTTGTCACCGGCACGGAATTTACAATATCTTATAGCTACAGTGTTAATCAAACAGATAAGAATAACTTTCTACCTAATAATATCTGTGCCTACTGCCTCCGGCAATTTGTATCGACATTCTTAATCCTACAAAACGATTTCGTTATACTATGTAGAATACTACAAAAGTCCCTATAAATTAAACTTTTGCTCTAACCGACATTATCTCTTGGTTGTTAAGATTACGCGGCTTAAATAAATCATCATTAAAATGGAGCATATCTACATACTAAGCAGTTGAGAAAAGTAAATATGCCACCGGGATCTTAATTCTTCTATATTTATGTATTACTTATAAGAAAATAGGTATGTACATAATTATTACTTTACCTAACCCAGAAGCGGTTTTAACATTAACGATGACCTAAGCGAGATTTCTACGGCGCCAAATTGAAGCGAAAGCTATTAAATCATAGAAAATACACTATAGGTTACAGTAAATTCCGACAATTGGCGCTCCTTTGGCACTAGCGCCCTAGGCCGTCGCCCAGCCGCGCCCTACCCTATCGCCGACTCCGACCTAACCTTCGGGAGAGAAATCCAACAAAAGCCTGCAACAACGTAAGGTACGCAGCATCTACAATCCTAGATACATTTGTATTTCAATGAACGGCGAGACAAGCGTGCCATTCACCTGATGGAAAGCAATATGACCGCTCTTGGACGATAGCAAAACCAAACAGCATTAATTATAAAGAAATGCTTGGCATTACACTGCGGTCGCCATCATGAGACAAGATGTTTAGTCTATATGCCCAGTAGTTACTCTGGCTACAATATCCTACTAACCAAAACACAATAGTGCAGTGCACAGCTGTTTGGCAAGAGAAATAGCCAATGCGGTGGTATCTACCTAGGCCTCCTCAGCCCTCTCACATATGAGAGACCTACCACCAGTGATACATAATTTCAAATTTTATCACTGGTATTTATACCGGGTATCTCAAGACTGCTACCGAAAATGAAGCCGAGTAGTAGTTTTAGTGACTACAACTACAATGCAACTAAAAATTTTGCTAAGAAACGCGACAATTTTTTTTATCTTTTTTTAAATATCGTCATTTTAGGGTGGTAAATCCATAGTTTTTGCTAAAATAATAATTTAAACTGTTTTATACCTTACAGTCTTTATAAATAAAAGGGTATGCACTATTATTTTAAGAATAAATGTATTTACCACCCAAATACGACCATATAAAAAAAAATTGTCGCTTTTTCTTCCAATATTTTCTGTTGCATTGTGTCTGAAGTCGCTTAAACTACCACCCGGCTTCGTTTTCGGTAGCAGTCTTGACATACCCTGTATGAGCTCCCACTTTCCCTGCATATCCGGCTCATTGACACGCGTTGGAAGGCGACAGAGAGGGCCGCGGCTTGGGCTCCGCGGCGCGACATGCGATGCAGTGACATCTCTGCACCGAAACACGAATACATTTGCTATTAGTATAGGATCCCGACATACATCGACCTTCACCGAGATGTTTATTTGATGAAACGTATTTTATATTCAATTTAATATGTCAATAAATATATTGTATAGGGGTTGCCTAGCAAATTTCAGTCCAGAATACGATTAATTAATTATTTAAAAAAAATATTTTTTTAAACATTTCACCTGTTTGATTATCAAACAAATTCTATACCAATCGAAAGTATGAAGCCCATAGAATATGCAAACGTTAGGTTGCCTATTTTTTTCCGGTCACAACCCTCAGGTTGCCAGGTATAAACAGGTAAATCGCTACTAGCATTTTGCACCGGTCTGATTATTGAATGAAAATTAAATGAAAATAAAGATCATTTTATTACGAACACGGTGGTATAGGGTTGCCTGCGAAAAATCAGTCCCGAATTGCGGTTGTCGAATTTAGAAAAGTGAAATATTGCTCCGAGTGACCATCCCATGCGATAGAAGAGGACACAGCATAGCAGCTGTTCGAAGTCCGTCCATTTAAAGAAAGAGGGCGCGCATGCTATTTATTGTTGAGAATGAAAAGGACAGCGATAGACTCGTATATGCTGTGCATCATTTTGGAGTAGATTGTGGTTATAGTTGCAATTGAAAAAACGCGCTACTATTTATTGTTAAAAAAATGGCGAAAAAGTGTTTTTTGTGTGATTCGGATGATGATTTAATTAATTTTAATTTTTGTTAAAATGAAAAATATCAAACAGTTTTTGCATCATAGATGCTGCTGATATTTTCATTGATGAAAAAATGAAGACCGTTCAAGAATTTACTTTAATTTACTGATGGTCGACGGTTAAAAGATTTTTTTCTTTTGGATTATTGTTACCAAATGGTCGTTTTCCCAATAATCAACCAGAAACCGCACCAGAGCCAAAAGTTTTTAAAAATGTCATCATTAAAATTAATTAAATCATCATCCGAATCACACAAAAAACACTTTTTCGCCATTTTTTTAACAATAAATAGTAGCACGTTTTTTCAATTGCAACTATAACCACAATCTACTCCAAAAATATGCACAGCATATACGAGTCTATCGCTGTCCTTTTCATTCTCAACAATAAATAGCATGCGCGCCCTCTTTCTTTAAATGGACGGACTTCGAACAGCTGCTATGCTGTGTCCTCTTCTATCGCATGGGATGGTCACTCGGAGCAATATTTCAGTTTTCTAAATTCGACAACCGCAATTCGGGACTGATTTTTCGCAGGCAACCCTATACCACCGTGTTCGTAATAAAATGATCTTTATTTTCATTTAATTTTCATTCAATAATCAGACCGGTGCAAAATGCTAGTAGCGATTTACCTGTTTATACCTGGCAACCTGAGGGTTGTGACCGGAAAAAAATAGGCAACCTAACGTTTGCATATTCTATGGGCTTCATACTTTCGATTGGTATAGAATTTGTTTGATAATCAAACAGGTGAAATGTTTAAAAAAATTTTTTTTTTTAAATAATTAATTAATCGTATTCTGGACTGAAATTTGCTAGGCAACCCCTATACAATATATTTATTGACATATTAAATTGAATATAAAATACGTTTCATCAAATAAACATCTCGGTGAAGGTCGATGTATGGCGGGATCTTAGACTATATGAGATTACTGATATCGAAAGCGCGCCTTCATAGTACAGGCAACGAAGCAACGGGTTACTCTTGTCCGGAATGCATAATTTGCCAGGAGTTTTTTTTTTCATGAAGAGGTGGCATATGACACCACTAAGTTAAAAACCCAAAATACTTACAAAAATGGCGTCCGCTAGAGCCGCCATTTTGGAAAACGCGTTTGAAGCCATATCTCCGGAACCGTCCACTTTAGGCCCATCATGGTAAGGACCTTTCTTGTAGACAATTAAATTTCCCATCTTTTTTGTTCAATAATTTTTTTTGTACTATTAACCGTTCGCGATTTACAATGTCATTAATTTTCAATTCATACCTTTTTTACAATAAATTTTACATGGATTTTTAACAAAATTTACTATTTCCTCATTGCTTTGTTCCCTTATGCCATCAGTATTTAATTAATTACGTGATAATCATGGAGAAATCATTGGATTTCATAATTACGCTATGCATCCTTCGTTTCCATTGACCTTGATTCGGTAGTACACTATTCAATGCGCGATAACTTCTAAAATATTGATTTTAGAGAAAATAAGTATGGGTGAAAAGTTGTTAAGAATTTAATGATTTAAAAGTTTAGTTATTAACAATTTTTTGTTTAAACAATTATTAACAAATATATCGGCAAAAAGGCATGAAACGAATATTAATAACATTGTAAATCGCGAACGGTTAATGGTACAAAAAAAATTATTGAACAAAAAAGATGGGAAATTTAATTATCTACAAGAAAGGTCCTTAGCATGATGGGCCTAAAGTAGACGGTTCCAGAGATATGGCTTCAAACGCGTTTTCCAAAATGGCGGCTCTAGCGGACGCCATTTTTGTAACTATTTTGGGTTTTTAACTTAGTGGGGTCATATGCCACCTCTTCATGAAAACAAAAAACTCCTGGCAAATTATGCAGGAAAAAATGCTTCGTTGCCTGTACTATTCAAGCGTTGCGGAAAATCGGTATTTGTATACCTAAGCCGTTATTTTTTTTATTGGAGCCAAGAATAAATTGATATAATCGTTTGAACCATAAAAGACAATGCTGTTTGGTGGTTGCTTTTTATTTATAACAAAACAAAAACATATTATAATGCCCCTGATTATTATAAAGTATTGCATAAATAGGTGACCTAGCAGTGAGTTCTGACATGATACATTTATGTCGGCCTACCCGAAAGTAATGAGAAAGAGGTCATTTGTGGGGTTGAGGGTGCAATGACAAAATACTTTGGAAACAAAGTTCGAATCCCGCCAGGAACTACTTATATTGTTTCAGTTGTCCACAAGTAAATATTACAAGAGATTAACACCAGTAATCTATAGCAAAATCTGTGCTTTACCAAACTATGTAGGGTATATAGAAAGAAGAAATAAAAACAATTTACTGTCACAATACGGATACAACACTCGAAGTACAATAATACAATATGATACATATGTATATACAACTCCAATATATATCTAACTGTAACTCGGTTACACAACAATTAGTTATTCCGCGCAGCTCGCGACACCCCACCGCGATCGTCCATAAAGCGAGTCTTCAAGTAAATGATAAAAGCAGCGGCCGAGAGCCCTCCGCGCCTGTCGTCATTCTAACCGTGTTTATTATAATCAAAAGAATAATAATGAAACGTCACCTGTCACTGAACGACAGATTTGCATGAGAAAGATATGCGGCGAGGGCGGCGCGCCCCACAATACGACACATTAACAATTTAAAACGATGTTAAACTGTTTACACGAAAATAACAAAGTTTTATAATTGCGCTGTTTTTTGTTACGTATCTGGATGGAAAATTATGTGGTTGTTAATATAAGTGTATGTAGGTAAATATGTTTTGTTATATTTGACGTCATGTGGGAATGTAGAATATTTATAGACGTGCGATAATCGTGTTTGATAAACGAAAACTGATTATTTTATTCAATTACCTAGAGCAGAGGAGGAAGGGAATTTAGGCATTTATCTTGCAGTGGGACTGTGTAGGACCATAGGCTGACTTAGGGTTAATAAATAGGCTTACTCATTGAATTCTCAAGACAGACAAGTCACTTACATAAAGAAATATGCTAGTTAAGTCCAATGATACCCGATTGCGTATAATGCTAAACTCTATCGGCAAGTGGCGAAATTTTGACCTACAATTAAAATTTAAAATTATAATATATTATATGAAATATGTTTTCATATTATAAAAAACAAGCATATGCATTGGTAATCTAATAATATTAACATATCCAAAACAGTAAAATGTGATGAGAGTAACACCATGACAACAACTAAAAATATCGTAGACAATCTCTATGAAATGAAATGAAATGTATTTATTGGTCACGTAGGCAATTTAAAAGCTCTTATGACAAGTCAATACACATATAACTTAATCTCTATAAACAATATATTTCCTATACTTAGTATTACTTATTTTAATTTCTTGGTTGAATTAATTTATTAATGTAATTTATTTATTTTAAATTAATTTTATTTTTATTTAGAATTAGTTTTATTTATTTGTTTAGTGATAGTAAAACAATGCCATTGAGTTAAATAAAGCGTTCCACATACATTGTCTAAGACTCCACACATTATTGAGGATTCAAAGCGAAAAATCAATTAATGCAGATCCAAATATACCCTTCACTATCAGCTCTCCGGTTAAGGTACCTAAATATTGATGCGCGGCAGTAATAAATTGCTCTCCAGCACCTAACCAGCTTTCCGTTACAGAAAGTAAAACAAAAACACTGCTTAAAAATTGTAATACTTTTTCTCACGTAGGTACGTACATATAATTCAATTATAAGCTTTAGGTACTCAAATATAAAAAAAAGTTTTAAAATATAAACATAAAACGAATGAAACAACACTTTAGCACAAAACATGATTGCACTTCATTCGTTTTGTTTTTATTAAACAAACCCGAGTGTTCAGACTTCATAGCAAGCCGTTTCTAATTTGAGGAATTCCTTTGATTTGCGCGATGCACTCACCGACACTTGTGAAATAAAAATAATGGCGACGGCCGCCCCACAAAGAATGTAAGAAGTCAATTCAATTAAGTAAATCCTTTAATAAGCAAATAAGCAGAAGCGAGAGGTCGATATTGAGAGATCAAAGCCCTCTCGATGGCACTCCCTGCCCCTTGCATCCTCAACGCTCGTGTAACTACACTTCTGAATTACCGTCGCTACGTCCCTGCGCTTTACCGATAAAGATATTTTGTTTGTATCCGCACTAGGCCAGCGTCGTGGACTATATGGCCTAATCTCTCTGAATCGTCTTCTCTATTGTAGAGGAGGCTCGTACGATGCAGTGTGACGTATACAAGCTTATACCGGGTATCTCAAGACTGCTACCGAAAACGAAACCGGGTGGTAGTTTTAGTGACTACAAACACAATGCAACTAAAAATTTCGCTAAGAAACGCGACAATAATTTTTTATGATTTTTTAAATATTGTCATTTTTGGGTGGTAAATCCATAGTTTTTGCTAAAATAATAATTTAAACTATTTTATACCTTAGAGTATTTATAAATAAAAGGGTATACACTATTATTTTAGGAAAAAAATGTATTACCACCCAAATATGGCCATAAGAAAAAAATAACAATAAAAAAATTGTCGCTTTTTTTGCAACTGTTTCTGTTGCATGGTGTCTGAAGTCATTTAATCTACCCCGGCTTCGTTTTCGGTAGCAGTCTTGATATACCCTGTATAGTATGGTACAACAGTTATTTTTAAGTTTTAATTATTTTTAGACAAACACCAAACTACAATATGTCTAGTCTGGATAGAAGAGAGTGCTTTAATAAAATGTGAGAAAAGCTAATCAGATATAGATGGTAAATCACAAGATATAAACTCCGTAAAAAAGGAGTGCCTATAGAGACGTTACCGCCAACACACACACCAGTGCAACTCCTGTCCGCCAGGATCAACAGAGGCACGCAAAGAATTGACACTGAGCTCCAGAGCTTGGCGAGTCTCATAAGGACTCCACTAGCTAGTCTTTAACCCGCATCGATATTAATCAGGAAAAAAAAAACAAATAGGAGGTGTTGGAAACAAATAATTGTCCATTTCCCTCCGCAGCAAAGCGGAAAAAGTGCCTGTAATATAAAAGTTAAAACATATCTAGGCCGCACGATCGTTTACTATAACCTACCTATGTACGTAATATCTTCTATTGAAATCAAGATTTCTAAAGGAATTTAAGTACAGAAATTGGATTGCCCTGCCTCGAATTCGAACCTGACTACAGCCACAGCCCGTAGACGCTATCAATATATCAAATAGGCGAATATATCTGCAGGTGTCGGGTAAAGCTACGCCAATAGCCAGCGGAATAACTCTGCTTAAAGATGAATTATTCTGAACTATCATAATGTAATGTTTATATTCACACCCTTACACCCGCCTTTGCTACTACTATCAGCCAAGACCGTCTAAGGCACGACATTAGATACTAAAACTTAACGAGTCTCTCGAAATGTGTACCTTATTATTAATCCGATAAGACATTAATCAAATAAAATAAACAGGAAGAATTAGAAATACATATTACTATCGGAATATACTGCGAATCAATGATATATTATACAAATACGACGTAGATATCGCACTAGCACTTCAAAAGTGAGGCGTTCAAATTCGGGCAATTGGTGTAATTTCATCTAGTCGCATAGCAACGCCGACAGAGGGAAGACCTCAGTGCTGTCAACATAATTTATTACGAAAATATTGTCTACAGTGTCGAATTATATGTTTTATAGGCGTAAAAACATTGGTACAAAAATATGAAACTAAATTGGAGTTACACATCATGCGTAAGTATATGAAATCACACAAA
Source organism: Hyles vespertilio (assembly GCA_009982885.2). Lineage (NCBI taxonomy): Eukaryota > Metazoa > Arthropoda > Insecta > Lepidoptera > Sphingidae > Hyles > Hyles vespertilio. The sequence goes on from CM042830.1 coordinate 13,787,182, forward strand.
ATTAAATTTTTACTTTAAATTATTAAATATCGCCTTCAATTGTGTAAGAAGGATCACCTAATACAAAGATTGTGAAGTGCGATAGGGACAAAAAGCGTGCTTCATAGATTAATAAGTCAGAAGCGAAACCGATGATACAGAAAATTGACGATGAAAGTATGAATGGATTTGGATTGTTGTATATTTGTTTCTAATTCAATCATATTTAAAACAATTAAGTTATTTGTTATGAACTATTTTAATAATAAATAACTTAATCCAACCACGGACATTACAAAATACATTAGCTTCCCCATATATTTTGATTGACATACATACATACATACATAAACTCACGCCTTTTTTCCAGAAGGGGTAAGCAGAGGTGCCAAGACACCCACATTTCGCCTTGTATCTTCCGTCCCACGAAGTGATAGGTGGCGAGCCTATCGCCATATCGGGCACAAATTCCTGACTCTGGGCTGATAATGAATTGAAAAATCCAATATCACTTTGCCCAACCCGGGATTCGAACCCGAGACCTCAGCTTTGTAGCCGTATCGTAGTACAACTACGCCACCGAGGCAGTCTTATTATTATTATTTTGATTGACTATATATATAATGTATATATATTTACATATATCATTGAATGTTTCCAGATTTCCACGTGATGAGCTTTTGAGACGTAAATGGGTATGCACTAAGTACAGTTCGAACAAAAACAAAGGATTGTGACTGAATGCCTTTAAAACTGATTAATATTGGTTTAACACATTATAATTATTAATAAAAATATCTGTATCAGCACATATACGTCCCACTGCAGGGCACGGGCCTCCTTTACAATCGAGAGTACGATTGAGAGTGGTTCATATGGCCTAACCACTCTCAATAAATATATACAACTACGAAATACATCCACCTAAAAAACCCTGCACCATCGGTTGTAGTATCGGTTGTTTACTAGTGGAAGATCTCTCATATGTGAGAGGTCAAGCCCACCAAACGGCAGTTAAAATGCCATGTTCTGTTCCAGTTTAAAGGACATTCTCGCCAGAGTAATCGCTGTACTTATTGCGAATTAAGAACTTATGTCTCGGGATGGCGAGCGCAGTGAATGCCAAGCATCACGTCGCGGTCGTATCACTTGCCATCATTACAATAAAAAAATAATATCAATAAGTGATCGATTTTTCAGTGCATGCTTAATATAAAAAAATGCAATCAATTTATATCTTTATTTTTTCATGGTTGTAAGCAAATAAAAATATATTTTGTTTCAGGATGGCGTACCACAGATAGACTCACGTAGCAACCTCAATGTTAATGCGAGTATATTAAATACTTATAAAACTAAATAGGTAGTTTTATTTATCATCACCCTTCTGTTTCTATCGCTTCGATTCTATGTTTGGATAGCGCAATGCTATCTCTGTCCGTCTCGTACTTTCTGTATAATCTGTTTCATTCACTAAAATTGTCATAAAGTATTAACAAATGAGTATGTATATGCATAGTAGGACAGATTTTAAACTTCACGCAATATGCGTCATCTTTATTAAAACATCATTGCTGCGAATCTACTGCCTCGGTGGCGTAGTCGTATGGTACGGTTATAAAGCTGAGGTTCGAATCCGCACCATGTCCGCACCTCTCCCTACCGCTGGAAAAAAGGCGTGAGATTATTTATTTGAAATTTGAAAGAACTTCCTCCTCTCGTCGTTTACATTGCTTTTCCTCCACACATTTCAGAAATCGTCTAAGCACCCACCTCCCCCTTCTGAGAAAAAGGCGTGAGGGAAGCGCTGTATTTCAACTAGTCCCGTTATAAATCTGAAGTGACGCGGAGTGTGCGGTATCGCGATGAGATGTGTTGCCGCTTGCGCGCAGACAACACTCCACATCTCATTACATCGCAGCATCGCTCGCCATCATCCGAGTGATAACTGATAGCTGATAGCAGCCCCGCCCCGGTCATCTCGGCTTTTTGAATTATTACGGCACTGTGAAGTGTTTGATTTACAGATAAGATGTGTGATTACCCTATCGTTAATGTTATCGTACAATGTAGGATGCATTAGGTTTGAAAAAATAGTTTATGAAAAAGATTTAATTCGAGACTTGCTTTATTTTTTGTGCATCTTATTTTGATCATTTATTTTATAGAGAGCGAAGCTGGAACAACTTTGATATCTTATTCGATTAAAACTTTATTGAGGAGGTAGTGTGAATAATGAACAGTATGTTGTGACTAACTGCCTAAATCCTAAGCTATTTATCTAAGACCTAAATAAATATTGCCATTCTGACAACTTTGTGTAGTATTGCTTAAAATAAAAATTTGCATTCAAGCAAAAAATATACGAGAATATTTTACTTTGTATGGCAATACGATCATGCCGTTCGCCTGATGGGAAGCGATACGAGCGCTCATAAACAGAAGCAAAACCAGGATAACACTTTGAATTACAAAGCATAGCTTGGCATTCCATAGCGCGAATTCAATGAAGCTGTAAAGTAAATGACATAACAATATTTCACGGGTCGTTCTTACTAGTTTATTTGCCAAAGCTAAAACCCTTATCTAGGTTTACATTAACACGTAACATGCGATTTTATCAGGCAAAATAATTTTTCTTTTTTATCGTGGATACGTCGACCCACGTCTACCAAAGTGTTAATCGCATGCTACGCATATAATAATTTATAACAACGCCATCTATAAGTACTTTATGTAAACTAAAGACACGCTGGTTAAGACCTGAAATTCACACAGCCGTCCGTAGATGTTATCTTGATTCGGTTTGGATTATGAAATATTAATGTCACCATACAAATCTTAGCAAATAACAATATTGAAAACAACTAGCAGCCGCTGCCAATAAACAATCGCAATCCAAAATTTGCCGTTTGAGATTGACAGCTCAATCTTTTTTCTGATACTATATTGCCAATAATCAATCTCAGTAGTGAAAAAACTATGGCAACATGGTAAATGACAAATCGAAAAGTAGAAAACAATCCAGATTGACTTCAATCTAATTTTTTCGATTGATTAATGGCATCGGCCGTTAATGTATCATATAGCCTGCATTCTACAAATCGTCAAACTTGGAGGCAGTTATATCTCGGGCTTTCCACCTGGTTTATATTTAGTCAACTAGATGTCGCTCTGATAAATTTATTTTTTTCTAAATGTAGACTACGGCGCCCAAAAATCTAATCAAGTAGTATATAGGCTTTGGCGTAATAAGTACGGACATAAAAGGTGAGGCTAGTGGTGGCCGCAGTACCTCTTGCGTACAAAAAAACACGCGGGTAGTCTGAAGTCAATGTGGGAATGAATGATAAATGCAAGGATAAATGCGCTTTTTACAAGTGATATAAGACCACAACACGACTACTAACTGATTAGGTACCTAGTAATCTAGATGATTACCATAAATACGACCACTGTTCCTATCTATGGTTTCTATAAACATATTTCTCCCTGCGACTACCTTATAGGCCGATATATGGTATGAGACATCTAAAATGTCCTATTTATCTTGCATTGTAG